>JARHVA010004467.1:1200000-1554953 GCA_037957365.1 Torreya grandis
TTAAATGATAAATATAGAATAAAATGATCAAAATTTGAATCTCACTCTTTCACTGTCTTTACTCACGCAGACCAGTCACTTTGAGAGTAATTTATTACTTATGTATGAGCATAATAAAAAACTTAAATAAATTTAACATGAGGTATATATATTTTTAAAAATAAACTAAACCATTGGATCCATTATTAATCACCTAAACCTCATCCCTAAATGCTTTCTCACTTTGACTGGTTTTTCTCACTGTCTTCATTGTTTATCAATTTAGTGATAGGTAAATTGGAGTGATAAAATTAATTGAAATATAATATATATCTTATCAAAATAAAATCATGGACCTAAATAATAAGTATTGAGCTTCAAAACCCATCCACTTTCATGTGTTAAACTAGTCAATACTACCTATAACATCAAATTCTTTAGAAACAAGTGTTTTTATGTAGAATCTACTTACTGCCCTAACACACCAATACCACCTGTAGATGCCTTTAGGATTAATATACAACATCAAATCATAAAAATATATCAACCAAACCATTATGTTAAATTTATATCAAGATCTTCAACATCAGATCAATATGAGGGTTTTGAGAGGGTTTTAGACCATATTACCTTATTAATGTTTATTCATATAGTATAGCCCCTAAAATTCCAAAATAATTCTTGGAAATCTTTATTATTACCCTTTTACATATTTCCCAAAATTATCATCTTCCCATGAAACTATCACACATGTCAATGATCATATATAAATCCTTCTCAGACTCTCATCTCTTTATTATGTATACATAGAAGTCCTTCAAACATGTTTTCTTGATTTATCCTTCAATTCATGCCCTTATAATTATTCAAAACTCTTTAAATAACATATAAAACCTCAATCCATTCTCACATGTGTGTAAACACCTTGGAAACTCATATTGACCCTTTATTTGGCCATACTAAGTCTTTATAGATGTTAGGTATTTGAACTACCAATTATACTTGGTCCTTGAAAACACTTAGATACCTCTTAAACTTTTATTAAATAATTATACACCTCATATGACATCATACTAGGATCACAAGTATTATATTGTTCACCTCATCAAGCTACCAAGCTTGTGCCTTCTTACTAAGTTTCTTTTGTAAGAAATAATTCTCAATACCCAATCTTGGAGTTATTTTGAAGGATTATTTACCTCATACATATGTTGACATAGTTTGTAAAATCCTTTAAAATTCTATACCATTAATTAATCACCTTCAAACTCAAACAAATCTATATCATCACCATGCCTATATTCTAATCACATAGACCTTCTAGTTACGATACCTCTTGGAGACCATACTAACACTATATATGCATTATATAATTAATTAAAATTTCAAAAATAATTTATACCATGCTCAAATACTACCACACGTATTCTCATAAGCCTGTCGCACCACAACATAGTTCTAAGACCTCATATAGATCTCAAGAATCTACTCGACTATACTTGAGCCATCATTAATACTTATGATGTTTCTTCACAAGATAATCTTTGGGACATCAATAAAATCTTAATACCTTTGACATCAATGACAACATCAATGCCTCAAGTAAAACAATAGGAACATACCTCAATAATATCCCCCTTTTTCATTGAAGGCAAACATTCTAACACAACAGACCATTTGCATATCTCCTCAAGCTGGATCTCCCCGTCAAGTCTTTGTCACATTTTAACATTAGTAACAAAGTTCATATACACATAATACATTGATCCTTAGACCTGATGATTGCACTGAATAGGCAGCTCCCATTTTGTCCTTGTATACTTCTCAAGCCATCTGTGGTAACCCCTTAACTGCATGATCCACATAGATTATGTTATTTGAAACTACAAATAAATTTTTTAAAATAGATAAAAAATTATTTTCTTATCCTATGAAATATTCAAATTCCTCAAATAGACTTTTTAAATCATTAGATATTTATTCATATCATGGCACCTTCAATAGATCATCTCAACCAACTAGGTTTGCATACAACTTTATAAGCATTATTCCTATAATAATAATATGATTTATTTATTTTATCATGCACTTCAATAGGTATATTTCATCCATATGTATTTCTTATGGTCAATAAAGCCATCATAGCTTTGATAAGCACATAAAACCCTTCTTGGTACAGTCTAGCTACTAAGTTAACTATTGATAGTGAAGGACTATTGCAATCTTCTTCCTAGCATAAACAAATTTTCATCTCACTCTTAGAACACCACAAATACCTTTGAATACTTTGATTAAACAACATCTACCTTTCATAGTATTGGTCTTGTATACCAAACTTCAAATCTCACTTTACAACTACTATCTTTGCTTCTTAGACAACATATTAAGCTCATAAATGCATTTTAAACATGATATATGAACTATGAAACATTAAAACATGTCCACATAACACTCCACTAATCTCATATAGGTCAAATAATATCCATTTGTATTATTAGCATTCACATTTAATAGGTTTTATGGACACAATAAGTCTTGAAACCCTTATACCTCTTATTAAACATGTCTTCAAACTAGACCATCATAACTAAGATAAAAATGGTATTTTATATTCATCAAAAAGAGCTTAAAGACCAATACATACAAAATCACTTTTATCTTTCATCCAAAGTGACCAACAGATCCATACTTCTAATCAAGTTATTCATGTTTGAAAAAAACTATTAGAGTTACAATCACTGAGAGAGGGGGTGAATTGGTGAGCCCAAATAATCCAACTTCAATTTTGATCTTTAAAAATACTTAATAAGCTACCACAAGCATTTGTGAAGCATAAAAAACATTCATAGAAATAAGCAAGAGAGATAATGCAAGACCAATCACATAACATAAGACATACATGGGAAACCCTCTTAGGGAATAAAACCCACTAAAACTTGAAATTGGATTAATATCATATAATAACAAGATCTAATTTAGACCATCTACAACTAATCAATGAAATATAATAACTATTTAGTAAGACTCTAATCCCACAAGGTGCTACCACACCTAACCTTTTAATAAGTTTTAACTTGAAAGGAGGCTAAAACCATCTTAGATGATGAGCTACAAAAACATCACCTATAAAAAACTTCCACCTTTTAACTAATGTCAACAACACTTGATGATGGACCTCATCTTATCTCTCTTCACCTTTGCTATAACTCAAATAACAAGCTCTCTACTCTACCAACATAATTATGACCAATAGGTCATAAAATAGTCCTTAATCTATTCTACTCTTCAACTTAACCTTAGGTCACTCGACCCTTAATTATTTTCCCAACACACACAATTCTCTCTAAATTTACTCCTTGGTCTCTCATTCAAGTCTAGAACCCATCATCTTTGGTTCCACTATTCATAGGACAATCTTGATCAACACCAACTTGGTCAGCCATTAGGCATGTCTTAACCCTTAAGACATATATGGTATATATATAATTCTCAATACAATATACATAAGTTAGCCATAACATATATGGGTCACCCTTAAGTAGCTACACCTTTGAAACAAGGCACTCTTAGCTCTTATAGGTGTCATGGAGACCTATTTACCCATTAACACTCCCTCAAGTAAAACAAGAACACAAGACCAATTTAAAATACATGGGTCCACTCCTTTTATCCCCTTAAACATCCTCACATAATCATAGTCAACTTATATTACCACTATATATTCACAAACAACTCAAAAAGAGACCTTATGCATAGTAACATTATTACTGAAAACACAATCAACTTCTTAAGCATTATTCATACTCTAGATAGATTGAACACACCTCCAAAACCCACACATAACATCCTCATAGAGTCTAAAACATTATACCATAACTAATTTATTGTGGGACATCAATACAACATCAAAAAAATATCAAACATCCTTCTTGGTAACCCATAGAACACCGTCTAACATACAATCATCTTCAAATCTATATTGCCAGAAGAACCATGAAATCCTCTACAAGCTCTCTTTTTACTGTATGAGCAAATTCATCTTATATTGAAAGATATGATCAAAATATATAGATCTAGTTTTTCCTATGTAAATTTAAATATTTGAATAAGAACAGTCACAATTAACCTTTGAACACAATGCTTGAATCTTGTGGACTCTCAACTTAGGATCAATCTCATATTGCCAATCTTGTCTGAACTTTGATGCATATACTACCAAATCTAAATGTTAAACAATAGTCACCTTGACCTCATCTTGTGTCCTTTAAATTTTTTGACTTAATGCACTCCATCAATCTCTATGGATCAACAAGGTCCTTAATGATCAATTCTTACCATTGATCAAACTATACGAACATCTTCTAATCATTATATCCTTATCCTATACCTTTGCTTAGATGTTAAACATTGTGCACCTATCCTCATCTGATATCTCTATAATATTTTAAAATAATTTACATTTTTTATCTTTCTCAAATTTTAACATATTCAAAAATGACTATGAGGACCCTATCAATATGCATGAGTATCCATTTTTGCACCTTAATAACATCTTTTATGCTTTGATGTGGGATCTCAAATTTGAACTAGATGATCTCCTTCTATAGGATAATCCAACCATGTGACCCACTTCTCCTATAAATCTCATGCATGTGAGATATAATGTCATTAAATTTCATTCTCATAAAATTTTATCATAGAGTCAACCAAGTCCAAATCTACCTAAGAGACCAACTTTGATCATCCATAACTTTTGTCGCGTTTCAGTGCATGATCTCAAATTTAGACCAAATGATCTCTACTCAAAACTGAACAAACCCATATGATCAGATTATCTTGGCACCTTCACATGTGAAATATATAACACCATCAAAATTATTACTTGGAGCTTTCTGTCAAACTTGCAAAATTGGCTTTGGGAAAACATAGTCCATCTGCTTGGGAGCCCAACTTTGTATATACATATCTTTTGACACACTACATCACATGATATGAATTATCAAAAATAAAAAAGGTCCTAAACCAAATAAAAACATATGATCACCTTCTCCTAAACCATCCACAAATTCAAGATATTCAATCATCAAATTTATTACTCAGCTCTTTTTGGTCATATTGCAAATTTGGTGAAGTATGGGAATATAGTGAAATATATCATAGAATCCAACTTTTCACCTTTATAACTTTGACCAAATTTTAATGAATGACTTGTGATATGGCACATAACAAATAGGGACTATAATTATCACAACCATATGACCAACTACCCTTAACTCCTTTCCACATGGTAATGGTGATGTCATCAAACTGCTAACTCAAATTTTCTGCCGCTAGATCCAAAGTGTCTAGATGAAAACTATGATCAACAAGATCAATTCTAATTGTGCACACAAGATCTAAAATCATGGATCAAATCTTATAGGACCCACTTCACATTTTCAAACCTCCATACTCATCCCTGATCCTCTCAAGTTATTTCAATACTGAAGATCAACCAACCATTCATAAAGCACATTAAAAAATGCATATTACACACTTTGTCATACATGAACAAACACATTACACACTTTGTCATTTTCACTTAGACTATCAAGTCACTTAATATACTCACAAAGACACCTCCATGACACCACTATGGCATCATAATGAAAACTCTCTAAAAATCTCCCCTTTGTTGTTGATGTCAACACCCATCAATATAACAATATATAACTCACCTACTCTCTCTTCAAAACACTCCCACAACAATAAATTTCTCCCCAATAGGAGCTTTTTCCTCCTTTGACACAATGAAAAATTGGTCATAATATGATCTTGAAGACCTAAAAATACTATCAAAATAGGAAAGGACCATCTTAGAAATATGATAAAAACTACTCCTTACCTTGAGCCTAATTCTTCTTGTCTTGACAAACTTCCACTTGCTCCATGTCAACACTCTCTTCAATAAAGCACTACAACCAATGAAAAAAGAAATGAAATATAATGTAAATTTATAAGAAACATCTGATAGGGAGTCCCCCTAAGATCTTTGAATAATTTTACCTTCTGAACATCTTCAGATATCCACACACCATGAAGAATCACCTCACATGCTAACTAGCCTTCTTTCTCAAGACACTTCCATGACCACTAGAATCTGCACCTTGCACTATAAAAAATAGGAAAAATTAAATGAACTAACCCCATAACATACCTTCAGATACTCATACCTTGCTCATTTGGATAATCAGAGTAAAAAGTACTCTTTTTCAAACTAGGCCTGTCTAGCCTCCTTATAGCCCTACTTGAAACTTGGAAAACCCATAATTTTTAGTAGGCACATATTCAAGACCTAAAAATACATATCTAGATCAAACTCATATGACCCCTTAATCACACCAATTTTTATCATCAACTTCATCACTTGAAACATACTTCCTTCACAAACCAACTAGCCAATTAGCCCTCCATATTGACAAAAACTTGAATAACTAGATAACCACAAACCTTCAAAACTATGTGAAGATTTATTTGACCACCTAATTTTCCCATTAAAAATATTAGTAAGACTCAAAAATCAAATCATAAGGAAAACTTCTTTTCTATCATAGCCCAAAATACCCTAGAATTTTAAAACAAGCAGGGTCAACAAACCATATTCTGGTTAACGCACACCTTTGAAAATTCTTTCACACCTAGAGACACCCATCACACATTATTGGGAAAATATTTTATCTTACATACCATTGGGAACTTTGAATTATTATAACTCATTTTAGGACCTGCAAGCTCTTAAGCTAGAAATTGAGAAAAATGAGAGCACTCAAAAAATCATCAATTGACACATACATATCTTCAGATGTTACAAACACTTGGAGATCAACAAAAATAAATGTATAAACATTTCTAAGTATCATACACTTCTTAATAATGCATCAAACTTATTAATCCATCTATGACAACCCAATCTAACTTTGTACTACAACTCCTTCACAAACCTATAGATTAGGCTCATGATTTAGGGTGTGAATCCACTATTTAGAGGTCACTACTTATGGAGCACTAATCATGGGAAATATTCATCAATCACTATTTATGGTGACAAGTAGTGGGTCCAAAGTGGTGGGTCATAGGATGCCAACCTCATGGAGGGTCCCAAGTGTTGTGCAATGATGTGGCATGCAAGTGACATGGCATGTAGGTAATGTGGCCAATGATGTTTTAGATCATGCAATAAGATGAGGAAGTGATAGGAGAGCCCATTGGACTATCCTATGGTGTATTCAAGGTATTCCCACATGTTGTAAAATAAAAAGGGTCATGCATGGGTGAAATTTGGAAGGGTACCCATGATTCACATGTATAGATAAAGTAAAAAGGTGATTATAATGCCTTGTGGACTCTTATGATCACATGTGAATAATAAGACAAGAAATTACTATTGGTGATTGGCCTCACATGTGTGAGTGTGGCATAATTATTGGAGTCACATAAAATAGCTTGGATCTTGTCTAAAGTGGAGCATCCACTATTTTGACCTTTAGATAATGAAGAGAAGAAGAACACTATTGAGTGTTTAGACTCACTTGTGGAAGTGGGGAGTAAGTTTTAGAGCCACATGAATGTGGCACATGTTCTTGTCTAAGTGGAGGGTCATTTTTTATTACTTTTAGAACATGGGGAAAACCACCACTATGTATTACTATTCACCCACTCAAATATGGCAAGTTTATTTTTTTGGCTATGAAGTTATCTCTCCCTTTCTCTCTTTCTTCTCTCATGTTGGAAATGCATTAAATATGCATTAATTCTTTCTTTGTAATTTATACATTTAGTGGATCATGGAGGATCCCTTAGAATTTATCCATTTTAGGATCCATAGTTAGAGGTTAGAGTTTTCAAGTCTTTGGATTAACTTAGCTCACCTAAATGCTTGGGCTGTAAGCATCATATGCAGGTTACAGGTTGAAGCATGGAAGGCTAAATTGTTTTGCTCACCTAGATGCATGATGGATTCATGGAGATAGAATTAGATGCTATTGGACCTACCTTGAATGCTATATGATTATCATTATTGATATTCATGTTTCATCTTACAGGTTATAACCTAGAATTTATGGTTATATTCTTTATTCACCTAAATGCTTGTAAGCACTAGAGAGAGTTGCTTAGAGGATGTTGTTGTAAGAGAGTATTGATGATGAATATGAATTTTGGATGCTACCTTTTCCCCATGGGTTTTTCTCTTTCTATTTTTACAAGGGTTTTCCATGTATATATGGTATCATGGTTTGTCTTTCCTTTTTATATGTTTTATATTATAGCTTATTATTTACACAATCATTTTATGATTTACTTGCACATGTAGGATTGTTTATTTTTTATAACAATTGGTATCAGTGCTAGGCTTTAGCTATTGATACCTATGCCTTATTGATCCTAACAATTGGTATCATATCTTAGGTTGGTTGGTTTTGTGTAAGTGAGAGTTACAAGTGGAGAGACTCAGATAGAAAACAAAAAAAATTGCATGGAAAGTATTTTCTCTTGGTAGAAGATGGAAAATGGAAGAGAAGCTAAAGAATCTTGAGCAAACCAATCAGTACCAAAATAGTGTTCTTATTGAAGTAACCATATAGCTTGAGGAGAAAACTGGTCTCCATTGGTGTAGATGGAGGATGATGATAAGGCATGACCTTATTGTTTTTATTAGTTGGATAATGGGTGAATGATGTAGTATCCTATTGACCACATGTTATTGGCCAAGATGATACAAGAATTCCATGTAAAGGAGGAGGTACTAGAAACCTAAATATATGCCTATTGGAGTAGTTGATAGATGGAGAAGAACAAATATGACCTGAGGTTCTATGGAAGGATAAGGCTGGTGTTGGGTCTTTTAGAGCTCAGAGATACATTGAGTGAAGTGCTTAGTGGTTGTAGTGTGAGTAACCAAGTGGATTGATACATGGAGTAACTCTACACTAAGTTTAGATTAACATGTAGTAAAGTGAGGTGATATTTGGCCAGAGAATGAGTGTGAGCTGGAGTATGTCACCGAGCTAGGGCAGTCGCACCCTATCTCATTTTCTATTATGTTTACTTCTGCATAGGAGGGGAAGGGAGTCAATTTATTATTAGGGGTGGGGGCCATAGCTTAGGCTATTTTTTCCTATTTAAAACTTTTTTCTGTCCTTTGTGTTGTGAGCTATGTGAAATTTCTGGTCAGTGCACAGTGCAGGGGTCAGTGGGGTTGTCTGGAGTGCGCTCACAGCTTGAGAGTACCTTTTGGTAGGCATAGTCATGGCTGGGAGTATGCCTTCCAAGTCTGGTGCTAGATTTAGTTTTAGTGAAGTGGTCAGAATGAATTTGGCTGGACAGGAAGTGTAGGGGTATGAAAATGCCCTCTTTTCTCAGAATTCAGATGCCAAGGAATTGAACTTGCTTGGAGGCTCTAGGATTACAAAAGTTAACGGATGTCTTGAGAGATGCAAAGAAAGACCAAAACTAGTAATTTCCTTTGAAATGATTGTTGAGGATGTATAATATTATTCTAATCATTCTTTATTTTGTAAGTTTCTAGGTTTAAAAGTCTCTCTTCATTTCCTAAAAAATTGGGCCTGAAGAGTTTGGGAATTAGAGGGGGAATTGGAGGTCACGATGCTTGAAAATAACTACTTCATGGTGGCATTTCCTTGCCTGGCTGACCACAACAGGGTCTTTGAATGGGGGCCTTATTTTTATAACCAAGTGGGATTATTTGTAAAACCTTGGCATGCTGGCTTTAACCCCTCTGAGGAGCTCCCAAATAGAGTGCCAGTGTGGGTTTGATTACGCAGACTTCCAATAGAATGTTGTCATGAGGATGTGCTACATATGCTAGCATCTATGTTTGGTAGACCGGTTGGATCTTCTACACAAACATTGAGTAAGAAGGTGATGACCTTTACTCATATTTGTGTGGAAGTTGATCTAAGTAAACCATTGTTAGATGTAGTTGAGATGAGTGCAGGTTCATATTCTTGGGTACAACAATTGGACTATGAGACCCTTCCATTTCGATGCCACATCTACCATGAATATGGCCACCTAGTGCATAGATGTCCGAAAGCCAAACCAATGGATCAATAAACTGTGCTTCCTTTTAATACCATTCCTAGTAATAATAAAGAGAAGAATCCAATAGTAAGAGAGAATAAGGATGCTGAGGGCTTTGTTCAGGTAAAAGTCCAAACTCATAGCAGAGGATTGAAAAGAACTTTAAGAGAATGATAGGAAGAGGATACATTCAACAGGTTTGAGATCTTAGATGAGTTAGGGCAGCAAGTAATTAATCAAGAAGGGATCATTTTTTATCACCCTAAGGAGGAGTCAGGTTTGGAGATTGGATCAACCAAGCCTCTGTGTGCTATACAAGAAGAATTTGCTATGCCCATGATCATGGATAGACTAGCAGGAGCGCAGGTGGTGGGGGAACCAAATGCTAATATAGGGAAGGTGTTGAGGAAGTAGAGCCTATGATACGGGCTATGTTACCAAAGCAGATAAAAGAGGGAAATCTACCCCTCACCTGGGCATCCTTCAGAAGGATGGGAAGAAGGGAGCTTCGAAGAAAAATGCTAAAACAAGATGTAAGAAGGACCTTGAGAGGATTAACATGATTAGGGAAAACTTGGTGGAGTCTG
Source organism: Torreya grandis (assembly GCA_037957365.1). Taxonomy (NCBI): domain Eukaryota; kingdom Viridiplantae; phylum Streptophyta; class Pinopsida; order Cupressales; family Taxaceae; genus Torreya; species Torreya grandis. The sequence goes on from JARHVA010004467.1 coordinate 1,210,647, forward strand.
GAGATGTTAAGAACTTAGACTCCCACTTCTTGACTCCCCCCAAATGATTGTTATCTCTTGGAATGCAAGGGGCCTGAACAGTGGCCCTAGACAATAAGTTGTTCAGGAATTAGTGTAGAGGCATTCTCCAGATGTTCTCTTTCTTCAAGAGACTAAGGTTACAATTGATTTTATGATGGGTATGGCACCTAAGTTATGGATGCAAGGCCATTTTCAGTGTATTGGAGCCAAGGGATCATCGAGAGGTGTGGTATGCCTAAGGAACCCATGCAAGATCCAGCTTGTGTCCTGGATTTCATTTAGGTCCTCCTTATCTATGGTTTCTTGGTGCATTGAATCAGGGGAATCAGTTCTTTTCTCTAATGTCTATGCTCTGACAGATTTCTATGGAAATCTCAAGGTATGGAATAATATTCATGAGGTGCATAGCTTGTTTCCTTATTTACCTTGGATTATTGATAGAAACTTTAATGCCATTCTAGATTTATCTGAGAAATGTGGAGGTATTATGAAAACCAAGCCCTCCTCCATTTTGTTTAGAGACAATATCTCAGCTCTTAATCTTGTTGACATAAAGCCCAGTAATGGCCGCTTCACGTGGAACAATAGAAGGTTGGGGGACAGTAGTATTGCCGAACACCTTGACCTCTTCATGGTGTCTTGTTTTTGGGTATGGGTCATGGTCTTCCTGCTTTGAGATTCTTGATTGGTGGTGCTCAGATCACTGGCCCATAAAGCTCACTATTTCCTCAGCTAGGATACCTCATAGACCACCTTTTAAATTCTAGCTTATGTGGCTAAGGGATCCAGACCTATATGGTTGTATTGTTTAATGGTGGAAAATAGGTAGACTGGGATTTGGCACAGCAATGTATACTTTTGTGAAGCTCTTACAATTTGTCAAATATCAGCTAAAGCGATGGAACAGACTATGCTTCAGAAATATTTATCAAGAGAAAATTATGGTGCAAACACAGTTGAATGAAGTGACCTAGATGATTAGGGAAGAGGGGGCATCTAAATTTCTGTTAAGAGAGGAAGATAAAGCACTAAAAGTTGTGGAGGAATGGGAGCTGAGAGAGGAAATCTTCTGGAAGCAGAAGGTGCAGAATGTTTGGCTTCAGGAGGGGGATTAGAATATTGCATTTTTATTCAACTCTGTGAAATTCAGGTACCATGGTAATACCATTTCCTTATTGGTGATGGATAGGGCAAACCATTCATTCCACCTAGGGTATTTGTAATGAGGCAGAGCTATACTTTACTTCTTTATTTCAAGAGGAAGGGCAAGGGGAACTGGTGGCTGAGACTCAAGTTCTATCTTGTATTCCCTCTTTGGTTTCTTTGGAAATGAATGAGCATATTATGAGTGCCATTTCTATGAAGGAGGTCGAGAGGAATATTTTCCAGATGCAAAAAGGTATAGTGCCTAGGCCAGATGGATTTACGATTAAATTTTTCCAAGAGTTTTGGGACATTATTAAAGTCAATCTCCTGGCTGCTATTCAAGAATCACAAAAAAATAAGAAGATGCTTAGGGCTTTGAACTTGACTTTCTTGGCTCTTATCCCTAAGGGGGAGGGAGCAGATTGGTTAAGTCAATTTCATCCCATTTCCCTCTACAATGTGATTTATAAAATTATCTCTAAACTGATTGCTAACAGACTAAAGAGGTGGCTTACATTGCTTATTTCTGAGGAGCAAAGTGGATTCATGGAAGGTTGTCAAATCTTGGATGGTGTGGTGGTGGCTATGGAGGCAATTCATTCGATGGCCAAGTCAAAATAAAAGGCTATGTTCATCAAGCTAGATATGAGTAAAGCTTATGATAGAGTCCGGTGGTCTTTCCTTTAGAAGGTTTTGAGGGCTTTTGGATTTAGTGAGGACTGAATATACTGGGTCATGTGCTATGTGAATTCAACCTCCTTTTCGGTTATAATTAATGGAGAGCACTCAAAATTATTTGGAGCCTCTCAAGGCCTGCGGCAAGGTGACCCCCTGTCTCCTTATCTATTTCTTCTTCTGGTTGAAGGGCTGGGATGACTGATCAAAAGGAATGTGGAAGGGGGGATATATTCAGGGCTTGCAGTGGGGTGGAGGTCTCCCGGCACTTTCTCACTTATAGTTTGTAGATGATATAGCTTTGATGGGCATGGCAACTGTGAGAGAAGCATCTAATATGTGCAGGGACTTGGATGTTTATCTTGAGGCATCAGGATAGCTAATTAATGAGGGTAAGTCTTCAATTTATTTCTTTAATACCCCACTTCCAATCCAACATAGAATTGCTAATTTACTCTCGGGTTCCAAATTGGAAGTCTTCCTCTGCTATACCTTGGAATTCCCATCTCAACTGGGAGATAGTCTAAGGAGATGTGGTAGGGCCTTCTGGACAAGTTTCATGCTAAGGTTAATCATTGGACTCATCGATGGCTATCCTTTTTCAGTCAGGTTTAGCTGCTTCAATCGGTGGTGTAGGTACTCCTTATATACAGGTGTATTATTTAAGTAGCACCGGTGGGTTTTGTGAGAGACCTTGATTCCTTAGCAAGGCAATTTCTTTGGCCTGGAAATTTAGTAGCAACCAAATTTAGTCTCATCAAATGGGAGAAAGTTTACAGTCCAAAAAGGCTGGGAGGTCTGGGATTAAGACAATTGATACTCTCTAGTACAATGCTGGCTGCAAAGTTGTATTGGAGATGGTGTGTTGAACCAGACCAGCTATGGGCTAGAATCTTATCCCACAAGTACCTAGTAGGGATTCCTCAAAATGATACTCTTCATCATAGCTTGTTTGGGAAGGGGTCAGCGATTTGGTCTATGCTCAAGAAAGGGGTTGCACTCATCAAGCGTGGTTTGTTATGGATATGTAAAGATGGGATGGAGGCACAATTTTGGTAGGACTCTTGGGATGGTTTCCCACCCCTAGTAGTAAAATATCCTCATTTATAGACATTAGTGCAAAGATTTGGTGAGGCTGGTTGGTTGAGGGTGGGTGATTTTAAGGTATTTTCCCATTAGGGGTAGGTGATGGAAGTGAGGTGGAAATCATTAGAGGAATGGCTGATTATGCGAATGGAAGCGGAGTGCGCTAAACTCCAATCCATTCTTGCTGGATGTAGCTATAGCACCCTTTTGGGAAGGGATGTTCTAGCATGGGCTCCCAATCTGAAAGGATCATACACAGTGTCTTTAGGGTACCAGGCGTTGATCTCTCAGCAATTAGACAATGGGCAGGAAGTTCCCTGGTGGAAAAGAGTCTGGAATAGCTTTTCTTGGCCAAAGTGTAACTATTTCATTTAGACCGTGGCCTAAAATAAATGCTTGACGTGGGATAATATCCACAAGAGAGGATTTGTTGGCCCTTTGAGGTGTGTTTTATGTAGTAGCGAGGAGGAGGATTCTCAACATTTATTCTTTTGATGCCCCTTCTCAATGTAATTATGACACTATTAGTGGGATGCGTGGAAATGCCAATGTGTTCATGCATCCTCCTTAGCTAATTTTTGGGTGAGATTGGGCAAACCGCCCTCACCAGCTTCATTGTTGCATGAGGTATGGTATGCTAGTCTGATTTTCCTTTTATGGCAAGTTTGGCTTGAAAGAAATCGTAGGATTTTTTGAGGAGAAAATTTGGGAGTTCAGCAGGTTTGGACTAGAATATTGGGCATAGTCCAAGAAACCATTGCGGTTAAGAGTGAGATTGCCTTGCCATTGGCTAAGAGTGATGTTGAGGTTGCAGCGAGGCTTGGTGTTTAAGGAATTTCTTCAGTCTTAACATGTGTTAAGAGAGGTAGACAAGTGAATTAGAGAGTGCAAAGGATAGGGACTTGGACGCCGCCTCCTGCTAGTTTTTTGAAGCTTAATACGAATGGGTCATCTTGTGGGAATCTTGGCTCAGCTGGGATTGGCAGGATCGATAGGGATTCTATTGGTGCAGTGGTTTTGATTTTTGAGGTTAACAAGGGAGTGCAGATAGTTAATCGGATGGAAGGTTGGATGATTTTACATGCCTTAAGGAGAGCTTATGAGTTAGAATGGAGGAAAGTGATTTGTGAGGCTGATTCTCAAGTTTTGGTTAATTTGCTTCTTGAGAAGAAGACCTCTGATGTATGTTGGCAGCTATCAGTGATTGTTCAACAGATTCTTTAGGTTAGTTCTTGTATGGATTCAGTGATTTTTGCCCATATTCCTAGGGAATGGAATAGGGTAGCTAATTGTCTGGCAAGATGGGGATCGAAAGAATTTGAAAACCAAAAGTTTGATGGATGGGAGCAAATGCCTCACGCACTTCACCAGAATCTGGAGAGGATTTTGGAGGAGGATGAGAGTGGTACTAGAGTGTAACTTTCTTGTTCTTGTGGTTTTTTGTGGTTTTTTTGGTTCCTAAGGCGTTGGCCTTAGGCGGCTTTGTACTTTGGTTTTCCTTGATTTAATAAAGTTTTTACCCCTCTTTTTTATAAAAAAACATGTAGTAGAGCAGGATGCATTTTGACCATGAGCTCAAAAACTTGGTAGGTATTGTGATGCACTAAGTAGTGTGATGACTTCCCAGGAACTACATGGGTATAATGGTGATCATTGTAGGTATCAACTTGTTACATGTAGAAGTTAGGTGTTGACTTATGTGGGTTCTTCTCTCCAATTGTAGACTACTATTATGAGTGTAGTTATCACTTATTACTATTCAAGACTTGGAGTAGTGAGATGTCTCTCTAACATCACTTTTACATGGTTGTCTCATGATGAGACAAGAGTAGCCACGAGGGCTATGTGGATGAGGTAGATTTATTGGTTTATATAATTGGAGACTATACAGGTTATAGTAGACATGTAGATGGAGTACAATGAAACCTTCATAGAGAACCAAAGTTTAGAAGAGGTTTTTGTTATGATTTATGACATGTTGGTTTTAGGCCCAAACATGATGAGGATCAATAGTGATATGGATCAGGTGATTAGGATAAGATGAAGGAGAAAACCAAGGATGGAGGTGCACAGTGGACATAAGAGCAATGAAGTTAAGTATCCCACTTCTTGTGGTTTTGAGTTGTCTTCTAGAGTGTCTTACAGAGGAGGAGAAAACATGGTTGTCATATGTATCAGATTCATCAGGAGTAGGAGAAGCCTCATGGATTATTAAATTAGATACTTCAAAGTAGTGGGAGTTGTGATCGATTCATGGAAAAATCTTGGATAGAGGATTTGTTCTGTGGTGAAGTGGGAGTCACTTTAAGTTGTTACATTTCTACTAGGAGAAGTAGTTGTTGACAAAGACATTAGAACAAAGAAGTTTCAGTAGTGTAAAAAACCTCTTCTCGGCTTATGTATGAGTAGTAGTGGGCATGATGACAACTAGTAGGTAGTTATATGGTATGAATTTTGGATGAAGACATAGGTGCTTCAACGTCCTATGTATATGACTTCAAGTGGGATATTGCTAGGGTGGGAAGCCACTATTCATGGAGTACTATTCATAAGCACTCTTCACCAATCATTATTGATGGTGACATGAAAGTGGGTCCCATAGTGGGTCCTAAGTGGTTGGTTCTAAGATGTGTGCCTCATGGAGGGTCCCAAACAATGGGTAGTGATGTAGTATGTAAGTGGCATGACATACAGGAGATGTTGTCGATGATGTAATGGATAATGCAACATGATGGTAAAGTGGCAGGAGGGATATTTGGAGGGTCCTATGGTGTGGTCAAGGTGTTATCACATGGTGTAAAATACAAAGTGTCATGCATGGGTATAATTTTTAAGGGGACCCATGATTCACATGTGTAGATAAAGTCAAAAGGTGATTACAACACCTTTTGGACTCTTATGATCACATGTGAAGGAGAAGACAAAAAATATCTATTGGTGATTAGCCTCACATGTGTGAGTAGGCCATAATTATTAGATTCACATGGGTGGATTGGATCTTTAAATTGGATCATCCACTTTGTTTCCCCTTGGAGAATGTAGATAAGAAGAACAATATTGAGTGTTTGGACTCACTTGTGGAAGTGGGGAGTAAGTTTTGGAGCCACATGAAGGTGGAACATGTTCTTGTCTAAGTAGAGGGTCATTTTTTATGACTTTAAACACATGGGGACAACCACCACTATGGATTTCTATGCACCCACTCAAATATGGAGAGTTTATTTGCTTGGCCATGAAGTTATCTCTCTCTCTCTCTCTCTCTCTCTCTCTCTCTCTCTCTCTCTCTCTCTCTCTCTCTCTCTCTCTCTCTCTCTCTCTCTCTCTCATGTTGTAAAATGCATTAAATATGCATTAATTCTCTTTTTGTAATTTATGTATTTAGTGGATCATGGAGGAGCCCTTAAAATTTCTCCATTTTTGGATCCATAGTTAGAGGTTAGATCTTGTAAATATTAAGATTAGCTTAGCTCACATAGATGCTTGGGTTGTAAGCATTAGATGCAGGTTACAGGTTGAAGCATTAAAGGCTAGATTGCTTTGCTCACCTAGATGCATGATGGATTCATGGAGATAGAGGTAGATGTTATTGGATCTCCCTTAAATGCTATGTGATTATCATTGTTGAGATGCATGTTTCATCTTGTATTTTATAACTTGGAAGGCATGGTTTTATGCTTGCTTCACTTGAGTGCTTTTAAGCACTAGAGAGAGTTGCTGAGAGGATGTTGTTGTAAGATTATTGATAAGGAATATGAAGTATGGATGCTACCTTTGGCCCATGGTTTTTTCCCATTTTGGGTTTGTAATTTTTTTCCATGTATATATGGTGTCATGGTTTATCTTTCTTTCTTATGTGTTTTATATTTTATATTATTATTTTTTCAATCATTTTATGATTTACTTGCACATATAGGATTGTTTGGTTTTCTTAACAATGGGTATCAGATCTAGGATTTAGCTATTGATACATGTGCCTTGTTGATCCTAACAATGAAATTATTACTCCCCATTAATCAAAATACCTTCTCTAATTGGAATTTATTATTTTGATCACACAAACATTCTTCTCCACTAAAATAAGTCTTTTAAGAAGCATAGATAGAGACACCTTATATACCTTAATGTTCTAAAACAAATACAAATCCTCATCTTCCTTCTCCTCCTTGCTTATCTTATATTTTTAGTTATTCTTATTCTTCTTATTCTTCTTCTTTGGCTTAGGAGAAACAACTTCCTCATTCACTATAACATTCTCTTTTCCCTCAATGATTGAATTATCAATAAATGGAGACAACATAGATTCATTATATACCTTTTCATCTGAAAGATCCACCTTGCAGTTTGGAACCTCATTACTAGTAATATATAATTAATGTTATATTCAAGATACATTCTCAATAGTATCAAGATGTTCACTTGGATCCATACATACCTCAGGGTTAGTCTTAACCAATAATTTGGTCTTCTCCTTGAGCTTGATTTATTCATTCTCAACATGAAGAGATAATGAGACCTATTGGGACTCTTTAATTTCAAAAGCATTCTTCACCACACAAAATAGATTACTTCAACCTACAATCTTATCATGACTCACACTTATCACTTTTGGCTTCCATGTGTTAACTTGCCTTCTTTCTTAAGCTCTAGGAGCCTGATTAAATTTATTATATCTTATAGGCATTTGCTTACAAAACCTAGTAATGTGACCTTTTTGTTCACAATTGTAGAACACCATATTTTTTAAAATAAATGTATATTACCTTACCTTATTTGGAAAAAACTTTGTAGTGTGTCCTATGTCATGAAAAATAAAAAAACCTTCCCTTTTTGAAGAGGACTCACCCTATCAAACCTTCTGTGGACAATAGTTTGCAAAGTGTCCAACATCAAGACAATTAAAACACATTATTTTTTTCACACCTTTTGACTGATGACCCCCATCATAGTCCCATACAAATTCATTTCTAATAAATCTCTTGCAGTCTCTAGCCCTATGACCAAATTGATTACATGTATAAAAATAACCATTGAATTTTGTATACTTCATGGGATTTGGTTGTCTGATCTAATTTGTCTTTATTCTGCTAGCACCTTCATTCCTTTTTTTATGACTTGTCTTAAAATGATGATCCACGTTATTTAAATTAGTCTTCATCTTGTCTTAAGTTTTAGTCTCTGGTTCTTCTTTGTATCCAAGACCAGTCTTATCACTTGCAAGATTTTGATCATTCCGAATGTTATCTAGATCAATTGAGCTCTTTTCAATTATCACAAATGACATTAATATACTAGATACCTTATTTAACTCATATTTCAATGACTTATTTTCAATATCATACCTTGCGTGTTCATCTTATTTAGATTTTAGGCTAGTAGACAAGACTTCTAATTAATAAATGATATGTTTGACCATATCTTCATGATCCTTGTCATCTTCATCCATTCTTGTTTCAAATTGATTGAATTTCTTCTCAAATTCCTTGAGTTTACATTTCATCTTCTTATTTATCTTCTTCTCAATCTTTAATTCTTCATGATCATTATCCAATGCAATCTCATAGTCCACTTCATCTTCATCATCATCTAAATCACTCCAAGTAGACACCTTCTATTTTGATCAATTTCCTTAGTCATGAACAAGACTTCATCTTCAGTAGGACCATCTTCTTGATGATCATATACTAAATCATTCCCTTCACTCTCATATGATGAGCTACAATATTATTTCATGTAAATACTCTTCTTGTTCTTGAAGGACCTCTTTTTGTTGTTATACTTTATGAATCATTTCTTCTTGTATGTCTTCTTGTCATCATCTTGGTCTTCACCATGCTCTTCATCATCTTTCTTCTCATGATTATAAGGGCACTTTCAAGCAAAATTTTCAATCTCTCCATAGTTGAAACATATGAAGGGTAGTTTACCCTTATAATTCCATAAGCTAGCATTTAATTTAATAGTATTCAAAGTAATTAGTTCATCATCATCAATGTTAGATATGTCATCCTCTTTGGATTTATTACCTTGGAAATTATTCTTAATTTTCATCTCTGTCTTGAATGTTACTTCCTTATTTGGTGTTATATCATCATTCTTCCTCATCTCATAGGCAGTAAGGGTGCCATGCAATTGATCCATCTTCAACTGAGTAAGATCATGAATTTATTATATAGTAGATACTTTTAAATCAAACTTGGGGGAAAGAGACATCAAAACCTTTTTGAACAACACTAGTCTCTTCAAGATTCTCTCCAAGACCTCTGATGATGTTTACATTATCATCAACTCTCTATAGAAAGGAAGCCATAGAATATTCTTCGTTCATATTGAGACTTTAAAACTGCCTTCTATGAGTCTACAACTTAACAGGATTAACCTTTGAATCTCCTTAAAAAATAATCTTCAATTTATCCTATATTTCCTTGGTATATGTGAAATAAATTACTTTGGTGAACTTGGTTTTTATAAGACCAAAAGTGATGGCATTCATTACCTTAGATTTCTTCTTAAATAGCTTCTTGTCTACAACACTATATGGAAGAATAGTAGTAGCAACATAACCATCTAAAAATGATTACCATATAATAAACCCTAAGGACATAATGTAGGTCTTCATCCTAGCACTCCAAAAAGCATAATTGGATCCACTGAACATTACTTCTTGCTTGGTAGAGAAACCACCTTTCATATTATAACTGACCATTATACCTTGGATCACCTTCAAGTTGTTAATCACTTACAAAAGGACCTCTCTATGATACCAATTATTAGAGGTACAATCATTGAGAATTGGGGATGAATTAGTGAGCTAAAATAATCCAACTTCAATTTTGATCTTTACAAATACTTAATTAGCTACCACAAGCATTCATGAATCATAAACAACATTCATAGAAATAAGCAAGAGATACAATGTAAGATCAATCACATAACATAATACATACACGGAAAACCCTCTTGGATAATAAAACCCACTAGAACCTTAATTTAGACTAATATCATATAATAAAAAGATCTAATTTAGACTAGATACAATTGATCAAGGCACTACAATCCCTATTTAGTGAGACTTCACTCCCATAAGGTACTACCACACTTGTCTAGTTGAGCTACAACAAAAACCAGACATTTTAACAAGTTTCATCTTATAAGGAGGATACAACGACCTTAGATGATGAGCTAACATAACAACACATATAAAATAATTCCACATCTAAACTGATGTTAATAACACGTGATAATGGACATTAGATTATCTCTCTTTACCTTCACTCACACTCAAATAACAAGCTCTCTATTATACCAACATAATTATGAAAAATAGGTGATATAAATAGTCCTCAATCTATTCTACTCTTCAAATCATCCTCAAGGCACCTTTCCATTCCTTCACTCCCTAATACACACAAGTCTCTTTCAATTTTCTCCTTGGTTTCACATACATGTTTAAAACCCATCATATTTGGTTCCACTATTTATAGGGAAATCTTAATCAATACCAACTTGGTCATCCATTAGGCATGTAATAAACCTCAATACATCTATCATATAAAGATAGGTCTCAATAAAATCTTCATAGGTTGGTCATAGAATTTATGGGTCACCCTTAAATAGCTACACCTTTTAAACAACACACTTGTAGCTCTTATAGGTCTCATAGAGACCTATTCACCCATTATCACTTCCTTGATCAAAACAAGAACATAGGACCAATTTCAAATACATGGGTCCACTCCTTATGTTTCCTTCGACATCTTCATATGATCACAGTCAACTTAGCTTATGTCTATGTATGCATAAATAGCTCAAATAGAGATCTTATGCATAGGAACATTATTAAAAAAACATAGTCAACTTTTAAAGCATTTTTCTTACTCAAGATAAATTTAACATACCTCTTAAAATCACACAAAGCATCCTCATGGAGTCTAAAACATGTTCCAATAGACAATTCATCATAATACATTGATACAACATCAAAACAAACTGAAACATCCTCCTCAGATCACTCATAAACTACAGTCAAACATACATTCAATTTTAGAGAACCATAAATATGTATGTACACACTTTCATATATTCAAATATATATTTATAGAAGTGCCTTGAAGTCCTCTACATGTTTAATTTTTACTACATGAATAAATTCATCTTCTATCAAAAGATATGATCTAAATATAGAGATCTAGTTTTTCCTCTGTAAATTCAAATATTTGAATAAAAATGGTCACAGTTAACTTTCTAACACAATGCTAGAATCTCATAGACTCTCATCCTAGGATCAATCTCACACCATCAATATTCTCTAAGCTTTAATGCATATACCACCAAATCCAAACATTTAACAACTATCAATTTGGCCTCATCTCATGTCCTCTTGAAATGTTGACTTAATGCACTCCATCGATCTTTGTATATCAACAAGGTCTTTAACAATAAACTCTCACTATTGATCAAATTGTATTAACATCCACTAATCATTTGATCCTTATCATATACCTTTACTTAGATGTTAAACACCATGCACCTATCCTCATCTCACTTCCTCCTGACTCCTTAGAAACAATGCACACTAATGAGGCCACCAATTTCTTACTTTTATAGCCTCATACATGATTAGTATATGTCTTTTTCCATGTAAATCCCATAACTATTCATGACTTATGAAAATGAGTGAATAAAGTTATGATTTTGTGTGTGTGTGTCTATATATATATATATATATATATGTCATGAATTATAGAGGTTTTTTCCTTCATTGAAATATATTTTTGTGACTTTATCTAACAAACATTTTAAGGGTCATGAAAGGCTACAAAATTCTACTAGGCCTGTAGACACCGAAATTGTGTCTAACCCTTGGTCATCCTCCCCCTTGGTCCCCTTGGCCTACTTCTAACACATTCTTAACCCACACACTTATTAATTTAAAATAATAACTTATTTTGAATTAATAACCCCCCCTTTGACACCTCACCTAGGACACCTCGCCTTGGACCATTTCCTACCCTATGACTCACCTTAAGACTAAGTGACTCACCCAAGACCTATTCTTACTCCTTTCCAACCACCTAACCAACTCTCATGTGTATTTAGCCTGACCTTTGACAATTCTCCAATGGATTATTCACCTGGAAGATGGAGAACGGGCTTGTTATCCCTTTTACTCGTTCTCCACCCATCGACGTCGGTCAAATGTTGGCCGATGCTGGTGGGATTGCCGACGTTAGTTTACTTAAAATAATTTCTAACCTCTCGCTCGGGCTAATCACTAGTCAAATAACTACGAAATAGAATTCTCTTGCTCTTACTTCCTAGCCTTCTTGCTTCTTGACTTCTTGTAGGTATCAACATTTTGACAACAATTTTTAGGCATAGAGGATCAACACCAGTCATCCCACACAGGGTTGAGGATTGCATGACATCTCCATCACCAACAACAATAGAAACACAACTCCTTGCTCCTCTGCCAACTCCGTATACAACTAATTATTTGTATTAAGTTTCATTTTACTATCCTTTTAAATACATTAGCATTCTATCCACTATCCATTCCCAACCATTCTGGACACAACTCACTCTGTCTTTTTTAGAGATGCTAAAAGGCCTTCTCTCACCCTTATCTTCCCCTTTTGCCCCTGACATTTCCCTGGTCCCTTTTCAGACCATACTTTATGTTCTGTTGACCCAACACATGCCATCAGACTCCCACAGACCTCCCCAAAACCATTCTGATTGACCAGACAGACCTTAAACTTCTCCCAGGCCATTGCCCCAACCGACTCCGACCGTTTCCCCTATCGACACCGATAGACTAACTGACGTCGATGACCTGAAATACTGACGGTGGTAGAACCACTGACGTCGGTGACTGTGGAAGACAAATTGCTGCTTACAGGTACACATTTGCTTTCATTTCTTTTATTCAGTCTTTATCATTTCTATTTCTGGCAATATTTCACTTTTTAACAATCAGTGGGCTATCATCCCCCAAGAAGTCTTTCCACTTTTAGGACCAATCTTTCGCTTGGCAGTCCACCTTACATCCATCTAACAATTTTCTTGTTTAAGTCTCTTTCTTTTGCAAGTGTCATCCTCCACAACCAAAGAGGAGTTCTCACAACGTCTGGCTAACGGTGCGCATACCTCATCTAGGTACGTACAAACCCTTGACCATTTATTCTAGTTTCTCATTTCCTTTTGAATGTAGAAAAGTGAAAATAGTTTGAAACATTCTGGCATTCCTGGTGGGACCCTAGGGTCTTCCTTATGTTCTTTTCTTTCTTTTCATATAGGTGCATTAGGTTTCTCCTTTTCACCTCTTTCTTCTATCTCTTCCAAAAGACACTATTAGCAAAAACTAAAAAGAATCATTCTTGTTCTTTATTTTCTTGCATCTTAGACTAGTCAAGATCATACTCTTCAACCTTTTCTCACTTGTCTGCATACGAACTAACATTTTAATTTGGGCTTAAAACACACTGCATCTCATTTCTTCTTGACTGCATATTTAGTCCACATCTAGTAATTAAAAACTGCATCATGAATTAATTTTAGTCCGCTTATGTTAACCAAATCACTTGCACAAATCAAACATCTTAACTCACTTGAGACAAGGCTTGACTGGGATTTCATCACCCAGCGGATACCTTACCCGTCTCGGCAATCCCACTTGGACTTCACTACCAAGGGAAAAGCCCACTCTATTCTCTGGCAGAGGATAATCTCTAGGGGAAGTATATACTGGCTAAGCGGCCCAGCTCGGCTCTAGGTTCGTGAAGTGAGGGGAGCAAGCTCCTAGCACCAGGCCACTTATAGAACCTAATACATATCTTGAGCACTGAAACTAACCTGAAACCAACTTTAGACTGCTTCTTCTAGGACCCGCTCTACAAACCAACTTCCTAAACACATTCATCTAAGGCATAAGCCAACAAGATTCTAAAAGTTTATTTTTAGGATTTAATGTTTAGGGTCTGCCTGTCTCCATCTTCTTTTCTATCTTTATCTGGTTTTTTGAGCTAGTGAGGACATTTTTTTCTTTCTTCCAAAAACTCTCAAATTTTTTGAGTTTTTGGAAAACACAGTAACTAACATCGGTTTTACCACCAACATCGGCAACCTTTATTCACCGTCATCAGTTATCTGATCGACGTCAGTTGATTATTCTCACCGACATTAGTTTTTCAACCGACGTTGGTCACTATCTAAATTTTTATTCTCAAAAGAGCAAGCTTAAAATCTGACTTTCTTGCTGTCCAACACCCATTCTGGTTTTTTGAGACTGAAAAACATAGTTTTTGAAACCTGACCCTTTCTTGCCTTGAATGGTTTTGACACGCAGTCAAACCAAGGCTCTTCTTGACCATGCGAGGCATCAACCACTTCTGCCTTCACTGTCCATAACCAGTCCTCTAATGGAGTATCATTCAGAAACTAAATGAACTCCTACCCAACCGACCCCGACTCAGCCTACCATTGTCTCTAAGGGAGACCAAGACTTTGAAAGGTTCCTTGACCTCAATGTCAAGGCCCTTCAACATTATCTCGTGAGAAGCCAAATGCGAGACTCTTTAGGCAACCCAATTTATGGGATGCCAACCTCCTTAGTTGTGATGGCGGCCATATCCACCGCCTCTGCCATCTATCCCATAGACACCCAAGCCGTTGCCTCAACTAATAACCAGCCCCTGACTAACTTTCAAAATGTAGCTTCTCCTTCTATCTTCAGGCCCACTTTTATTGGGGTTTTGACCCCCCATCAACCACAGACTATTCAACAAATCTCTACACCTTTCCAAAATCTAGTTGTCTCCATCCCGCCTACTCTCGCCCCCATCAACACCAGGGTGGCCATTCATCCATTGGATAATGTTGCTACAATTCAACCACCTCTGGCAACATCAATCCTAGTCATGTCTTCTACCTTCATGACACAACCCCCTTTGGTCTCCACTTCTATCCCTATGACTAGTTATCAATATGTTGCACCTATGCAAGTGCAACCGACTATGTCATACGCCCCTTCTAGCACCTTCCAAGTGACTTACAACCTAGGGGGTGCCCCACCCACAAATCCATCAGTTGATCTTATCAAAATGTTGATGGATAAATTGTCTAATCTTGAGACCTCTGTTTCAGGCTCAAGAAATGTCCTATCATATGACCAAATTTGCAATGAACCCGTTCATTCCTCAGTCCCGATCCGGCCATATCCTAGTCAGTGAGAACTTCCTAAGTTTACTCATTTCCAGAGTAAGGAAGACCCACAGCAACACCTACGAGCATTCAGACATGCTTGTTACCTGATAACACATGACGATGCATTACTACTATGCACATTCTCCATGTCGCTTTTTGGTGCTACTCTAGACTGGTACAGCTCTCTCACCAGACACTCTCTTTTCACATTCACCCAATTAGCCCAAATTTTCCTTGATCACTTTTCTATCAACATCACCAAAAAGGTCTCCATCACAGACCTATACTCCATCCAACAGTTTGATGATGAATCCATAGCCAATTTTGTTTCCCACTAGAGAGGCCTAATTAATTAGCTCTCCTTTTCTTTACCCCAACTCGAACTCATCAAACTCTTCTCTTAGGCGTGTGCCAAGCATATTTCCTCCACCTTACGGGTCCAAACATTCCACACCTTTGACGAAGCTTTCACGATGGCTAGAAAGCTTGAAATACGTGTCATCGAGGAAAATAAAGTCAAGTTGCAGAGTAAAAACCCCAACACCAAGTCCAATGACTCTTCCTCTAAACCTTCTTCTTCTAATTCCAAATCTAAGGCATTAGCAAATGTTGTAGTCGTTAGATCATCTTCTTCAACAAATAACCAATCTTAGCCTTCCACATCAAACTAATCACCAAACAATTCCAGCAAAGATATGTGCAGCGTCAATATACTCCATCAGGAGAATCCTACGCATCTATGTTGGATAAACTTTTAAAACAGGGAGTCCTCAATCTCCCCCAAATCTGACCACCTCCTCAATTTGATCCCTCGTGTGCTATCCCTGCATGGTATAGGGAGAATGACTTTTGCAATTACCACCGTGTCAAAGGCCATGACACAAGCAATTGTAAGACTCTCAAAAACATCATTCAAGACATGCTTGATAAAGGTGACCTTGTATTAGACAACCCAAATGTGCCACCCAATCAAAGCATAGACATCTTTAAACAACCCTTTCCTAACCATCCTCCTAGCCAAAACAATGTGCAGACCATGACTAATGACTCCCAAGAACATAATATACGCATAGTCAACATGGTCTTGCCTCTCATATTTGACCAACCTCTCTCACAGGCTCAAGAGGTTAGTCAACCCATCAGTCCATCACATGAGGATGAACCTTCTTCTCCTGTTAGTTCTCCATCGACTTCCCTTATATTGGAGGATGCCTCGACCATACTGGCATCACTAGCCCCACCGTCCTCCTTCTTGCTACCTATGGGGGACCCTACCCTTCCTACTCCTCAACCGCAAGTAGAAGGCACAATCATTCTTGCCCTCTACCCTCTTGAGGAGCCACACTCTCTAATTCCTTCTCCACCAAGAGAAGACCTTGTCTCTCCACTTTCTCTAACCAAAGACGATCTAGTTATGACTCCCTCATGCCTTAGGTCTGAGACTGTTATACCTAACGCATTTTTGACCTTGCAACCATCCACATCTTTTGAAGGATCAAAGCCTCAGCCAACATCTTCCCAACCATTCTCTCGATTGGTGGAGAAACTAGGATTTCTCTGAATGAGGAAATTGGAACATCAGGCATTATGGGAGCAACTCAAAGCTCCTCATCCTACCCAACCTATCTCATCTCTGGCCACCGACCCTCTTATGAAAAAATCCCCAAAGTCTCCAACAAAGACTAGATTTCTACTTTTAAACCTTCAAAATCTCAACCATCCACATCAAAACCAAAACTTTCATCCACCACATCAAAACTCATCCAGTCACTCGGTGTTCGCCCTGTCCCTAACCTCACTCACCTACAAGTGAAGGTAGACTTGAACCTTGCCTCGCCCAATAGTAGTCCTCAAACCAAACCAAAGACGGCCGCTAAACCACGGCGGTGAACTCTTCCTCCACCATCACCATCACCTTTGCCCTCCATTTTGGGCCCTCATCCCTCTACTCTAATAGGAGTGCTCTCTACTCCAACCCCTAACCAAAACAATTTGCCTCCACTGCTTCCTTTACCTACCACAAGCCTACCCTCTCTAGAAAACTTGGCACCTCTCACGAAGAAAGTGTCATCTTCACATGTGGCAGCACCACCAACCCAAAAGGTGGTACAGAAGCCTCCTTCAACGCCCCCAAGCAAAAGTCATCAGCATCTCACACATCAACAAGCACGGATATTTTAGTGGGCTCATACGCTTTGATATTGCGCCAAATTTTGTAGACCTCTAGCATAACCCTTCCACCTATCAAGCCATTCCAACCCCTCAAATCAAAACCTTCCTGGTTCGACGATACTAAGATTTGTCTATATCATTACACGCTAGGACATGATACCAAGAACTGTTGTGCCCTCAAGGTTGTCATCTGCCAATACATAGAAAAAGGCACCCTTCTTCTTGAGGACACTATCGATAGACCTCTAACACCCTCTCATATCTCTCAAACCCCTTCATCGTCATCAACATCTCATCAACAGACTATGGTCTCTTCACCTCATTCACTCCCTCTCTTCGAAATTAATGCCATCCACATAACCACTAGGTCACAAAAGGATAAGGCAAAAGAAAAAGTTGTTATTCCTTGGACCTACCCTTTTGTCCAGCCATCTCAACCACCAAAGCCAAATATTTCTATCCTGGGTGCATGCCAACCCTCTTCTTTAGGGGCAATCCATGACTCTATGTTAAAATAGCTTCACCAAACGCCCGTGAAGATGACCTTGTATGATCTCATCCAAAGCTCACCCCAGCGTCAAGCTCTAATCAGAGCCTTACAGGCAGTGGAGGTCCAACTCAAAGACCCCCAACCACTAGCTTCCCTGATCCATTCTTTATCCCCCATTGCCTCTATCACTTTCAGCAATTCTAAAATTCCTACCTTTACCTCAGAAGATCAGGATGCTGCTCTCTTCATCACCACCTATGTTGATCAAACCCGCATTAAGTGAGTTATGATTAATAGGGGCACCAGCATTAATATCATTTCTACCCATGCTTATGATCAGTTAGCTCTCCCCAAGAATTGCGTATCAAAAACCGATGCAATCCTTTGATCCTTTAATGACACCACTGCTACCACTATTGGCACTATCATCCTCCATATTCGCGTTGGCCCGCGCACAATCCCAGAGCTCTTCTACATCATTAAGGGAGAATTCTAATATAACATGCTATTAGGATGACCCTGGATTCATGCCATGGCTTGTGTCCCTTCTACACTTCACCGTTGTGTCAAATTTGAACACGATGAACAAGTCCATGTCATTCCTGCTGACCCATCCCCTTTCAAGACTTGTAACACGACCTATCGACCAAATGACGTTCTCATTCCTCTCAAGACACCAACCCAAACACCACCTCCATCTGTGGAAGTTTCAACCAGTATGCAAATGGCGGTCACCCTCACATCACCTTCTCAAGCGACAACCAAAGACCCCATGGAAGATATCTTCCAATGACTTTCACTTGGGGAATATCGCTTACTTACTCTAGACATGTTCTAGACTCTGCAAGAGTATGGACAACTTCATCACAATCTAAGCTATGACCATCAGATTGGAATGGTCATCCCTTATGGTCCTCCTAACCTTTGAACCAATCTCATCTATGGGGGGTTGAATCAAGCTCCTACTAACAGGAATCCTTTCTCCTCACCTCAACCATTCACATCTGACTTGTCTTTTCTTGGCAACCCCACCTTTGCTCATACCTATCTTTATAGGTGTGCATGGAAAGGTTTTGGCTTTGGGCGCTATGAACAAGGTTCCCATCAGCTCATCGAAACACCCAATGATGGCAATGCCAAGAAATGATATGGTCTGGGTTTCCAAGAACCCATCAAGGCTTCTACAAACCTTTATCCCAAACCCATCATAGACCAATCTCCACCAAGCTCGCCTATTCCCCCATCCTCACCTACAAAGTCGGTGGTTTCTATCCCTCATAGTTTTTTTTTTCATAAACACCATCCACTTGGAACCCCTAACCTATCAACTCAATGGGGTCTCCAGGTCTCTCTCTCTCATTTATCCCAACATGATAGACGATGAATTGGCAACCATCAACACTATCCACTATGTAGACGATGATGCCATTCTCACCTACATGGGTGCCAATGACTCTTTCATTCAATGCTCCCTCCCTTCTAAAATGTAGGTTATGTTAAATGAATCAACCATTGACATTAACCTCCCATCTTCTGATGTTCCTCATGTCTTAAATATTGGTCAATCTTTGGATGCCCAAGAGCATATCGACTATACCACATTTCTTTCAGAAAATAGCAAGGCCTTTGCCTGGACCTATGGTGACATGCCTGGTATCATCCCTAACAATTCCACTCATAACATTGTCACAAACCTAGAGGCTAAGCCTGTTAGGCAAAATCTTCGCAAGATGCATCCTTAGATCGCGCTCCTTGTTAAAGAGGAGCTTCAGTATCTTCTCTCTGTCTCTTTCATCCAACCCATTGATTATCCATAGTGGGTATCTAACATTGTCCCTATCACCAAAGCAACTGGGGGGATCTGAATCTGCACGGACTATCACGACCTCAACCTAGCCTACCCCAAAGATGATTTTCCTCTTCCCAACATCGACCAACTTGTTGATCTTACAGCTGGTCATGAGATGCTATCACTCATGGACAGGTTTTTAGGATATAACCAAATCCTAATTGCACCAAAAGATCAGCACAAGACTACCTTCATCAACCCATGGGGGACTTTCTGCTATCAAGTCATGCCTTTTGGCCTCAAGAATGCAGGCACCACATATCAACATGCCATGACTTACATTTTTCATGATCTCCTCCACAAAATCATGGAAGACTATGTGGATGACTTGCTTGGCAAGTCTAAGCTTCATCGCAACCATTTAACCATCCTCAAGATCATCTTTGCTCACCTTATTCAATATAATGTCTGCCTTAACCCCAAGAAATGCATCTTTGGGGTCCTCTCAGGGAAGCTCCTGGGGTTCATCATTTCTCTTCGTGGCATTGAGATAGATCTCGCTAAAATCTGGGCTATACTCAAGATGCCACCTCCGACCAATCTCAAGCAACTTCACAGTCTACAAGGGAAACTCCAATCCATCTATCACTTCATCTCACAACTTTTCGACCGCTGTCAACCCTTCCATCACCTCCTCAAGAAGGACGTCTCCTTTAAATGGGATAAGGACTATCAAGAGGCTTTTGAAGCCCTTAAACACTATCTGATCTCTCCACCAGTCCTTATACCACCTAAAGATGACCAACCCTTCTACCTCTACATCTCAGCAACAAACCATTCATTAGGTGCCATGATCACGCACCGAGACGAGAAACATCGTGAGCAAGCGGTCTACTACATAAGCCGGACACTCGTCGACTATGAAACTTGGTATACTTATACCGAGAAACTTTGTTTAGCGTTAGTCTTTGCCGCTACCAATCTCTATCATTACCTTCTCAATCACAAAACCTTTGTCATCACTCACACTGACCCTCTTAAATATATGCATTCCAAGCCATACCAAAACTAGCGTATGGCTCATTGGCTCATGCTTATTTCTGAGTTGGACTTGGAATTCATCCAACAAAAATCCATAAAGGGGCCAACAATCACTGACCAACTAGCAGATGCCCCTCTACCTGACAATCAACCTTCTCAATGTGAGTTTCTCAATGAATCTATCACCACACTTTCCACTAATGACACTGTCTATCAAATGACCATTTTCTTCAACGGCTCCAAATGTCAACTTGGTGGGGGTGCGGGGGTCATCCTCACCCCACACGAGGGTGAGCCCATGCCCTTGTCTTTCAAACTTGACTTTGAATGTACGAATAATATGGCTGAATACAAAGCCTTAATTTTGGGACTTAAAACCACCCTTTCTTTAAGCATCAAGACCATCAACATCTTTGGCAACTCACAACTTGTCATCAATCAAATCAACAGTTCATATCTTTGTAAAAATGAAATTTTGCAAAGGTACAAGCACTGTGTTGACACCCTTTTAGCATCTTTCGACCATTACCTCTTGTTGTCTGTTCCTCAATCTACGAATAAGTTTGCTGACACCATGGCTTCTCTCACCTCGCATATTCCCTCTTCATCATCCTCATCAAGAATTTACGTCACAGTGCATCGTGTGCCCTTGCCTTCATACATTTCCATTAACATCAAACTCATCAACACCATAGACTCTAGTCCACGGGATGTTTGGTATAAACAACTTGTGGACTACTTATCTCATTCTATCATTCCTCCCAACCTCTCTAGAAATGCACGGTGGGCTTTCATTAAATGCATAGCTCGCTATACCATGCTAGGGGGTCTTCTTTATAAAAGAGGTTTTGACGGCCTTCTTCTTCATTGTCTAACCTCCACTAAAGCATCTCATGCTATTAAATAGGTCCATGATGGGATTTGTGGCAGACACTTCAGTGGTAATTTGGTTGCCAAGCACATCCTTCGCTTGGGCTATTATTGGCCCACTCTTCATCAAGACTCTAGTGACTATGTTCAGCATTGCACCAAGTGCCAGTAGCACGCTAACTTGCTTCACCTCCCTAGCCACGCCTTGCAAGTCACTCAGGATTTCTGGCCTTTTTCCCAATGGGGCTTAGATCTCATCAACGAGATTAACCCTCATTCGTCTCTTTGACACCAGTCCATTATCACCACCACTGAGTATTTCACTAAATGGGTGGAAGCTATTCCTCTCATCTCCACAAAAGCTGACAAAATTGTTGACTTCATCAACACCCACATCATCTATTGTTTCGGTGTACCTCACAAAATCATCACGGATAACGGCAAGTCATTCAAAAACAAAAATGTCCAAAAACTTTATGACTCCTTGGGCATCAAACTCAGCTTTTCTTTGCCATACTACCCATAAGCAAATGGGCAGGCCGAGGCTTCCAACAAAATCTTAACTAAATTCTCATGAAAGTGGTCAATGACACTGGAAGGGATTGGCACATTCACATTCCCTTCGCTTTGTGGGCCTACCACACTAGCATCTGAACCTCTACGGGTGCTACCCCTTTCTCTCTAGTGTATGGAATAGAGGCTGTCCTACCTCTCAAAGTATAGATCCCATCTCTTCACATCTCTCTACATGACATTCTTTCTAATGATGACTTTCATCAAGATTTATTAGCTCAACTTGAGTTACTCGATGAACATCATCTTGTTGCCCTCAACCATCTTCATGTCTATCAACATCGCATCAAATGCGCCTATAATAAAAATCTGAGAGAACGAGATTTTAACATCAGAGACCTTGTCCTCAAAGAGAACCAACACATGACCAATATGGAATGGAATAAATGAGGCAAATTTGCTCCTAATTGGCTCAAACCTTACATCATTACGCACAAGTATGGATCAGGTACTTATCATCTATCTTCTCTTGAAGGCCGACCTGAACCTGAGCCCCTTAATGCCTTGCATCTGCAACCATTCTACTGTTATTCAAGTACTCACTCACTTGACATTTAACTTGAGCTCGTCCCTTAAGCAACCCTTGTCCTCTTAATTCTCATTTCTTTCAACCCTATTTCCCTAAAGCAAGCCCTATGTAGCCCTTTTATAAAGTACGAATTCTTTGTCCTAATAAAAGGGAGCCCTTGAACTTATATAGTCTTGTCAATGACTCAAAATTCTATCAAAAAAATAAATTGATGTCAAAATATCAAAGGTCATAGACTCTAAAGGCAGACTGCTCCCTCGAAGGATAGTTGTACCATCATTGCTGTAGCTAATAGACTGCTCCCTCGAAGGACAGCTATTCAAAGCCCTCATATATATATAAAGCAAAAATATAGACCACTCCCTCGAAGGATGGCTATGACTAAAATCTTGCTATAAATAACACTTTCTCATAAGCTTCTCGCATCGATCAGCTTCACAAATGACCACAAAACAAAATGGCATCTCTATGTAGACTTCCCGCATTGATCAGTCTGCTCAAAAAAAAAAAACAAACAAACATTATGTCATGGACTTGGCTTGTCGTCGTCTCAGGGTCTCCTATAAAAAGGGGCAAAGTTATCCCTACTAAAAAGGGTTACCCTCTCCTCGCATCTCACATCACCTACTCAAGGAATTTCGAGCTCATTTTAATGTAAAAGTGATTCGATTACCTCTCTAACACAACCAATGGTCAACGACGTAATGCATGAACGGGGCTTTTGTTTCTAAAAAATCCCCACCTATGTTATCATTATGGTCCTTGTCAATGAAAGGGCAAAAATACCTTTCACTTCCTCCTTACCTTTGGTCACATTCAACCAAATCATTTGCCATCCAACCCAATCTAACCTTTTTCAAACCACCCACATTATCATAACTTATTCACACTAGTTTCTATGGACACCAATACACATGGAAACTATTGACCACACAATTTATGTCAAGCATAAACCATTATTTGCTGAAGCATAAATAGACTCATTTCATTTTTAGCATACATCCATCACCCAATATGGATAATTGCTAGGGATGAAAAACTCCAACTAATGTTACAGAATACACCATTGCACAAAATGGAACAAGCTGTAACATCATCTTTCTCCTCATCATTTCAAGCATGTACCATTTGACATATGGGAAGTGCTACATCATTATCATGACCAAACAAAACATGCCACTTTGACCCTTTTCCTCCCTCTTGGGAGAACTACATCGGCCTGAGGCCCTTCAAATAGGGGCTATGTAGGCAGCACTCAGTTGACATAGGGTCTTCTGAGGTTAGCTCAGCCATTCCTTCGACCATCCATCTAATGGACCAACTATCTATCTCAACTTTGACTCAAAAAATGACCTTGGAGATCGTGCCTATCTCCTTCGACCACGACCACTTCCAAGACAACATTGATTTGGTTGTTTTTGCATGTATGCTACCTCACAAATGGTTAGCAAAATTGTCCACACACCACATTTTGACCCTCACAAGTATTGGATCACGAGCACGTTGATCCCCATTACTTGTGACATTTTCATGTTTTCCAAGAGCACTTCCTGATCCCAGGATACTTGAAACATGATGACCATTAGAGCTATAGCTTGGATCAAATAACCCAATCAGCTACGACTAAATGCTGGGGCCTAGTTATTTCAATTTTGGCACTCCTCAACCTTGACCTACGACAATTTGACTTGACCATCTCATGAAGTAGTATGTGCGCAATCTTAACTATTGCAGCGTTCTCACTCAAACTTCACCATCCTCATCCACTATCTATCAAATTGGCACCTGATTTCAGGTTTCTTTCCCTCAACTCTTCTTTGAGGGGGGATACCTCATTATCATAATCAGGGCAACCTCCATCTTATCCCATATCTGCGGCAACCAATTCCTATTTTTGTCTTGAAAGTTCGTCAAGAATAACCAACAAGACAAAAAGGGACAAATGTAGACACCAAAATCGTGTCTAACCCTTGTTCATCCTCCCCCTTGGTCCCCTTGGCCTACTTCTAACACATTCCTAACCCACACACTTATTAATTTAAAATAATAAATTATTTTGAATTAATAACCCCCCCTTTGACACCTCGCCTAGGACACCTCACCTTGGACCATTTCCTACCCTATGACTCACCTTAAGACTAAGTGACTCACCCAAGACCTATTCTTACTCCTTTCCAATTGCCTAACCAACTCTCATGCGTATTTAGCCTGACCTTTGACAATTCTCCAATGGATTATGCACCTGGCGGATGGAAAACGGACTTGTTATCCATTTTACTCATTCTCTACCCACCGACATCGGTCAAATGTCAATCGACGCCAGCGGGATCACTGACGTTGGTTTACTTAAACCAATTTCTAACCTCTCGCTCGGGATAATCACTAGTTAGCTAATCGTGAAATAGAATTCTCTTGCTCTTGCTTCCCAGTGTTCTTGCTTCTTGACTTCTTGCAGGTATCAGCATTTTGACAACACTTTTCAGGCATATAGGATCAGCACCAATCATCCCACATAGGGTTGAGGATTGCATGACATCTCCATCACCAACAACAATAGAAACACAGCTCCTTGCTCATTTGCCAACTCTATATACAGCTAAGTATTTGCATTAAGTTTCATTTTACTATCCTTTTAAATACATTAGCATTCTGTCCACTGTCCATTCCCAACCATTCTGGACACAACTCACTCTGTCTTTTTCAGAGAGGCTGAAAGGCCTTCTCTCACCCTTGTCTTCCCCTTTTGCCCCTGACATTCCCCTGGTCCCTTTTCAGACCATACTCTCTATTCTGTTGACCCAACACATGCCATCAGACTCCCACAGACCTCCCCAAAACCATTCTGATTGACCAGATAGACCTTAAACTTATCCCAGGCCATTGCCTCAACCGACTCTGACCATTTCCCCTACCGACGCTGGTAGACTAATCGACGTCGGTGACCTGAACTACTGACGGTGGTAGAACCACTGACATCAACGATTGTGGAAGACAGATTGCTGCTTATAGGTATGCATTTGCTTTCATTTCTTTTATTTAGTCTTTATCATTTCTATTTCTGAAAATATTCTGATTTTTAACAATCAGTGGGCTGTCATCCCCCAAGAAGTATTTGCACTTCTAGGACCAAGCTTTCGCTTGGCAGTCCACCTTACATCCATCTAACAATTTCCTTTTTTAAGTCTCTTTCTTCTGCAGGTGTCATCTTCCAAAACTAAAGAGGAGTTCTCACAATGTCTGGATAACGTACAAACCCTTGACCATTTATTCTAGTTTCTCATTTCCTTTTGAATGTAGAAAAGTGAAAACAATTTGAAACAAGGCCATAACTACTACAAGCTACCTGTAGAAACTATAGGCTTCACTTATAAGTTACTCGTAGCCACTATAGAGTACCTATAGTAACTATAGGCTTCTCCTATAGGTTACCCATAGCCACTATAAAGTGCCTACAAACACTGTAGGCTTCACCCATAAGTTTCCCATAGCCACTGTAGAGTACTCGTAATAACTATAGGCTTCACCTACAAGTTGTTTGCAGCCACTATAGAGTGCCCGTAGCAACTGTAAGCTTTACCTTAAGGTTTTGTATATCCACTATACAAAATAGAACTATTGTTGAGGAGATCTTAAAGACATATCCATCTATCTTAGGAACCAAATGGATGATTGGAAAAAATCATAGTTGTTGTATGGATTCTCTACATGCAAGGAAATATTAGATGTGCTGCCAAACATGAGAAGGACAAGGATAATAAGAAAAAGACAAAATAAAATAAAATAGAAAAATAATATGCCTTGTCTCTAACCCTGTCAAACCTAAAACAAGTAACTTCAGTTACTAACCACTTGAAGGTTGACTGAGTTAGTTTCTAAGTATATGTGTTTTTCCTAGTTTGGTGTTTTTGGTTAATATTTAATAAACTACCTTCTATATTTAATGGAAGAACCTAGATTAGATCAAGATTTAGTTAATTTGAATAGATAATAACATAAGTATTGGAATTGCAATATTGCACTCTGAATATTGTAAGTTCTTATAGAAAATTTTAATTGCTACAGAATTGAGTAATGAGAAGATTGATTTTGTGAGAAGTTTGTGAATTCTCTCAAAGAAGGATTAGAACTCAATTCTGAATGAGGAAGGGCCCCCTCAGAAGGAGTTGCAGTGAAGATCCTAACTCTCTTTAGCTTTAAGTGTGTTGTATAAGTTAATTTTAATTACTTTGATTATATAAGTGTGATGCCTGTGTGATTCATAAGTGTGAAGTGATTCTATAGTTATATCATAGTAGTTTCATAGTATATCTATTTGGTGAATTCAACATAAATTCATTTTACTTCAAATTGAAAAGTAAGATGATTTTTGAATCAATAATTCATATATAGTGCTGACATATTTAAAAAGAATACGCACCCTGGGTTGATAATTATTATTAATCAAACTCAAGAATCTGGAAATAAATGGGTAATTAGTCTGCACAACATTTTGGCATCATTGTCAAGGAGGGTGTCAATTATTATTTCTAAAATAAATTATTATTTTTAAAAAAATTGGTTAATGCACTATTCTACCCAGCTAGGCAAGTTGAGTGAGGATACTATGGTGTCTGATGTCAGATGTCTAAGTTCTTAGATATATAGTTCTAGTCAGGTAAGTTGAGTGAGGGCACTACAACGTCTTATGCTAGATGTCTAATTTTTTGTATGTAAATGATGCATAAGTTACTTTTTTCATGTTTTTAGAATTTATTTCTTGCTAAAGTGATTTATTTTCTACAAAGTGTGCTTTTAATTTTTCTTGCTTTCATTTAATGATTTCTAGGATAATTTTCCTACTTTCATTTCTTGCTTTCTAAAATAATTTTCTCACTTTCAATAGATAATTTTTACTATTTTCTACAAGTAGAATTTCAATTCCTATTATTTTTATTTCCACACTCCTTTATTTCCACATTATTTTTAGTCTAAACCAACCCCCTAGATCACACAAAAAACAAAAAAAACTAACCCTGTGTAGGAAGGGATATGACAACTGAAGGAGTGATATAATGTTTATGCAGAAAGAAAGAGCTTCTAGAGGGAGATTCCTGCCAAATAGGACACGATTTGCTACTAGCAAAGAACCACAAATAGCTATAGTAACTAAGAATCTTGTTGAAGAATATACCATAAGCCAAAAGGTTCTTGAAGAAGAAAACACTACAAACTGAAGGAGGTAGCTTGAAGAAGAAGCAATATTGGCTCTGAGAAAGGAAATAAAAGTAGAGAAATAATTAGCTAAGATGATAAGAAGAAATGAAGGAGAGGAAATGCATGAACTAGACACTCTAGAGAGTAACATATTTACAACATTTTAGCAAGGCTTTCTTGATCAAATCAACGAAAGCTTAAGAGAATCTTTAGACCCTTCATCTAGTAGAAAGACTAAGGATCAGTAGATAAATAATTATTATCATGTTGACCAAGGGATTGATATATAATTTGAGGATGAGATCTTGAGTACCTTTGGTATCTATATCACAAGAAAAGTCATAATGAGTAGAGAAGGAGACTTTGTGGATGACAATGTGACTCTAGACATAGTTACTTTTGAATTTTCTATTCAAGATGTAACAAGTGTAACAAAAATGAAAAATATTCTGCCCTCAACCTTACCCAATTTTAAAGGTACATTATTACAAGACTCAAACAAATTCTTATTGAAATTTGATATCCTCTGTAGAAGCTATGACTATAGGTAAGATGCACACATATTGAAACTTTTTCTAGCTACTCTCAAAGACTCAACACTTTGTTGGTTCATTGGACTAGGTAGTGATTTAGTCTACACTTGGGAGGACATGAAAAATAAATTTTTGGCCAAGTATTAGGAATATGGAAGAGGAAGAAGTTATAGAAGAAATGACATCTTCAGGATGACTCAAGAAGGGGATAAATCCTTAGAAGACTATGTTGAATGGTTCATTTTTAGTGTATAAAAATTCAAGAAAAGTGCACTTGGAAAAGAACCTTTAAAACTCATCTTATTGAAAGAAGTCAAAGAATATTGTCTAAAATCCATATACCTAATGAGTGGAGGGGATATTTCCCACCTACCATTCTCAGATATCAAAGAGTTGAGTGAGAATTATTCCAGATCTGTCATAAACAAAGTCAGGGGTAACTAGCTCCCATTGGCAGCTATAAATTGCTTGTCAAAAATTGAAGTTAATAACCTATTATAAAACATAAAATATGATCTCATTAGTCATTTGGCCATCGAACTAGAAAGCCTACACTCAAGAAAAAAGCAAGCAACTTTGGATCAAGCCTTGACCATTTACTATCCAAACTATAAGAAGAAAAAGGTAGATTGTAGATGTCATGAAGTTCAGGCTAAAGTAGCTCACATCATAATTGAAGAACCAAAAATAGTAGAGCTACATGTTGTAGGAAGAGACAGTGACCAAGTTTTCTATGTTGCATAAAGAAGGCCATGGGTTCAATCACCATATTATCAAGGTATGGGACAAAATCCCCCTTTTTCAAATTCTACCTCCTTTAATTTATAATTTGGAAATACTACTCCCAATTAGACTAGTCCTTAGATAAACATTCCACCTCCTAATTCTAGCTGGCAGCCACCTCAAGCAAGCTACCCCACCACCTCTTAGTAGCCTCCACAAATGTATCCCCATCTTGGATACAAACTTGGAAACCACCCCAAAGTCCACCATTCATACACCATTGGAAATAGGTCTAGAGACCTAATCAATTAGGGGAAAGCTCTCTAGGAGGATTCCCTTCAGAAAAAAAACAACAACCTCCTACACTAATTCCCAATACACAAGTTACACCCAAGCCTAACCAGCTACCTTCCCAACCTATATAAAATCTTGAAAATAAGCTGATATAACCCACATTCAGTACCGAGCCTATTCAGTACCTATCATACATGATGAACATCAATTAACTTCACCTCTATTCAGGTAAAGTTATACCACCCATAATAAGGGACTCAGATCATGAAACCCTTGAAGAACATGATAACCCACCTCTATCACCTCAAGAACTCTCTAAAACTATAAATAAAGCTATTGATAAAATAGCCCCACCATTTTTAGAATGTCTCAGCCTTCAACACCATAAAATTGAACCCATGTTTTATTTTATGGTATATCTCAAGAATCTTTGTGTCAAAATTACTCTATTTTAGGCCATCAAGGATGTACCCATATATTCCAAAACTATTAGAGACCTTTGTTTATGAAAACTAGAAAGGAAGAAAAAAGATCTCAATACTATGCATGTGATTCTATAGATAGTAGACATCATGTTGGGGAACACCCTACCAAAGAAACATTCAAATCTAGGATTCCTAGTAGTAACAATCTATATCCATGACTAGTAATTGTCGAACACACTAATAAACCTGGGGGTTACAATAAATGTAATGACAACTAAAACTATGCAAAAACTACAATTGAATAATATTCATCCCACATCTACAATGATGCAAATGGCTAATAGGTCTACAGTTAGATTAGAAGGAATCATTGAAGACCTTGTCATTACTATAGATTCTTAAGAGTATCCTGTAGATCTCATTATACTACAGCATAAGTCTAATTTGGGTAGATATCATCTTATCTTAGGATGACATTAGATTTCCATAATTTATGCCTTCATTAGATATAGATCATGTAACATGATGATCTCCAATGGAAACCAAACTAAGAAGTTGATCCTTTATCCCCCAACACAGTTAGTTTTACACCTGAGCATTCATTATGAGATGAAAAAGATGAGGCAGAGTAGCCTCCCTTGATTCTTGTATTTACCATAGACCATACATGCACATTGGTTGATCAAGAGGAAGATACCATTCTTTCCAATGTTCTTTAGTATAATTATCAAATTCCTTCTATAGATCTCAACCACTTGCAATGTGTTGAGTACCTATTTTCCAGCCTATAGGAATCAGATAATGTTGATGCATCTATATAGGAAATATTACACTAGTTATTGCCTCATAGTTTCAACTAAACTAGATCTATTAGTAATATAAAATTGATGAAAGCACTCTCACAACAAATTGAAATCTCTCTAATAAAAATATTGCTTATTAATAGTAAGTTAGAGTTAAATGAGAAAAAGTGCCTATTGAGCATGTTGCATGCAAACTAATGTGATTTTGCATGGGATTATGAGGATATGTAAGGAATCAGCCCAAAAATATGCACACATCATATCTACATCAAATAAGAGTGTCAACCAATCAGACAACCACAACGTAAGATGAATCTAGCTCTTCAAGAAATAGTCAAAGTAGAATTTAAAAAACTCCTAATTGTTGGATTTATATATCCCATCTCAAATAGTGAATGGGTTTCACCATTGGTAATTACACCAAAGAAAAATGGATAATGATTTGTATGCATAGATTATAGGGAACTCAACACAACAACCAGAAAGGATCACTTTCCTCTACCATTAATTCATCAAGTGTTAGACACACTAACTAAGAATAAATATTTTACCTTTTTGGATGGCTTTAGTGGTTACAACTAGATTAAATTTTTTCTTAAGGATCAGGAAAATACCACATTTACTTGTCCCTTGGGTACTTATGCTTATGCTATATTTCCATTTGGGATCTGTAACACTCTTGAAACATTCCAGAGGGTTGTCCTAAGTATCTTTGTAGATATGGCCAATGAATGTGTATAAATCTATATGGATGACTTTAATGTCTATGGAGAAACATTTGATGAGTGCCTCAAAAACTTGGAAAAATTGCTACAACATTGTCAGGATCACCATTTGTCTCTCAACCACAAGAAATGCTACATGCTTATGACAGAAGGTATTGTCTTAGGCCACCATGTATCTGTTGAAGGAATTAATGTTGACCCTAAAAAAATTAGCATCATTGAAAACCTACCTACTCCTCAAAAAGAAAAAGATGTTAGGAGTTTTTAGAACATGTTGGTTACTACAGGAGATTCATCAACAATTTTATCAAAGTAGTAGCACCATTGTTCACCTTTTTGACTAAAGATACTAAATTTCTCTAGCCTCCTACTTGTGATAAAACAGTATAATAATTGAAGGAATTATTGACCACCACCCCTATTCTGCATGGTCATGATTGAAAGCTTCCCTTCCATATGCACATAGATGCTTCAGATACTATGCTAGGAGCTGTGCTTGACAAAAAATAAGAAGCACTCAATTATGCCATTTATTTTGTCAGCTGAAACCTGTAGGCAGTAGAATAAATTACATAGTTACTGAAAAAGAGTTATTGGTGATAGTTTATGCTATCAACAAGTACTGTTACTACATCATAGGGTATCAAATCTTTTTTCATACATACTATATAGCCATTTAGTACCTTATAAACAAACTAGTTGTTCCAACCACAGTGATAAAATGGTTGATCCTATTACAATAATTTGATATCACCATTTTAGGTAAGCCTGGTCAGGACAATGTGATGGCTAAATTTTTATCACACATGTAAACCCCTGAAGAAGATACCATTGTGGATGACTAATTTCTAGATGAGAACCTATTCTCTCTCACCCTTACCACACCTTGATATGTTAATATTACTAACTACCTTGTAACAGGACTACTTCCACAACACTTCCTCCCTAAATAAAGGAGAGATTTGATTCATGAAAGTGCTAGATATTCATAGCTTTCTAGATTTATTTTCTACACTAGGCCTAACTCCATCCTCATAAGATGTATTAAATAATATGAAGTTTTATATACCCTCAAATACTTCCATGATAAACCTTATGGCAGCCACATTGAAACCAAACATACAATAGTCAAAATTTTGAATACATGATACTCTTTCCCCTCACTCCATAAAGATGCAATACGATATATTGCTCATTGTGATAGATTTCAGTGTATGACGAGACCCACACATTAAGATTAAATGCCTTTACAACCCTATATGGTGATTGAACCATTTGAAAAGTGGGGATTAGAATTTATAGGAACCTTTGATCTAAAATCCAAGAACAAAGTACATTCTTGTCTATACTAACTATGTCACTAAATGAGTAGAATTAAAGGATCTTACATTCACTAGGGATGAGAAGGTAGAAACTTTCCTCTATGAATAAATATTCAAAAAATATGGTTTTCCATGAGAAATAGTCATTGATCAAGGACCTTAATTCATTACTAATTTAATTACTGCCTTATTCTAACAATATGAGATTAGGTATATGAAATTAGATCCATATCATCCACAATCCAATGGGCAGGTGGAAGTCATCAATAGGGAGTTATAAAATATTTTGACAAAGACTATTAGTCTATCTCATAAGGATTGGGAGGATAGGCTTCTTGAAATTATGTGGGCTTACTAAATCACATGGAAGACCACTATAGGTTTCACTCCATATGAGTTGGTCTATGCAAAGAAACCTATCTTACCAATTAAATTTGAGCAAAAGACCTTAAAAACAATACTAGAACTTGGGATGGATATATTTGAAGCCTAAAAAGAAAGGCTTATATAGTTGAATGCCTTAGATGAATATAGGCAATAGGAATTAAAACACATAAAGCTTGTACAATAACAATAAATTAGCTCGCATGACAAGTACATTAAGACCAAATAGTTCAATACAAGAGATTGGGCCCTTATTTTGGACTTGAAATATAAGGATCATAAGGGCAAAATCTAGACCAGATGGTTTGGTCCTTTTGAGATTGAGAATGTTTATGATAATGATGTAGCAAAATTCCAAACCATTGATCTAGTAAGATTCTATTTGTTGATCAATGGCCACAGACTTAAGTTGTACAAAAGCCACCCACTCAAGAAGAGTTTACTAGTCACATACACCAACAATTACAAGGTGGATACAATGATATATTACATAGGCATGTTGTCTCACTAAACAAAGGGAACACCAGTCCACACTCAAATGAAGAAGGAGAGGAGGAAATCCTTGCCCTCCTCTAGTATGAAAAATGAGACCTTCACCTGGTGCTTAACTAGTTACCCTTCTAGATGACCTAGAAAGGACTCTAAATAAACATTCTACTACAAAAAACAATTAGAGTAAAAAAAATACCAACAATGAAAACCCATTATTTGGGTGTTTTTGCCAGCTTCTGGGTAGAAAACCAACCTATTAGTTACCCAGATCTATAAAATAGGCCTAATTAGAAAACTAGTTTAGTCGCTATTTAGGGGTAAAAAAAGCGAGTGAGAAAGAAAGCAAAGAAATGGAAATCATTTAGATCATAATTATTCAAGTCACCACGGGTCTTCTACAGTTTTTATAGGCACCTTTGCCACTAAAGGTTTTACTCTAGTTGCTATGGGTAATTATGTAACTACTACGGGCACCTTATACACACTTTGGCATCACTTTTCAGCTTGTTATGGGCTACACCTATAGCTTCTGCATGTACCTCCTCATACCCATTCTCACCTTTCTATAAAGCATTCAGGATAAATCCTCCAACAACTCTCACATATGTCTTGGCTATTGGATTTTTGGAATTGCATAAAAGTCATTAGATAACCTTATGGAAGAATGAAGGAGGATTGGAGCAACAAATGCCACATCTATTACTTAGAACTACTCCGGAATACCAAGCTATAGAGACACTATAAATCATATACCTTCCCTCTTTATTTGGAAGTATTTCAGACCAAAATTTATGCCTACAAGGACACCCATGATTCAGTTTTAGTTTTTGGTCATTTCATGGTGATCATTTCACTGTGTTGACCAGTGAGATCTTAGATTTATTTGGCACATGGGTACCATGTTTCAAGACCCTAATGATTACTACAACCAAGTCCACTAGCACAAAACCTATAGGGCATAAGCAACATCAATATAATTATCATCTAGTTCATGTGGAGGAAGGTCACTAAGTAGCAATAACATTAGCTACCCACTTTCAATATCATCTAGCCCATCACTTGGATCACCCAACATTTCAATAATCACCTTGTGGTAGGAAATCAATAATCTCTCATCCAAGTTTTAGACCTATGTTCTTGTTCTATGTAGGTTGTCACACATCACATGTACATGAGCTATGGGCATCATCAATACCTAACCACTGATGATCTCCTAATCACTTCAAAAGGGTTCCACTTCAGTCTAGTTACAATTGCTAGCCCAATCATTATGACTCATCAATCATTCATAGGAAAACAATTACATGCCAACACATGTGTACCTCCTTCACATCACCTCAGAAACACTGTTAAAAATAAGTATGATGTATATTTAATCATTGAAAAAGTCTTCATTATTTTAATATAACACATATGATATTAAGAATCATATCAATCATGAATTACATCATTCATTTCATGTCCATCACATCACTTTTAAACCTACAATTATACTCCTAACAATGACTAGTTATATCCCTTCCTTCCTATTCACTCCATGTCACCTAAGGACATGTGATAACTCAAGTACGGGGAAGATGCTATAAGTTAGAACCTCACATACTATGACAACCTTACATAAGGAAATTAGATTCCATAATTTACAACCTACATCGTCACATCTACCATTGTTGAATAAAACCCTGCAACTTATAGCCTCACATCTACCATTGTTGACTAAACCCTTGCTTTATTACAAGCAAATTTCCATAGGCCAAATAGAGTGTGTTGGTATTTATTAGTTGAAAGTAATGATAGAGAAGATAAAATGGGAGGGTCATTTGTAAGGATATAACCCATGGATCATAGGTAAATTTAGGGATACCAATCCAGTTGGGATGTCTTCAATAGATCTGGTTGGACCATTTATTTTGAGAAGTTGCAACATTTCTCAGAGCCTTTTGCTAAAGCATTTACAAGTTCCTTTGATGGAAACCAAGCCACTGTACATGACATCACATTCCTAGTCACTAAAGATTTGGTGAGCCAAGCAACTGGGACACCAAGTATGGGAGAAAACTGGCAAGATAAACCCAATGGCCAAAAATCTAGACAATAGTTTTGCCAGGAAAATGAAAGACTAATATTAAAGAAAGGAGGTGTGGAGAGACTTAGCTTACTTGGAACATGAAGGGAGATAACATCATACATCATTAGGTACATGACCTATGAAGGAATATATTCTCTCATTAATTTCATAATAGATCCATTAATGTTCCAAATTTCTTATGAAATATTTTGAAAACGATGTCTAAAGAGTATTAGAAGGGTATTGAAAAAGCCCTATCCCATAACTACCTAATATAGCTAATAACTAAAAAAGGAATAAACTCTATCTGACTTGACCCAAGGTTGGAATAATTTTTAGCCCTAAAAAAAATGAACCTCAGCAAGAAGAGGGCATTGATAAGAAGGAATCCCATGAGGACCAGGCACAACAAGTTGTACAAGAAGATGTTGTGGGCACTAGTGTTACTAGCCAGCTCATGGCTATTGAGGGTCCATCTGAGATTGATACAGGTAAGAAAAAGAAAAGTAAATTGGTCCTACTTCCTTCTGATATAGAGGAGTAAATCCCACAATAGCATATTCCTCCTCCCACCATTTCCTCACCTCAGATTGATTCCTTCACATTGTCTCCTTTTGGACAAGAAGAAGTTCCCCTGTCAACTATTGTGTAAGAAAAATAAATTCCATCAGTCACCCTTCTTGAAAGGAAAATAAAAACCAAAGGGAATAAACCCATGGTATCAAAAACAAGGATAACTCCTCCTATGAGGTCTCAAAGAGTGAATAAACAAAAGACCACTATAGCTTCCCTAACCATAGATATCAGTGATGATGAAAAACTAAAGGAGCCTAGGGTGAGGAATACCCCTGATGGATTTGAAATAGAATAATGGCATACTAATGAGGAATATACGAAGGTATAAGAAGAAGATTAGTCACCTTTTCCATTTATATTCATTGAAGACATTGATCTCCTAAAAAACATTAGGTATACATAAGAGGAATTGAGAATGGCAGAGCATCATGTAGTAGAAGAGGAATTGGATGAAGAAGAAACTATGGACAAAAGATAGAAATAAGAAATACTCTCTCATAATAAAGAGTTCCAAACATTGGAACAAGATTTGAAGGAAATACATAGAATAAGAAATGAGATAACATAATTGAAATAAAAAAGAAGCATTGAAACACTTCTGGGTGCAATAGAGTTTGTAGAGCCTTCTATGGATAGAGAAAAAGTATTGGAGGGACCTACAACAACTTTCCTAGAGGAACCTACAACATCCTCATTTACCTTGGCCATAGAATCACTTGTAGAAGATTATGCTATAGCTTTGGTACCCTTCTATCATAGATTTCCTCCTCTATTGCCTACTACACCAAAATCTATAGTAGAAGAGGTTATTGATGTGGATTTCTCAGCCACTGCTCCAATGGAGACTAATGATCTTTTAATTTTTTTGAAAAAAAATATAGTAATAATGAAGCCTACCATAAAGAATTGGTGCTGAGATTCAAGGGATATGTTGAATCAAAAGAACAACATGATGAATTACAAGAAAATTTAGAATTTTCTAAATTTAGGATCATATATCTGAAGGAAAAGATTAGTAAAATGCATGAAACTAATAAAATATTGATATATTTCAAACCCCCTTTTAGGGTGTATGTTGTGTTATTGAAAGAGAAATGGATTAAATTCATGTATGATATGATTTATAATGATCAATATTATATGGTTTGTGACCTAAAATATTTCTTTGAAGAATATAGAAATGTTGATCCTAACCTCCAAGCTTAACTAAGTGAGTTCTACATCCACCAATATGATGTACCCAATGATACAGAATGGAATCCAAACATCTATTTGGGGGATACCCCACTAAATGCATTTTATTCATATGTTTTGAATGAAATAAGAAGGAAAAATGGAAGAATATCAAGCAAAATAAAAAGAAGCTACCTTGATGATCAGGAATGAATCAAGAGATCCAAATGCTATAATAGATGAATGGATCTTCTTTATGAACACAAACACTCCACAAAAATGGGTTGTCAGAAAGTAGGTAGAAGTCCAGAACCACTATTTGAGTCTTATGGAAGGAGATGACAAGCAAATTTTTGTTGTTTTCTCTCAAAAATGGGGAGAACTCTCAGATGCCTTGAAAATAAAGGAACCTTACTACCCTCAAAACCTTAGGGAGGCCATCCATAGAGTATACTTAAATATTGAACTTGTTAAGAAGTGAAGAATGCAATGGTTGGGAGTGATGTTTCAACCCCCTATATTTTGGTTCCTAATTCCTAACTTGGAAGGAAATGTTTCATTTGACAGAGAGGTAAAGAAGAAAATATGTAAACACATTGATAATATTAAAGGTTTCTACATCCTTGAAGGGTCAGGCTGCCCTGAACCCCTAAAATTTAGGAAATTTTATGGTTTTAGAATGCAACC
The DNA here is from genome assembly GCA_037957365.1 of Torreya grandis. NCBI lineage: Eukaryota > Viridiplantae > Streptophyta > Pinopsida > Cupressales > Taxaceae > Torreya > Torreya grandis. Next base: position 1,248,638 of record JARHVA010004467.1, read on the forward strand.
AAGGCTTGTTAAAGGTTGAGCAAGAGGTTAAGTAGGGAGAGTGATGAGGCCACTAATTGCTTACTTTTATAGCTTCATCCATGCTTTGTATATGTCTTTTTCCATGTAAATCCCATAACTATTCATGACTTATGCAAATGAATGGATGAAGTTATGATTTTTTTTTTTTGTGTGTGTGTGTGTGTGTGTTATAAATTATTAATGTTTTTTTATTAATTGAATTATATTGGTGTGACTTTATCTAACAAGCATTTGAACGGTCATGAAAGGATACATAATCTTGGTAGGCCATAGTTACTATAGGCTATCTATAGCAGCTATAGGCTTCACCTATAGGTTACCCATAGCCACTATAGAGTTCTTGTAGCAACTATAGGCTTCACCTACAAGTTACTTGTAACCACTAAAGAGTTCATGTAGTAAATATAGGCTTTAACCATATGTTACTTGAAGCCACTACAGATTGCTAGTAGCAACTATAGGCTTTACCTGTAGGTTGCATACATCAACTAGAGAGTTCCTATAACAACTATAGGCTTTACCTATAGGTTTCTCATAGCCACTATAAAAAATAGAGCTATTGTTGAGGATATCTTAAAGACACATCTATTTATCTTCGTAACCAAATGGATGATTTGAAAGACTCATAGTTATTTTAATAATTACCTACATGCAAATAAATATTAGATGTGCTATCAAAGATGAGAAAGATAAGGATAATGATAAAAATACAAAAAGAAATAAAATAGAAAAATAACATGCCTTGTCTCTAACCCAGTCAAACCTAAAACAACTATCTTCAATTACTAACCACTTGAAGGTTGACTTAGGTAGTTTCTAAGTATTTATATTTTTCCTAGTTTGGTGTTTTTTGGTTAAGAGTTAATAAACTACCTTTTGTATTTAATGGTAGAACCTAGATCAGATTAGGAGTTAGTTAATTTGAATAGATAATAGTAGAAGTATTGGAATTCTAACATTGCCCTTTGAATATTGTAACTTCCTATATCAATCTTTAATTGCTACAAAATTGAGTAATGAGAATAACAATTTTGTGAGAAGTTTATGAATTCTCTCAGAGAAGGATTGGAACTTAGTTATGAATAAGGAAGGTCCCCCTTGGAAGGAGTTGTAGTCAAAATCCTAACTCTCTTTAGCTTTAAGTGTGTTGTGTAAGTTGATTTTAATTAGTTTGATTATATAAGTATGATGCATGTGTGATTCATAAGTGTGAAGTAATTTTGTAGTTCTATCATAGTATATCTATCTGGTGAATTCAACATAAATTCATTATACTACAACTAGAAAATCAAGATGATTTATGAATCAATAATGCATATATAGTGTTGACATCTTTGAAAAGCGTATGCACCTTGGGTTGATAATTAATGTTAATTAGACTCAAGATCTAGAAATCATTGGGTAATTAGTCTACAAAACACATATTGTTAATATTACTCAAGATTTAACACATTAAAAAATGACTAAGTATGGGGACCTTGTCAATATGCATGAGTATTTATTTTTTCACCTCAATAAATTCTTTTGTGCTTCAATACAAGATCTCAAATTTGGACCAGATGTTTACCTTCCATAGGAAAATACAAAAGTATGACCCAATTCTCATGGAAATATAATGTATTTAAGATATAACATAATTAAATTTCCTTCTCATAAACTTCTATCACAAATGCAACCATGTCCAAATCTGCCTAAGAGGCCAACTTTGATCATTCATAAAAAATTTCATGCTTCATCGTATGATATGAAATCTAGTGTAAATGATATATTATCAAAACTAAATAAAACCCATATGATAATATTATATTGACACCTTAACATGTGTAAGATATAACACCATTAAAATTCTCACTCAGCTCTTTTTATCACACTTAAAAAATTGGCTAAGTATGGGAAAACACATTCAATCTACTTGGGAGCCCAGCTTTGCATATGCATATCTTTTGATGTGCTACATCGCATGAATTGAAAATTACTAAAAATAAACTAGGTAAAAACTAAGAAAACATATATGGTCACTTTCTCTTGAAACATCCACACCTATGATATACTCAATCATCAAACTGCTTACTCAGGGCTTTTTGGTCATATTGTAAATTTAGCTAAGTATGGAAAAATTGTGAAATTTGTCTTAGAAGCCAACTTTGCACCATTATAGCTTTGACCATGCTTTGAGGCATGACTTGAGATATAGTTCATATCAACTAGGGACTATAGTGATTATAACCATATGACAAACTCCCCTTAACTCCTTCCCATGTGGCATTGGTGACATTAACGAATTGCCAACTCATGTTTTCTACCACTGGATTGAAAGTGTATAGATGAAAACTATGATCAATTAGATGAATTATAATTCTATACAAAAGATCTTAGATCATGGATCACATCTTATAGGACCCCTTGTACATGTTTAAACCTCCATACGAATCTTGATCCTCTCAAGTTATGTCAATATTGGAGATCAATGAACCATACATAAAACATACTAGAACAATCACATTGCACACTTTGTCATACAAAAACAAGATCATTGTACACTTTGTCATTGTCACTTAGACTATCAAGGCACTTCATCCACTAACTAGGACACCTCCATAACACCACCATGACATCATCAAGACAACTCTCTAACAAAAAATAGACTTTGAACACAACCTTCTTTCAATAAGATTATCATACAAAGGCATACTTTAAAAACTTCCTCAAAGCATGGAACCAAACTATAATGAATTGACAACATCATCTAATGCTTAGATCATCAATTAAAGGTCAATAGAGAAGTTCTAAATCCACCTTAGTCTTCCTAGGTTCTTTGAGTAATAACATAATCAATAAATTATTGACTTAGACATGAAATAAATGCACCCATATAGTCTTTCAAATCACACTATCAATTTAAGGATATGTTATATGAAACTCTACTTCAACTTTACTTTTTACACCAATAAGTTTAGGCCTTTTCCCTAACTTATATAGGCAAAGGAATGCTCATGGGATCATGCACAATTAGTTTGAATTAAAATCCTAATGGTCATATTTTTTAATCCTCAATGACTACTTCTTGAATCAAAAATTTGATTACCTTGCCATGTCATACCATACAAATTCAACTTTGAATGCTCACAGCTTGAGCTAGGAAACACTTCAAGGATTTTTTTTTTAGAGGATCTTCTTGACAAATTAGACATCTTCATGAAACCTTTGATGATAAATTTAATTTTTATGTACCTATAATATATGCAAAAAATTATATTAGTATTCATACCTATGTGACAATTTATGATGGTTTGGTCCTTATTAAGCTAGAATGATGCATTTTCTTCACTCTAAAAGATCATGTGAAGCACTAGGATCTCACCAAAACATCTGAGGCATCCTCATAACATTTTATATCACATAACTATCATATAAACACTAATTTTTTATCTAATCATATCAAAACTAACTTCCTAAAACTCTTGGATCATCTCACACATGATCCATAGGCACTCTTGTAGACCTATAGGCTTATTGTAGACATCAATGCATATATGATCAACCATCATATCATTAGAAATGAGGATATAACTTTATCCATTTGAAGGCTCAAATAGACCTCATATTAAAAATAGGTATCATCAACATATCATTTCTTATGATGGCTTCATAGACTCAACTTAGCTCCTCTATCTTGCAAATCTCTACTTACTAGCTTCACCAAGATACCTGCACATATCTTTCTTTAAAAAAATATTCAATGCCATTTTGTATATCAAGTTAGGTTTTATATTATACTTGGATTCAAATTAATATTTATTATTCAATATTTACAGTATCATTATGCAAAATTTTATGACAACCTCAATCATGACCTTTACAAACTTAGCCATCTTGTGCTTCTAGAATCACCTTCAAGCTATCAATACTCCCTCAAAGGACCAGATCTAATAAAAATTATTTAAAAAATAAAAAATGATAAGTGGGGGTGAATCTAGGTGAAAAAAATAATTCAATTTCATACATCACTCATTACCCATTCAAACTAATATAGAGATATAACAAATCTTAGAGAAGCAATCACATAAGCATGAAGCAAGAACATAACACATGAAAACCATAGATATTTGGGAAACCCTCATAGGTGATAAATAAAACTATTTAAACACTTGTAATACTATCTTATAATAAATGAAACAAATTTTTAGTTAGGTACCGACCCCACAAGGAGCACCAACCCCTCACTAGTCAAGCACCAACTCAAATAGTGCTTTTTGAAAGCTTCAACCTGCAAGGAGGATCTAATCCACTAGATAAACAAGAAAAAACTCAAAAAAATTAAATATATAATAACCTTGGACACATATTTATTAATTAATTTAATATTACCTCCTCTATTTTCTCTTCTCACACTTCTTTCTCTCTCAAACAACTTATTATGCCTTCTCGCACAATATGCCTCTTCTAGGCTCATTAGGTAAATTAAACTCATAAGAAAATTATAGATATTTTATATTATCATAATTATTTATTTCCTATTACAATGGTCCTTAATTATCTAATTCTATTCCTCCAAGAGTTCTTTCCTTCGCTTTAATTCTCCATTTCTGTAACTAGCTCAAATAGGTCAATTAGGTCTTGCTTATGTACTCAACACTTACTCTTACCCATATTGGTCAGATAATAAACTTATAAAACTTGGATAAATATTTAAATATACCTTAATACGTGTTTCACATAATAAAAAATCACTTCATAGGTCATTCATACCCATTAAGGGCCAAAACCTCCATTAGGCCTCAAGGAGACCTAATGTAATTAGGTCTGTCTTAAGCACATTTACACTTGAGTCAATTAGAACATGTTTTTCCTTCACAAAAACTTGGAAAAATTCAAAATATTCTTATATATAATTATTAATACATTCATTTATGTCCACACCACCTATACATCCAAATCACCATTTGCACTGAGTTATTGGATCTACTCGCCATTAGCCCTTCATACACAAGAAACATGTGTCTCTCATATTAGAAGTAAGTAGTCAATTTTTAAAAGTAAACATATCAAAAAATAACATAAAAAAATACTTAATGACCTTAGGGTCATCACCATGTCCATTATACATCATCAAATAGGCCAACATGCCTCAAACCAACTCTTGCAACATGACCACTCAGAGTGGTCAAATATTGTCAAAGTATAGTCAACAAAATTTGACTAAAAAATATATACACATTTATAATGAATAAAAATAAAATAAAATTAACATTTTTGACTTATATAACATCTTAATATTCATTATATTCTTCAAATCTGAGCAAAACACTCAGAATGCATCTCTATAATATGACTACTAAAAACTACCAACAGGCTTGTCAACATAGTCATGTAAAAGTTTATATTTAATAATTTTAAGAATGATTATAATACATATAACTCACATTAATATCTTATTTGTGATCTTTATATCATCCTACAATATTTATACCTTAGTGACAACCATTGGTCTTACAGACTAATCTATCAAGTCACTCTCTCACAATCCTTACATAGTCTGATAAGCCATTTTGGCTTCCACATATTAACACCTTAGAGTAACTAAAAACCTTAAATAATGATTTTATAGTTCAAATATGTCCTAAAAAACAAAATTATATCCATAGTATGATTTATGTAAGTGGAAAGATCCTCCAACATACCATTCTCACTTATAAACATAGAGTTTCCAAACTGTATTAAGAACCAATCATGGTGAACATGAATTACAACATCTATATAAAAACTTAAAATAACTTATAAAGAATTAAAGTGATCATCATACATCTTGATAATATTTACAATAAAAAACATATAGATTTTAATTGACAAATATAGAACAAACTGATCAAACTTTAAACCTCAATCTTTCAATGTCTTCACTCACATAGACATGTCACTTTGAGAGTAATTTATTGATTATGTATGAGAATAATAAAAAATTATCAATAAATTTAATATTATGTATAGGTATTTTAATAAATAACCTAAAATTTTGGATCATTCCTAATCAGTTAAAACTCATCCATAAACATTTTCTCACTTTGACTAGTTTTTCTCACTATCTTCACTGTTTGCCCAGTTCAGCAATAGGTCAACTTGAGTGACCAGATTTATTGAAAAAAATATATATTTTTAAAAAATAAAATAATGGAAATAAATAAAATGTCTTAACCTTCAACCTCTATCAACTTTCATGCATTTACTTGGTCAACCTTGCCTATAGGATCACATTCTTTAGAATCAAGTTTTTTTCTTTATAGGTTCTACTTATTGTCCTGAAACATCACTACCACTTGGAGATGACTAGAGGAGTATTATATCACATACAATAATAAAAATTTACAAACCAAACCATTATAGGAACTTTACAGTAAGGTCTTCAACATTTGGTCAATATGAAGGTTTTGAGAGGGTTTTAGACTAGTTTACCTTCATAACATTTGTTCATACAATATAGCCCCTCAAATGACAAACTAATGCTTGGAAATACTTATTAGGATTATTTTAAATCTCTCCCAAAAGGATTATCTTCCCATGAAACTATCACATGTGCCAATTAGTATCTACAAATCCTTCTTGGGCTCTAATCTCTTCATTCTATATCCACAAAAGACTTCAAACATGATTTCTTGTTTTATACTTCAATTTATGACCTCAGACTTGGTCAAAAATCTTGACATAACCTGTCAAACCTCAATCCTTTCTCACATGTGCTTAAACACCTTGGATACTCATATTGACTCTTCATTTGGCCATAATAGGTCTTTATGCATGTTAGGTCTTTGAACTACCAGTTATACTTGGTCCTTCAAAAATAATTAGAAACCTATTGAATTATTATTAAAACATCATAAACATGTCATATGACCTCATACTAGGCTCACAAGTTTCCAACCTTATTCACACAAGTCTTATATGATTCACCTCATCAAGATACCAAGCTTGTGCCTTCTTACTAGGTTTCTTATGCAAGAAATAAGCTTCAATACCTAACCTTGGAGTTATTTTAAAGGATTAATTTCCTTATAAATATGTTAAAATAGTGTCTAAAATCCTAGAATATACTATACCATTGATTACTCATCTTCAAGCTCAAAAACATCTATACTATCACCATGCCTCTAGTCTAATCACATTGACCTTCTAGGTACCATACCTCTTAGAGAACTTCCAATAATTATAGATACATTATAGAATTCATTAACATGTGAAAAACCCTTTATACCTTGTTCAACAACTGCCATGCATCTTATCATAATATTGTCACACCACAACATAGTGTTAATACTTTATATAAGGCTCTATGTGATAACATAATAGATGAAAATGTAGTGTTAAAAATGTAGTATGATAAAAACATCACACAAATAAAACATAGTGAGTAAAAAAATGTAGAGGCATTGGTAATGTTTCAAAAATGTTGTGAAGAGCATAATTTGGATATTTTAGTGATTATCACATTGTTTATTTGTTGTCTAATTCATTTTAGTGATATTAATTAAAATTTCATGGTGGTATAGTAATGCACCAAATTTACAAGTAAAATAATAGAGGAAAATGTGATTTTTTGAGTTTGTATCTTTAGTTAAAAGTTGTGTCATCTTCTATGTGAATGCATTCTTTAATATGCTTTCTTCCTGTGATGTTTTGTACTCAATACATTTTCTCCTTGCTATGTTTTATCCTTGTTACATTTTTAACTACGACATTTTTGTCCTCTACTTTTTTGATGGATGCCCTCATACAGAACTCAAGAATCTACTAGACTATGCTTGAGTTATCATGAATACTTACCATGCTTCTTCACAAGAGCACCTCTGGGACGTCAATGACAATATCAATGCCTCAAGTACAACAATAGGACATACCTCAATAAGGAATCTATGGTCATGAATAAATAATAAGTGTAATAGGCGTAAGGGTTTATGGAACACATTTTTTAGTGTTTTATGGTTTCTTTGGAACTACAATAATTATTATTAAAAATTGGCCACCATGAGTGAGGATAATTCAAATCTTTCCTTCTAGTCTTGTATATACTTCTTAAGGGTTTCTTGAGAGTTTTGGTCTTAGTATATTGGATAAATTTGGTCATTAAATGTTTGTTTTCAAGTTCTTGGTCATATTAAGGTCCATTTCAAGGACTAGAAGATTGAATAAATACCTCAATCTTGTTATTAATGCCCTCTATGAAGGTCTTGTTTTGTTTTTCAAGAGATTAAGGTACCTTAGCAAAGTTTAAGGTTACTTTGCAAAGGTTAAGGTATGTTAGCCCATGCTGGAGTATTGGTGTATTGACATCCAAGGTGACATAATGTATTATGGTGAAAGTGATCTTCTAGAGACATGACATGGTAAGCTGATAACATTATTATTTCATGTTTAGAAAAAGTTAAGGTAAATTTAGAGAAATTAATGTATTTTTTACCTTTGATAACTAGAGGGATAAAGTGCATTTTTGAGGCCTCTAATGTGTTTGAAATCAATTTCAAAGTATTTCCTCTTCACACATGTTCACCCAGGTCAATTCAATGTACAAGGAGTGGTGGGACCCTTCAAGGATCAAGAAGATGATATATAACATAGAAAAACACTTGTCAAGGGTTTGTGAAGCTAATTTTCAACATGGAAATGGTTAGTTCAAGTCATAAATGGATGTTTTCAAGTTTCTTATATTTTTCCACTTTTATTAGCATTGGTAGGTCCAAACAAGCTGAAAAATGTTTCGTCTCCTCCATCAACCTCTTTACAAGCTAATGAAAGCCATTTTCATGTGCTCAGCTTATGAAGAGGAAAGAGAGTTGGATTTAATTCTCTTGGTGATTCATAGGGACATTACACCTCTAAAATTAAATACACTAGTATGAGGATTGAATGTTTGTGCTTTATGAATAATCATTAACAACATAAGTAGCCCAAAACCCTCCTAAAACCCATTGACAGTGTTTTTCTTATTGAAATGAGTTTACAGGATAACAGATTCAAATAAATGGTTTTTGAATCTCCTTAGGGGTCTAAAATTTCCATATCAAATCACCTTCCATCATTAGTGGCACGTGTGAGAAACCAAAATGTTGTGTTTTTATTATTTTTGAAGGTGTCATGTAGGGTTTTTATGGTTACAACATTATTGAGCATGAATATAAAGATTTGTATGCATGAAATTAGTAAAATAAGGTTGATTATAGTGAATCAAACCTCCCCAACATTCCTTAGACCTTTAACCCAAACAAATAAGATCAAATGTGTGGTGAGTAAAGGGAGATTTAGGCCCAAGATAAGCATATGTAGGTTGGAACTCAAAGTATTGTGTCTTCATGAGAAGATAAAATCATTAAAACACCATTTTCAGGTTATTATGTCATATTAATACTTTCTTGATAGCCCATATGTTCACCAAGAGGTATTTAAATGTTAAACATGCCTCAAATCCTTCACCAACATATTATCTTCTTTTGTTGCAATACTAGAAGGGCAAAGTTATGATTGTATGAGAAGTTTATGAGCATGATATGATTGTAATAAATTTTATTGATGAATTTTATAAATTATCTAATCTCCTTAGGTCTCTGCAAGTCTAACTGAAGTTTTCAAATGTAAATTTAGGGTCATTTGAAAATAGTTTGTAGAGATTACAGGCATAGAAAGTGAAAAACTTTCATTTCTTCTACGGTTGATAAGGTGTTAGAGGTTATGAAGGTTTGATTACCTCCCTAACGTATTCCTCAAATTCACTCAAATCTGTGTTATAACCAAATGATCATATGCATCCCCTTCGAGCACCTATAAGTGAACAATACATAACATAGAGATAATTCAAGTTGTCAACAAGTTATATCACCATTCAGGGCATATGAATGAGGATGTGAGATAATTACAAGTTTATATTCCATTTAAGTGAGATATAATTTGCATATGCATGTGAATACAAAATACAAAAGAGTATATATAGCCTTCAAATAAAAGAAAGATGGTCTTGTAAGAAACTTCTATTGAGATCTAGAGAACTAGTAAAGGTGAAATATGCATTGATGTACTTAAAGGAATATATTTAAAATACTTATAGAATATATACCAATGAAAAAAATTGATAGGATCACTCTTGAATGAAACTGCAGGGTTATAGACCTAAAGAACATTAGTTTATTATTTCCCAAGTAGAACTAGGTGTTTGGAGAAAATGTGAGATGTTTCAAAGAAATTTTCATCTTAAAAAGTAATTTGAAATCTTAACAAGATAAATATAGGGTTTTAAAGACTAATAGACATGTATTTAAGGTCTTAAAATAAGTTTAATATTGTTAGGAATCCATGCTACTCCTCTTTACTTTGTTAGTATAATAGTTTCTATGGACACATATACTTTGTAAGTAATCTCATGAGCATTTTTTTATCCCACATTCATGGAAAGTAGTAGTTGTTTATATTAGACTTAATATATAAGTAAGTGTTTAGGCCAATGAAGACATCCATGAATTCATTGTATTGAGCTTGCTCAAAGGAGGTTTCTCCCTCAAAGAGGCTAGTGATTCTGAAATTCAGCCATTATAATTTAGTTATGCTTATTTGAGTTAATATATTGATAATTTTCATAGTTTATTTCATGTATTTACAATATTCTACTAACTTGTTTAGGAAGGATCCTCTCATCTGGTATCAGATCACTTTTTGGGGCCAATTTTTTTAAAGTGTTTTCCTAATTTTTTGCATGATTCATTTAAGTATTTTTTTATATCACAATAATCTATTTCAAACTAGGATAAAAAATTGTCCACACAACTATGGGAAGTGACTAGGTGTAAGACATAAAAATCATTATAAAGAGTACCACATGAACCTCAAAGTTGATGGCCCATTGAGAGGACCTATTATTGAAATGGGCAATAGCCCCATCATGATTGATTAGTATCCATCTATGAGGAAATATAAGAGCTATCATTTAGATTTAAACTCATGGTCAAAATTTTTATGGAGAGCAGTAATCATTCATAAGACATTGGTGGCCAGAGATATATCTTTAAACCCTTAGGAAACTATTAAAACTTGGGGCCCATTTCTATCATTTTTAGAATATTTCCAAGACTATCAAAAAAATAACCAACAACAGAGTATCTGAAGACTGTTAGAGGACTTGCATCCAGATATTTGATAGAAACTATAAAATAGAAAATCTTGATCGTATCAATTTTAACTCTCAAAGGACTTGCAGCCAGACAGAAAATAGAAAACAAAATCTAGAAAAAAAATCAGTTTTTTCATATCTCTCCATCTCTACCCTCGCTAATCCTCAAACCTTATATGGACACCTAGAATTCCATTCTCCACATCTTCTTCCTTGAGGTCCAATATCTTGATTCCACTGCTAATTCTCACAAATCATAATTTGACCTTTTTTTTTATGTTTTTCCATAACTTCTATTTTTATCCATTTAACTCAAACATTTTCCACAACGTTCATCTCCATTTTCTATGCCTTAGTCCCTCTTTGATAAATTTTCCATTTTTTCCATTTTCACTCTTAAAACTACCCTTGCCTTTGTAAATCATATTCCCACCATGTAAAAAAATTAGTAAAAGTACCTTTACCTCTTCTGATTTTGCCCAAATTATAAACTTTTGTTACTAAATGTGTCTTAACTCTAATATTCCTACCCATTGCAAAAAAAATATCTTATTCATGTCATGATAATAACCCAAACATGCATAAAAAACATGGAGGATGAAATTTCCAACCTCCAGACACATCAAATATCTCAATGAAAAAAATCTCTGCCTTAGTCTTCAACATACCAACTTTTACAATAGATGACATTCAAAGTGTTCTTCTGACATTAGATTTTCTTCTTCCAACAATTTTCATGGGTCTAAGCTTGATTTTCCTTGATTCCATGGTGTATATCTGACTACATGGATCTATTAAGTAAAACAATATTTTAGTTTGCATAATACTTTTGATGCCAATAAGGTTCCACTTGCATCCTTTCACTTGGAACTTGAAACCCTTCAATGGTATCATTGGTATACCAAGGCTCATGATGAGCCAAGATGGATCAAATTTTTCACTTTCATTTTATAACAATTTGGTCATAGTACTTTTGATGACTTCATGGGTGCACTCACTAAACTTCACCAAACAGGATCTGTGAGAGAATATCAAACAAAATTTTAATAACTAGCCAATCACATAGAGGGATTTTTTGATGAATTCTTCAAGAGCTACTTTGTCAGTGGAATAAAGGATATAAATTTTATCTAAGGTCAAAATGTTAAGGGCCAACACAAAGATGGAAGTCCTAGGGTTGGATAAGTTGGTAGAGGACAAGATCACAACTCAATAGTGATTCAAATCCAATTTTTATTCATTCATAAATAAAACTCCACAGTGATCTCAAACAATGTCAGACCCTAGAACCACTCCTATTAAGCATTTGATTAAAGTAGACATGTGAGCTCATAGATAAAAAGAACCATATTATAATTGTGATGAAAAATTCACATGAGGAAATTGATGTGTCCAGTAAAAGATCTACATATTGGATGTGGACTCTCTACCTAAAACTAAACATTAGGAAAATGTTTAGGATACAATAGATGACCCAGAAAAAGCTTGGTTGATTATGGAACCAAATTTTTATGAAGACCAACCTGAGATTTATTTTCATGCCTTAGCATGAGGTCCCACCCCACAAACCATGAAATTTATGGGTTAATTCAAGAAGTTCCTTCTCACAATAATCATTTATTCTGGTAGCACTCATAATTTCATTGACCCTCAGATTACCAAATAGGTTATTTTTTAATCTATCCTTGCTCCAAATTTGAGGTCATGATTGTCAATGGGTGAACATTACCTTGAAAATGGAAGTGTCATAATGTCCATATCTCTATTTGATATTATAACTTATACTCTAACATGTTTTCATTGCCCTTACGTATATGTGATGTTATTTTGGGATCCCAATGGTTAAGCACACTTGGACCCATCTTATGAGATTTTGCTAAACTTTGGATGTAGTTTTTAGACAACGGGTAAAAACACACATTGAAAGGCTTAAAATTGGTGTCTCTCAACATCATTAGTTCACATCACATGGAAAATATTATTAAAAATAATTCACATGGTGTCATTTCTTAGCTCCATTCCATTCACGTTCAACCATCAATAGTCTCCACTCCTAATCTACAAACCGTTCTACAAAGGTATGCATGTGTCTTTAGTGAACTAGTGGGATTGATACCTTCATGACCAAAGGTCCATTATATTTAGCTCCTTATTAGAAGTGTTTCTCCCAACATCAGGCCTTATCTCTACCCATTTCAATAAAATAATGAGATTGAGATGCTCATTTGAGAATTACTAAAGCAAGGCATTATTCACCCCAGTACTAACCTATATTCTTCCCTAGTTCTCTTTGTTATGAAAAAATATGGGTCATGACACCTTTGCATTGACTTCCATGCACTTAATCACATTAAAATAAAGGATAAGTTCCCAATCCCTATTATTGATGAGCTTCTTGATGATCTTCATGGCACTCATTTTTTCTCCAAATTAGATCTCTGCTCTAGATATCACTAGATCTGGCTTCATGAGGATGATATCCCTAAATTGCATTTTGCATGCATGATGGCTACTATGAGTTTTTGGTCATACCCTTTGATCTCACTAATGATCCTTCAACACTATAAGCATTGATGAATAAAATATTCTAGTCTTGCCTATAGAAATTAATTTTTGTCTTCTTTGATGACATCTTCATCTATAGTAAAACATGGTTTGAGTATATCCAACATGTGGAACTCACAGTGCAACTTATCTTTGACCATCATATTTGTATAGCATATTCAAAATTTTCTTTTTAAAAGGATGAATTGGAGTATCTTGAGCATATTTTTTTAGCCTAAGGGGTTCGAGTGGATCCTGTAAAAAATAACTGCCATGACAAATTGGCCTCATACTCAGACACTCAAGATCCTCTATTATTTTTTAAGGATGATTGAATAATATCATAAGGTTCAAGGATTACAATAATATTTCAGCTCCAATGATAACTATGTTTAAAAAAGATGCTTTTACATGGACACTAGTTGTTGAGCATGCATTCAAAATAATTGAAATAAGCTATGTATACTACACCTATTCTAACTATGCTAGATTTTGACAATACATTCACTATAGAGAGTGATTCTTATGGAAATAGACTTGGTGTTGTTATCCTTTTAGAAGGATGCCCATTGCATTCACTAATAAATCCCTTTCTAGAAATAATTTATTAATCTCTACTTATGAGAAGGAAATTATGGACATTTTGTATGTAGTATAGAAGTGGTAACCATACCTACTAGAGAATCATTTATGCATCAAAACTGATCACCAGAGTCTAAAATATTTCTTGGAAAAATGGGTATCCATCATATCACAATAGAAATGAGTCATTAAACTCATTGGTTATGAATATGAGATCATTTATAAGAATGGTAAGGACAATATTATCATTGATGCTTTGTTTTGCACATTTGTGGACCAAGATTCTCTTTTAACTATTTCCATGCCTATTCTAAATTGGTTAGATGATTTATAGTAGGGTTATGTTAATGACTCCTCATTATCTCAAATCATTCAATATTTGGCCACTAACCCCTATGTTGTACCACATTATTATTAGGATGGTACCTCTCTATGATACAAAGGTCATTTGGTGCTTCCTTAAAGCATAGATCTTTAGTAGGTTGTATTCTATTAACTCCATGCCTCTCCATATGTAGGGAATTTAGGGTTTCTCAAAAATTATGAATGAGAATGATGTAAATTAATTTTTAAGGGAATGAAAAATGCAATTCAATATATGGTGGCTAAATGTGATACTCGTCAATGCAACAAGGGTGAAACCACACACATCCCTGGGTTACTCGAACCCTTACCCATACCTACCTAGATTTTGATAGACATTTCTATATATTTCATTAAGGGGCTCCCTAAATATAAATGGAAAATAGTGATCTTCTTGTGTTTGATCACCTCTCAAAATATAATCATTTTTGTGCCCTCAACCATCCCTATACTACCTCCATAGTCGCACAAATTTTCTTTAACCAGATTTTCCATCTTCATGGCATTCCTTCGTCAATTATCTCAGATCATGATACAACCTTCACTATCCATTTTTGGACAAAAATATTTTGATGCACCATCACCCAATTGAAGATGAGTTCTAAGTATCATCCACAAATAGATGGTCATACTAAATTTATCATTAAATGCTTGGAAACTTTCGTTCATTGTTTCATCTTAGAACAACATCAATGGGAAAAGTGGCTCTCCCTCAATTAATGGTGATATAATATATCCTACCACACTTCAAATAAAATGACTCCATATGAAGCATTATATGGTCAAGCATAACTAGTGATCCTTCCATACACCCCAATAGTTCATCAGTTCAAGCGATTGACATGTTTTTTTGAACCTAGGATTAGATCCTCAACACCCTATGAGACAATCTTCATATGGCATAAAATAGAATGAAATAATAGGATAATCAACATTTTTCTAAGTGAACTTTTCAATTAGGTGATATTTTTTTTACCTACATTCATATAAGTAGTCCTCCCTAAAACTTAAAGGTCATCATAAGCTAGCTCCCAAGTTCTATGGGCCCTATAAATTTCTCCAAAATATTGGGTTGGTTGCTTATAAGTTGGAGCTCTCACCTTTTTCCTGAGTTCACCTAGTATTTCATGTCTCTTGTTTGAAAAATATTCTTGGAAAAAACATCAAAGTGTAGACTATTTTACCAGATCTTGATAATTAAGTATCTATCTTTCTTGAGCTAGATGTATTCCTAGACAGATGCACATGCCAATTTCACTCTTGCTTCATCCCAAAGGTTTTAATTCAATGGCACATAATGCAACTAGAGGATACCACATGAGAAGCACTATTTCAGATTCAGCACCAATTCCCACATTTAAAGCTTTGAGGATTAAGTTTTTTCTAAGAGGGATGGGATGTTAGGAACCCATGCTACCCCTTCTATTTTCTTTGTTAGTATAATACTTGCTATGGATGCATATCATTTGTAAGTCATCCCATGAGCATTTTGTTTTATCCCAAATTTATGAGAAGTATTTTTTTAGATTAGAATTAGTATATAAGTAAGTTTTGAGGCTAATTAAGGCATCCATGAATTTAGTGTGTCAAGATTGCTCAAAGGAGGTTTCCCCTTCAAAGAGGCCAGTGATTTTTCAATTCAGCCATTGTAATTGAGTTTTGCTTATTTGAGGTAATATATTTCTAGTTTTCATAGTTTTTTTTGTGTATTTTGAATTATATACTAACTTGTTGATGAAGTTTCCTCTCAAATATATAACCTACAGGTCTCCAGACCTGTAGCTCCATATTCTCAATCACGAAAAAGAAACCTTGCATGAAGGATGAAGTTTGAAGACCAAAAAAATGTGTCATATCCATGATGCGATATTCAAAGATTCCTTTAAGGTATAAAATGGATAATAATTGAATAAAAACCTTATTTTGATCCCTACAAACATCAAATAAAAATTAGACCTTTCAAGCCTGGTAAAGAGCATTTTTCAAAGCCTATTTTCAATAATTGCAAAAAATATGCAATGAATTATATGGGGATTATGATTTAAATAAATATTATATTTTGGGGGTCATGAAAAACCATTGAATATTTTTAATAAGTTTAGAGAGTTATTGGAAAGGACAAAAGATAGCTACAACCCACTTGACAGTCTAAAATGCTTGCTAAATTATGGAAATTAGCATGTTGGAGGGATTTGAAGGCTGATCATGCATATCCAGTGATTGGTAAAGGTATATCAAGTCAATAAATACCTAATATAGGTTTTTATTTGGTTTTAAAGAAATTAAAAATATTCCCATGCATTTTCTTATCTCTTGGCCTACTCAGGTTGTATGACCAACCTATGGCTAAAAACTTGTACCTCATCTAATTGGGGTTCTAATCACAAAATTGCATGAAAATTTTCCATATCACCTTATTTAATGTTACTAACAATATTTTTGATGTTATAGAGTGGTAATGTATGGTATCATATGATATCCAATATTATAGTCTTGTTTTAGGCCTAATAAAGCCTAATTGGGAGAGATGGGTGTTACGAAAGTGGGTCTACATTAGAAGTTGAGAAACTAAAATTTTGGGTGAATCTAAAAGGGGATAAAGTGTACTTAAATGTGTTTTCATTTTCCATATAAGTGTTGTGTATCTTTAAAAACTTAGATCTTTGTGTTCAAATAAGGTTACAAGGAATAGGCTTTCGAAAGAGAAAATGTGAGAACTATGAAGGAAATGGCAAAATAGAGATGGAAAAATGATAGGGAGTAAGTCTTAAAAAGTTTTTTAAGAAATTCATACTCTACGAAGATGACTAGTCATTTACTAGTAACTCCTAATGGTCAGTTTTAAGATCTCAAGGGGGACTCATCAAGCCATACATAACTCCTATGATAACTTGAGAATATCATCATCAAATGGATTGTATACATGTTTAAGAGGGACTCCATAACTATCCTTTGTTAAGTTATTTTACTTGTAACCTATTCCATAAATGCTTTACAAACATCATTGGCTCTTGACAACTCTTATATATATATATATATATATATATATATATATATATATATATATATATATATATATATATATATATATATATATATATATATATATATATATATATATATATATATATATATATATATATATATCTTCTTCCTTCTCCTACAGGTATGCCTGATTTTGGCATTGTAAGGAATCCTTTTGTTTGATATGTGTAGTCTTATCTAGAATAACACTTTTACTTTGCCTTTGAAATGAATGAAACTGAATTCTAGACTTATCTTATGATTGTAACTAGTATATGTTGCATGTTAGCTAAAGAATGCTAGTGATAGTGTATGCAACCTCCTCTCATTTGTCCTATCTTCTTAACTACTTGTATGTGTTATTCATCCTTATAGGTTACATAGAGTGATTCCAATATCCTTGTGTGGATAAAAAGTGGAAGCTTTCATTAATGTATTTTATCTCTCTCGATTAGATCCCTTAGTCTATGCATCATGTTATATCCTCTATGTGAAACACTCATGTTTCAAGACTTCATTTGAGTTGTGAAATTATATTTAGTCATATTTCATGTTTTCAGTGCATTACAGGTAGGTTGAGGAGACAAATTTGGTGCATCACCTTCCTTTTAGTTTACCTTCATTTCTCTCTCCCTTTTCCCAATCGAGTGATAGGTTTAATGATAATTATTAAGTAATGAATCAAGGGAGCTAGACCTATCTAGATGTTATCTTTAGTTATAAGGACACATAAACTTTAAAGAGTTCCCATGATATCACTTAAGTGAGGAAGATTGAAAAACCTACTCAAGGGTGAAACTTTTGTTGATAACAATTTTAGCATTCCCATAGGGATAAGGATTTCATTCCACTAAAGAGTTATTGATGCCTCTCTTCAATATATCAGCCTTTAGAAGTGTGAATACAAGCATCAATGAATACTCCAAGTGGACCATAGCTATCATAATCATCCCAAGTGTTTTAAAATAAGAAATTGGTATTTATTCTCATCAATCTTTTGGTGAAGATGCATATTGTATGCATTCACATTCTTCATATTAGGTTGATGGCATTCATGGCTTCACCCAAAGTGTCTCTCAAGTAGTAACATGTAAAACTTATCAAGGTTATCAGTAGATGTAAATTCCCTTCCCTTATCCAACTCAACCTCCTTAGTAGCCTACTTCTCCTTCGAGTCAACCTAACGAAAGTTATGTTGTTCCTACTCTAACCATCTTAGATTTCAAACAAACTCTTGTAGGAATAAAAATAAAAATGAGGGAGCTTGATAATGAAATAAAACTTTGTATATTTATCTATAAACCTTATATTAATAATGAAATCATTCAAATGTTGAGGGACTTAGTACATTTTACTAAGTCTAGGTGGGAATATATGGATAAAAAATTCAATGAATGCCAAAAGTATATGGAGCTCAAGTTAAGAGAGCTCCCACATCCATTAAGTCCTTCACCTACCTTTCATGTTGTATCTACCAATGAAGTTCAAGATATATCAAAGTTTGATAGAGTGATTCAAGAGTGGAAGGAGAAAATTTTGGCATCCTTAACTCAATTCCCTTCTCTATCTCTCCAAGAATACTATAATCAGCTTAGTCATCCCAAAATTCCAAGTTATAAGGGCACTATATAAATTTTTAAGCAAACCAATAAAGTATATTTCCCTCCCACCCTCTCATTTTGTGAAGGATAGCCTAATACATTGAGGGTAAAAGATAAATTTTCAATTGGAAAAGAGAGCTTGTTAAAAAAATAAGGTGAGGTGGAAGTCCTTGAAATATTTGATGAATTTGTGGCTATAAGTGGATCTCAAGAAAGACATGATGAAGATGTGGTGAGTGAATATTATGAAGAAAAAATCATTAGTATCCCCTTGATGGAGAATAAAACAAATCAAATTCCAAAAATTAGAAAAAAACCTATACCTTCTAGCCAACAATTGGATAGCCCTCAGGTTGTCATGAATGATTCTTAAAATTAGTCTAATTGGCATGGTTTTGATCTTGAATAAAGAGCTGATGATAATAATAGCCTTGAAATCACATGATGCGCTCCCATGTTTCATGGAAGAAAAATAAAATCAAATGAAAGAGGTTGATGAATGTATGAATGAGGTCAAGATAACTGATCTATCAAAAGGTAGTCTTGAAAGTAACTCACATGATCTTATTGTTGAATTCAAAAAGAATCCTAATGAGCTTGATGATGCTTGTCAATGATTGTAATTTTATTTATTTTAAAATATTGATAACCTTGGCATGTTAGAATTGAATTATAAAGAGGAGATTACAATTTCTAATGAACATGAGATCATAGTGTCAAGTGAAGCTCAAAATGGTACTCATGATGGTTTGAGACTTAAAGAAGACAAATCGGGTTTGTAACAAGGAAAACATGATGAACTAGATCTTGATTTGGCTGATGAAATTACATTATTCATGGAGTAATAAGAAGACCAATATAATTTTCATGGATTGAGTATTAATGAAAAAAATGATGATCTTGTAGTAGTTGGTGAAGTTGCATCTAAGCATGAGGTATGTCCTATTTACACTAAAGATTTTGAAGCATTAGATAGTCCTACTATCCCTATAGAGAATGGAAAGAATGAAATTGAAGTTGTCATGATTTCAATTGATCAAGAAGAAGATTCATTTTGAGAAGAGATAAAAAAAAATGTTTTCTCAAGATTGGATAATAAACCTAAAGCCCGTGAGGATAATGCTAAGGTGATTGTCTTGGATAATGAACATGGTGAAGACTTGAGTGAGAATGATATTGAAGAGAAAACCATGGTTGATGATATTGTTGAATCACATGAACAAGTTAAAGGAGGTCTTGATAACATGTTGAAGTCTTATTTGGACATGTTCAATGAATTTGAATAACTTGGTAGGTTAACACATCTATAAGAGAAAAATGAAGTTGTTGATGAGAAGTCCAAGGCTCTTAGCAAACCAACAAGGGTTATAAGATATCACCAATAAGTTCAAGATCATGTTGCATCAATATATGATGAAGATGATATTATTCAAGGTGAACAAAAGATGGAACCCAAAGAATCAATAGAATTTGGGAATGTTTTTTCCCTCGTGAATAAAAGTGTGCTCATATTGGAGGTCTCTATAATTGATAAAGGGAAGAATGAGGTAAGTGATGAATTTTAAGATGAATTTATATTTTTTCAAGACATGTTCGATCTTGTTGATCTATTTTAGATTAAGCCAAAGTTAGTGGTGGTCTGGAAAAGAGATTATAAAGCAAGAACAAAGCTGACCAATAGCTTGTACATCATCCTTGTTCATCAAATGAAGAAGACTCAAAGAGTTCTCCTTTTGATCTAGGAGCATCAATTCTTAAATGTTGGTTAAACATATTAATTTTTTATTTTGTCATACCCAAGTGATTATTCGAATAGTATGTGTCTTTCTTATTTTTTTGTCATACTTTGGTGTGTTTAATTATTGTTGTTATGTCTTGGTGAAGGTAGCTATCTATTTTATTCTTCCCAATAGGTTTTTAGGTCATTTCTCAAGGTCTAATTAGGTTTGTGGTGATAATGGGTAACTCTATATCCCAATGGAGGTAAGAAGGAAACTATTATAGATGCATAGAAATCATGCAATCCCAGGAGGTCACCAAAAATGTTAGCCAAAATTGGCCACCATGAGTGAGTGTACTTCAAAACATTAATTCTAGTCTTTCCTAAAACAATTGTTGGTGTTTTGAGAGTTTTTGTCTTGGTCTCTTTGTCAAAATTGGTCATAAAAGGTGTATTTTCAAGTGATTAGTCATGTTAGGATCCATTTCAAGGTATATAAGAGTTATTCAATACATCAGTCTTGTCATTAATCCTTTTCATGAAGGTCTTGTTTGGTTTTTGGAGATATTAAGGTATCTTATAAAAGTTTAAGGTTACATTGAAAAGGATAAGGTATGTTAGCCCATGGTGGAGTATTTGTGTATTGACCTCTAATTTGACATTATGTATTATGGTGAAAGTGACCTTCTATAGACGTGATATGGTAAGGTGAAAACATTAATACTTCATGTTTACCAAAATTTAAGGTAAATTTGGAGAAATTAAGGTAATGTTTACCTTTAATAAATAGAGAGACAAATTGAATTTTTAAGGCCTCTAATGTGTTTAAAAGTTATGTAAAGTTATTTAATCTTCACACATGCTAATCGTGGTCAGTTTAATGTCCAAGGAGTGGTGGGACCCTACAAAGGTCAAGAAGATGAGATATTACATAGAAATATAATTTCCAAGTGCTTATGAAGCTAATTTTCAACATGGAGATGGTTATTTCATGCTATAAATGGATTTTATCATGTCTCTCATAGGTATTAAGGGATAAATCAAGATTTTGGTAGTGTTAGTAGGTATAAAGAAGACAAAAAATGTTTCATCTCCTCCATCAACCTCTTTGCAAGCTAGTGAAGACCATTTTCAAGTGCTCATTTCATGAAGAAGAAAGAGATTTGGATATAGTGTTATTAAGGGTGGTTATAGGACATTATGAAATTTAAATTATAGGTATTATTTTGATAATTAAAGGTATTTACTTTGTGAATAATTGTTAATAAAATAAGTAGCCTAAAACCTTCATAAAACCCACAAGCAGGGTTTTTATTGTTACAATAAGTTTTTTACCATAATGGATTCAAATAAAAGGTTTTTGGATATCTTTAAGGGTCTAAAAATACATCTCACATCATATTTCATAATCATTGGCATGTGTGAGAAGACAAAATGATAAAAATGCTTTATTTTTGTTGTTTTGAGTCGACAAACATGTTCTTTTAGTTTGAAACATTATTGAGCACGAATATATAGAGGTTTGTGCATTAAATGAGTAAAATAAGGTTATTTATGGTTAATATAACCTCCCAAAGATTCCTTGAACCTTTTACCCTAACAAAGAAGACCAAATATGTGGTGATTAAAGATGATTTTAAACCCAAGATAGGCATCTACAAGTTAAAACTCAAAAGTTTGTTTCTTCATGACAATATAAATTCATTTTAATACCATTGGAGTGTTATTAGGTCATATTAATACTTTATTTATAACACACATGTTCTCTAAGAAATATCTAAATGTTAAACATGCCTCAAATCCTTCACAAACATATTGTCTTATATTTTTTCAACCATATAGGGGAAGAGTTATGAATGTATGAGAATTTTATGATCATGATATGATTTTAATAAAGTTTATTGAAAAATTTTACAACTTATCAAAGCTCATCATGTCCCTTTAAGTCATAGTGAAGGGTTCAAACATGAATTCAGGGTCATTTGCAAGTGGCTTGTACATGTTGTAGGCACAGAAAGTGAAAACCTATAAATATTTATTTTTTTCATAAGGTTTTATAAGGTATGAATGTGTGATGAGATACCTAAAATATTCATAAAATTCAATCAATCTTGTGTTAACACCAAATTATCATCTATAGCCCCTTCAAGCACCTAGAAGTGTATAATGCATAACATGAATGAGATGGTTCAAGTTGTCAACAAGTCAGATAACCATTCAGGGTACATGAATAAGGATTTTAGATATTTAAAATTTTATATTAAATTTAATTTATTGATAATATTAATTTTTTGTTCATTAAATATTCCAAAAGAGCATCTACAACCTTCAAAGACAAGAAAGATAATCATGTAAACAAGTTCTATTGAGGTCTAGAGAACTAGTACAAGTTAAGTATGCATTGATGACACTTAAATGAATATATTTAAAACCATTAGATAATATATAAAATTTAACCAAACTCATATGATCATTCTTTAAAGAACTTGCAGGGGTATAGACCTAAAAAACATCAGTTTATTGTTTGCCAAGTAAATCTAGGTGTTTGTAGACAATATGATATGTTTTAAAGAAGTTTTGATATTTAAAAATGATTTGAAATCAGAGGGAGATAAATATATGGTTTTAAATAAAAATATAAATTATTTTAAGGGCTTAAACTAAGTTTAATATAGACCAACATGTTTGCAGACATGTAGGTCCATATTCTTAATCAATAAAAAAAAACCTTGCATGAACAATGAAGTTTGAAGACCAAAAAAAAATTTATAGCCATGATCGGATGTTGAGAGATTAAATAATTGTATAAAATGTATAATTATTTCATAAAATCCTTTTTTTAATCCCTAAAAACATCAAATAAAAAAAAGACTTTTCAATTCTGCTAAAGAGCCCTTTTCTTAGCTCACTTTTAAGAATTTGAGAAAATATAAAATGTTTTGTATGGGGATGGTGATTTGAATAGATAGTATAAAATTTTTTTGGTCATGAAAACCATTTAGTATTTTCAATAAGTTTAGATAGTGATTGAAAAGAACAAAAGATAGATACAACCCACTTGATAGTACAAAACACCCATAAAATTGTGTAAATTAGCATGTTGGAGGGATTTGAAGGTTTATCATGCAAAACCAATGATTATAAAAGGTGTATCAAGTCAATACGGACATAATAATTTTTTTTATTTGGTTTGAAACAAATTAAAACTCTTGCCATGCATTTTTATTAACTCTCAGCCTACTGAGGTTGTGATATGACCAACCTAGGGCTAAAAACATACAACTCACCTAACTGCAGTTGTAACATATGAAATTACATGAAAATTTGCCATACTTTTTTTGAATGTGTATAATAATATTTTTGAGGTTTTGGAGTGGTATTATATGGTATTTTATATTATTCAATACTATAGGTTTACTTTAGGCCTAATTAGGCCTAATTTCGAAATATGGGTGTTGATAAAGTGGGTCTACAATGGTAATTGAGTTCTAAAATTATGGGTAATGACGAAAGGGGAGAATGGTTACTAAAATATTATTTTATTTTACATATAAGTGTTTTTTATCTTTCAATCCTTCGAGATTTGTATTCAAATATAACTACAAGGAATAGGCCTCTAAGAGAGCAAATGTGAGAACTATAAGAAAATGGCACAACAGAGGTGGAAAGATGATGGGATGTAGGTCTTCAAAAAGTATCCAAGGTATAATATAAGAATATTACTTGTCATTTTATAATCACTCCTAATGGGTAGTTTTAAGATCTTAAGGGTGAATCATCAAGCCAAACATAACTCACGTGCCACCTTGAGAAGATCATCATTAAATGGAGTGTACACATGATAAAGAGGAACTTCATATATGTCCATTAGCATATTTTATTTTTTTTAACTTGTTATATGAATGATTTAAATAAATTATTGGCTCTCTCTCTCTCTCTCTCTCTCTCTCTCTCTCTCTCTCTCTCTCTCTCTCTCTCTCTCTCTCTCTCTCTCTCTCTCTCTCTCTCTCTCTCTCTCTCTCTCTCTCTCTCTCTCTCTCTCTCTCTCTTCCCTATATGTATGCATGATTTTGGAATTGTAAGGAAACATTTTACTAGATATGGCATATCCCTATACAAATTAACACCTATATTTTTCCTCTAAAATGAATGAAAATTAATTCTATCCTTCTCTTATGCTTAAAACTAGTATATGTTTCATGTTAGTTAATGAATTATAGTGATGGGGTATGCAACATCCTCTCATTTTACTTATCTTATTATCTACTTTCAAGTGTTTATCATCACTAAAAGTTAGATATAGTTATTATAATAGCCTTGTGTGGATCAAAAGTGGAAGCATTCATTAGTGTTTTTTAGCCCATTTGATCAACTCCCTTAGTTTATGCATCATGCTATAGCCTCTATGTGAAACTCGTGTTTAGAGACTCCATTTGAGTTGTCAAATTAGATTCAGTCATAGTTCATGTTATCAATGCATTATAGGCAAGTGGAGGAGATAATTTTGGTGCATCACCTCCCTAGTTTAATTTACTTTAAGTTATCTCTCCCCTTTCCCAAGAAAGTGATAGTTTTAGTGATAATTATTAAGTGATGCATCAAGGGATCTAACCCTATCTAGATGTTC
Organism: Torreya grandis; assembly: GCA_037957365.1. Lineage (NCBI taxonomy): Eukaryota > Viridiplantae > Streptophyta > Pinopsida > Cupressales > Taxaceae > Torreya > Torreya grandis. The sequence continues at coordinate 1,274,263 of JARHVA010004467.1, forward strand.
TCTTAAACTATAAGGTCACCCACAACCTTTGAAGATTTCACATACTATCACTTAAGTGAGGAGGCTTGAACAACCTCCTCAAGGGTGCAAAGTTTGTTGATAACAGTAATAAGAACATGTGTAGGTGTTTTTCATATCTGAATGTGGTGTGTATTAGATGAGGATTCTATGGAACACAATGTATATATATTATGTAATGGTATCTCAATTACCAACCACCTAATAAATGCGATTTCATGTTACTTACCATTTTATGATGGATTAGCCCTACTAAGATTTATAATTATTTGCCTAGGTATAAATTTATCTTGTTCAAGAAGATACTCATATGTAACTATATAAAATGTAATTACTTGATTAGAATTAATGTATTTATGAGATACATATAATGTAGAATGTACTACATGAAGAGTATGTATATAAAGTTTTCCCAATAACATATCAAATACACACATGGAAATTATAAATGAAAAGGTAGTAACCACGTGTGTGAGACCTAAATTTAGAGGTAAATCAATATCAACAAAAATATCTTTTGAGGTCCCATTGAATTCACTAATTGATCTAGTAGAATGGTGTAAATCATGATGAGTATAACCCAATTGCATAAGTAATGTCATGGTGAAAATGTTATCACTTGAACCATTATCAATCATAAAACTCTAGATACATTAGTGAGAAAGGTATGCTTGAATGAATAGATAATTAATATTTGAGTCATCATACTTAATCTTAGTGTCATCAAAAGTGATGGAATGTATCTAAACCATAGGAGGTCTACGCTATGTGTAATTACCGATAATCCCATCTACTAGGTGCTCATACTATGATGGAGGAAGATGTGCGTTATGTACCATTTGTACTTTTCCATCCTTCTTAAAATGGTGTTGTGAAAGATTGTTAAATATTTAGTTTTTGGTGATCAATAGGTTATGATAATGATTACCTTAAATTATTATCAAATGCAATCCTTTGGTTGATAAGTTCTTGAATCTTTTACTTCAATGTAAAATTTATGTTCATAAAATGCCATGATCCCAAGTGATAATCAAAATAAGCATTCACATCAGATACTTTCGGTAGAGGGTGACTCATATAAATATCTTTAGGATGATGGAAATATATAACATGACACTCTACTAGCCTTAGGATTAATGAAGTGTGATACCTAAGCAAGTGTGTAAATTGTCTCCTTGGTGTATTAGATAAGACAAGATGATTAGGCTACTATGAAAATTCATTAACAATGTGGTTTTTAATTTATAGGCTTAGGAGGTTTTACCTTGTAAATTGGTTTAATTTTAGACTTATTATTGGATGTATATGTAGTCATTGTGTTTGATACATACTTAAGTTTTATTTCATAGTCCTAAACAACATGATACAAGTAATCAAAGGATTTAAATTTTTTAAAAATGATGGACTCGTGTAAAGGAGAAATAAAAATTTGTTTGAAAATGTCTTTATGTTATTTATCTACCATATGATTGGTCATTTTATCCAACATTGTTTTGTACCTCAAGACATAGTCATTGATAGGTTCATTGGTTCCTTGTTTTTTTTTGAAATTTGGGTGTATGAAGCCTTTTTGGTATATTAATAGATAAATGTTATAAGAATTGATATGCAAATTTTTTGAATTCTTTCATGGATTGGAGAGTAAATCATATAACGACCTCAAAGTGTAGTATTTTAGGCTCATGTGAAATAAATTGGTTAAAATACTATCATTAGAGGAATAATCAAGGCATGCCACATAAAAAGTTTGAATATGTTGCTTAGGATCACCCTTGCATAGTAAAATGGGAACTTAGGTGCAACAAAACTAGTTCACAAAGAGTTCAAAGGCATCTCAAGTGTAGGAGGGTTATGAAATAAACCTTGGGAATCAATAGCATGAGAAGAATTGAAATACTTTTGATCAATGATTTAAAACTTTTACTATAAAGTATTTATAACTTGGAGAGTTTGAACTATACACCCATTTAGGGTTAAATTATAAAGCTGAGTAGTTACTATATAAACATAATAATTTTAAACTTTATTAGTTATTGATGTTGTCTCTCTTGTAAGAAGCCATCGAATCTTAATATCTTTGAGTGCATGCCTTAAAAGGTGCACTAGGAAAGGGGTTAGCAATCCTTTGGTGCCTCATAGGATTTTTGGCCCCTATACCTTCACTTAAAACCAATTAAAGACACTCTTATCCATTTTTGTAGGCTTTGAAACCTCACTTATACACTTCCTAGGAAACTCACTACCCAAAATAGCGCCTAACTACGTAAAAACCCCTTTTTACCATGTATCTTATTAGGTCAACTAGGTCAACCCCATTTTGGGATTTATCCTACATTATATAATTAGGTTAACCTAAGTTGATATAGTTTGAGAGTTAATAGCTCTATTTCTCACATAACAAGGTCAATTGGGCCAACTCCATCATCTTAATTTTTAGGAGGGTTTAGGATCAATCTATGGCTATATATACCCCCTTTCATTTCATTTATAATAGAGCATCATTCAATTTTGAATCATCACTTCTAGTAAATCCCCTTATACAATCAATAATAGGTTTCATTTCTTAGGTTTTTATCCTTGGAGAAGTAGAAGTTGTATTGTGTAAGTCCTGGATGCATAAGATAAGTCTTGTAGCCTATGAATTATTTATCATTGTGATCCTTAAAATCCCACAAAAACCTCTTGAAAATTACCATTGGCCAAGGGAGAGATTGAGGCACAAGGAATTCACTTTAAGAAAGGTAAGTATATTCTTAAGCCCTTCATATTTTGATAAGTAGATATTGCAGAGTTAATATATATTGACTTGTATCTTTCTTTGCTTAAATCTTCTCTATGTTTAGATAGATCTATTTTTATATGTCTATTATCTTTCCTATTTGTGCCATAATCTAAATGGTGAGTACTAGATTAACTTGCATATGCATTTACTATATTATCTCTCATATATGTTTAGTAGATTAACTTGCTTAAAATCATTTATAACCATAAAAACCTAGCTACGGTTATCACAAGATGATATTTACCTATATGCCATGGAAACCTATCCTTTTCCATATTATGATAAGAGATCCCTTAGTGTAGGTTTAGTGGATCTATTATTGGTCATGACCCTGATTAAAATGTATCTCCAAGCATACTTGTTAGTTAAATCTTCTCTGAGCTAGAATATTATTAAGTAGGATAAGTCATAAAACTATTTTGTTTCACTTATATAAATTTTAGTGAACCCAATATTAATGTAACCCTTGCATATTTTTAATTTTTATTTACACAAAACTAGATTGACCTTGTCGATCCAATTTAATATTCTTTGCATAGGTTGTCATACTTTATCGGTCATGTCAACCTAGTTCAATACTCCATGTCTAGGTTTTTATACTCATTTGACCCTATCAACTTCATTTAGGTTTGTGTGCAAGCTTTTATACATCTTCCTCGACCCAATCAGCCTAGTTAGGGCAATTTTTCATAGGTTTTCCAACTAAGGAAACCCTGTTGATTTCATTATATCTCTTCACTTGAATTTATATATTTAGAAAAAAATAGATTGAACTTATTAATATAGTTTATTTTTGTATTTCCATCATCTCATTGAATTGGTTGGATTGATTCCTTTCTTTTTCTAGATTTTTATTCAGTTTAGTAGGTCAATTTATTTAACATAGTTTTAATTGGTTTTATCATTTATCCATGTTATTTATATTTGGTTGACTAGCTCGAATACATTCAAACATTCTATATTTTCCTTTGTAGGTTAAAAATCTATTTGGACAACACAACTTAAAATAGTAACTCAACAACTTAAGAAAAACTACTATATCAATTTTGTCAACTTAGTTTACATTACTAGGTTCATTCCAAACATCATAGTAATTACTCTTTATCAGAATTTAAATTAATTTAATTTCATGTTCTTTTTTAAAATTCAAATTTTATTATTATTTTTCATAGGTTTTCATTTTTGAAAAACTATAGTTTTCCAGTAAACTGACTCAGCTAACTTGACTTAGTTCTATATGTGTTTTGTACCCAAGAAACGTAGTTGATCAGATCAATTGCATTCCTTTAGGATTTTTTTCAAAAATTTGAGTAGGGCAACTCAACTTTGTTCTATTTTGTTTTCACAACTCAATTAACCAACTAAACTTCATTCTATTTATTTTTCTCTTAGTTCAACTGATGGAATTAACCTACATGAATAGTAATTAAACTCACATTACTTTTTTGATATTTTTCTATTTATTTACATTCCAAAAAGTTATAAAATATATTTTAAAACTTTGATGTTCATGTTTAATTTTCAATTTGTTTGGTTTTTGCTAAAAATATGTACCAATAGTTTTCAAACTATTTATTTACAATCATGAAGGGATACTCAATACCTGATTTAAATTATTTGTCTATTAATTTTAGGTATTTTCGAATGAAGGGATTACCCTAGTACTCATAGCCATAGTACAAAGCTAAGCATGGTCCTTACTTTCCCTAACCTCATGATATTTTGTAAACACCTAGGATTTTCTTCTTTATTAAACCTTAGGAATCCATCCCTCTATTTTTTTATGTGGTGTATTGGTTAGAGGTTAACACAAAGAAGTTAATTCCATCTTACCCTTGAAACTATGTTTGGTAGGTTATGGGAATGGTACTTCATCCATAGTTAGTTCTCTAAAATATTGGGCCAACACTATCCAATGGACCAACAAGTATATTTGGGATCTTATACTTTCAATCAAAACCCTTAGTATAACTTCTTAACATTATTTTTGAGAAATTAGATATTTATGTACTAAAAAACACTATTATTCATTATTATTTTCATATTATACATCATATTTCAAACTTATATTAGCCAGCCTTGATAACTAATTTGTGTTGTGTGTTGTAACTAGATCGACTAGATCGAGCTAGTTATCTATTTGTTTAGTTATATTTTATTCAACTAAAGACTACATACTCCATATTTAGGCCATTTTTCCATTTTATACCTACAGAACTATGTCAACTAGGTTAACCTAGTATTTTATAGGTTGTTCTATTTATCTTCATATAGAACTAAGTCGACTCAATCAATCTAGTTCATTTTTTGGATATTCTATTTTCTATGGTACTGCATAGATGTGGTCAACTATATATTTATTATCTTATTGAGTTTTATTTTAGATTGAATTAAATACTATTGTGTCGATGCAATTAATTTTGTATTAACTAGTTGATCTAGTCTTTTATTCCCCTTGTCTAATTACATAGTATTTGGATGACCTATTTTAGTATCTAGATAAAAAAAATTTAATCCCATAAATCTCATTGATTTAATAGAATTTATACTTTATTATCATTCTTCTTACCTTTTTTGAACAACATTAAATCACCTATCGAAATATTTCATGATAATCTCAATCTGTTTATACAATACATGGGTTGTTCCTTCTTACGTACTTTTTCTACCCAAGATAATACCCACTCTTAGTATACTTATTTTCATACTTCATCTATTTATTTTAGAAACATGGTGAAAATTACCCAAACTAATGATTTTGATGGTTCTATTTCATTTAAAACTTTTCAGGATACTACCTTATCCAAATTACCTTACCACATTGTTTAAGTAATTAATACAAGATAGACAAATAATCCCATAGGGAATCCCATAATAAGTGATATAAATTACCATAATAATTCGAATTATCCTCCTACCAATACTAGCATCCCTTCTCTTAACAATCATAATATCCCATCTTCAAATACTAATAATAAAAATACACAAGTTGACACTACTTAAATTCTTGCACAAATTGTCCAACAAATGAATGTTATGAAACAACTAACACATATAAAATGATTCAAATGAAACATAATATTTTTAAAATTACTAATCAACCTCTTCTAATACTACCTCAAAATAATTAAAACTTTTATCAACCCCCTCTTATAGATGCAAATGGGAATCTTATTTCCAAACCTGTATGCATAATAAGATGCTACAAAATATCCAGAATTAACCTTTAGCTACTTTAATTGTTTCCATTGATATTGGAATTTTTTTTCCAACTATTAAATATGATAGAAATAAAGACCCTTCATATTTTATTAAAGCATTTGGTAATCTATAAAAGGAATGGACCCAAACAGATACGTTTGCTACCACTAAGTTGTTAGTTAAAACATTTATGGATGATGTTTTAGAATGGTATAATAATTTGCCACAACATTCCATAACATAATTAGAAGACTTGGTTAATGATCTTATAAAATAATTTCAATAAAATTATATTTCAAACAATTATCTTGGTCATTTATGAATGCTAAGCAATCAATTTCAAAATCATCCCATGATTTTATAAAAAAATGGAAATAATTGGATCACAAAATCTAACATAACATGGATGATGATAATATATTTAAATTATTCATTACTAAGTTAACACCTTCACTTCAATATAAATTCTAAATTTTCTCCCCAAAAAATTGAAATAAAGCATTTGATCAAGCAAAAAGACAATATTTCCTTATGAAATGATTTGATCCAAGTAATAGAATAATTAAGGAGTCTTTCCTAACCTCAACTAACATAATTACAAGTATAATTCCTTACAAAAAATTAGGAATAAGAAAATTAGATAATTAATTAACTTTTTACCCACCATTAATAGTCTCAAAAATGTAGTTATTATATCAATCTAAACCCTTAACCTATAATAATTCCATACCTTCATGGTATGATGATGTGGTAAGAAAACATTTTTGATGTTGTCAGTATTCAATGATGACATGGCACACACTAATAATCATAATGAGGTCTATGAAACACTATTTATTATGGATAAAGTGGCATGGGGTAACACATTTATTGTAAATCACATAAATAGACTTGTTTTTGACATCTAGTATGCACATGAGTCAAAATTCCAAATGGGAAACACCTTTTAGGATGCACATGCTAGTGGGAAATCCATGATTTTGATACATTCGATTATTATACACACATTTGGAATGGGACAAAATTTGGAGGCACATGGTAGTGATGATTTTTCTAAAGATGATTCCCATTACTTTTGTTTATTTCACAAGTGGGAGACATATCTCACTATTACTCCCTTTTACACTAAGAGGAAAATGGTTCCATTTCTTGTAATTTTATTTCTCTCTCTTTCATTCTTCCTTTTAATTAATTAAATGGTTTTAATATTTTTCTTGGTAGGTAGGCTAATGGTAGATAGTGTAAGCTTTGGGAAAAAGATTGAAATCCACTTTGGCATTTTAAGGCCAAGTTTGGTACATGAATGTAAGCTTTTAGAAAGGTTGTATATCCTTGGCATGGTGTGTAGTCATGTTTTATGATATGTGAAAAGTGAATCTTGTTTAATCTTGTGTAATGGGATGACTATATTAATGAAAGAGTGATTTTTTATGAGAGTTGTGTGCTTGTGAGCTATGTGAGAATTTTTATCATATGAACTTATGAATTGATTATGTGTTTATAATATGCATGAATTGAGAGCTATGATTATGAGAGTTATGGAGTGTTTACCCCATCAAATGGTATTAGAGGAAGTTTTTATTCCTTTCGTATAGGATGTGAGAGAGAGTCTTATGTTTTTGTTTTGTAAGTTTTCAAGAAATGACAAAGAAGAATGGAGGAAAACCATGAAATAAAGACATGGAAAAGAAGTTGAAGTAAATACAAGCACACTTAGCCATGATGATATATTATATTCAAGAGGAAGAGAGACAAGGATTTGGCATATTGATGAGGAAGAACATGAAGTGAAAAGTGAAGTTGCTAATTGAGATAAGGAAGAGGCAAGAGTTGAGACATTTCTTAGGGAGAGAAGAGGAGAATAAAATAACCATGAGAGTTATTTTGGATGGGCCATTGGAATCCAATAGTGAGATTGAATATCATTAGGAGCATGCAATCATTGAAGAGGAATAAGGGATCTAAGAAGAGATGTTTATGGAAGAAGTTTACAACCATGTAGGGTTTATGTGGAAGAAGGTTACAACCATGTAGTGTTGTAGAGAAAGGAAGAGAGCATCAAAATAATCTAACAAGTTCCCATGATGGAAGATTTGGAGGAGGATGATGTGCAAGATAGTGCACATGAGGAGAGTATGGAGGATGATGTTACAACCATGAAGGAATACCTATATGTGGTGATGTATGTTGGCATTTTGAGAGATATAACAGTTGGTTGGATAGTGTGTGAAGAAATCCAAGAGGTATTTAAGAGGAGGTGGTCAGTTTTTGGTGGGTTTCATATCACATGGAATAATAAGATGCATGATAGATCATCTTGGTGGAGTTGGATGGATAATGGTGGGATTTATCTCATTTATGAGATTATTTGGATATGAATGAGAATTTTGTATAGGAGTATTGTTTTGAGTGGGTGTCATGCCATGAAGAGAGAGAGAAGGGGAAAAAGTATGAAGAGGAGAGGAGGAAAACTTGTATGTAGAAGATAGAAGTGAAGAAGGATATTCTCTGGGAGAACATGATGTGTTATAAAGGGATTTCATGGTCATTAAACTCCATGACCAAAAGAGTGGTTCTACTACTTACCCCATACATGTGATCATAATATCACATTATCTATCTCTGGTGTCTGATGTAGGAGCATCCAAGGTTTTACGTAAAATTTCATCACCCAAAAAAAGAGTGATGTTTATTTTCAAATAAATGGTAAGGATACAATCAGGTAACTCATGAGAGTTGAGCTATTTTCAACTAGAGGAGAATGATGAGGTCAGAAAACACTATTCATGTTGTTACTATTTATTGATGAAATTATGGACACTATTCATCCTAATAAGGTGTCAAAAAAACTATTTGTGACGGATAGGTGGGATGGGGTGACACATTTATTGCAAAGAAAATAAATGGAATTATTTCTGGCATCTAGTATTCATATGGGTCAAAATTCTAAATGGGGAACACCTTTTGGGATATACATGCTAGTGGGAGATCCATAATTACAAGAGATTCCTTACCTATTTAGACTCTTGCGAAAAGTTATTATAAACACATGTGGAATAGGATGAAATATAGAGGCACATAGTGATGATGAGTTGTCTAAAGAATAATCCCACTACTTTTATCCATTACACAAGTGGGAGGCATATCTCACTATTTTTCCCCATTCCACCAAGTGGATAATGATGCCATTTCTTGGCCTCTTTGTATTTATATATGTTTCATTATTCCTTGTAGTTCTATAAATGGTTGTAATCTTTTGCTTGGTAGGTAGGATAGTGGTATAGTTTTCAAACTTAGGGATAAAGGTTAAAAGCCTCTTTGGCATGTTGAGGACATGCTTTGTCTGTGAGTGTAAGATTTGAGAAAGCATGGAGTTCACTGGCATGGTTTGTATCCAAGTGTTGTGTTGTGTGGAGAGTGAATCTTGTTGAAGCTTGTCTAATGGGATGAAAAGATTAATGAAAGAGTGTGATTTGTTTATGAGAGTTGTGTACTTGTGATCTATGTAATTAGTTTTATGAGATGAACTTATGAATTGATAATATGTCTAGAATATCCATGAATTGAGAACTATGTTTGTGAGAGTTATGGAGTGTTTTATCCATCATATGATCCAAAAATGTTTTGTTGATTTCATGCTTATGTGGGTCATTCTGATGAAAAGTATTGTGGACTTATCATAGTTATTATTTATTTCATTTTGGGAGACACATTTGACCATGATGATATGATCAAATTATGCTATCATGATTATGTCAAAGAATATAAAAATAAAAAGGTTACCAATCCTACATCTTCTGAACGTCAAGAAAATTCTTCTACTTCTAACATACAACATTCCAATGATAATATTTTTAAAATTGACATTGATTATGATAAATATTACACCAATTCACAATATGTGGATAAAACAAAATTCAATTATACACAAAAACCTACTCATAAAGATCATGTTACTGAACCTAAGAAACCTTACACCAAAGAACAACTACTTAAGGATACTATAATTACCATACCCACATCCCCTGAATATTTTGAGGAAATGCCTCTACAATAAGATCCCCAACCTAGTTCTTCTACTATTTTGAATAATATTGTACCTTATAAACTTTTTTTTGGTTCTTAACCCTCTAAATTGCATTGGAATATTTTGAATAACTTAATTATAGTCCTTGTAAAATTCCCCACATGGAGTTGGTTCGCACTTATCCATATCATCATAAATTCCTTATACAAAAATTACAAGATATTCAAGAACCACCATCATATGATTCAAAAATTCATTATAAAGATCCTTCACTTATAGAAATACATATAATTGAAACCATTTCCACATCCTCTATGCCATCAATAGAAGTTCTCAAAGAGGATATGATTAATGTTGAAATTATTTTTTGAACTGATGATCCACCACTCTATATTAAAATTAAGTTCAATTGTATCCTCAATTGTAATGTCTTAGTAGATGAAGGACCCAACATTAATGTTAATTCTCGTTGGATAATAAAATAACTTGTAGAGGATTTTTTAAAATAAATAAAAAACCAATTGGTTTTATTTGTCTCCCACTTACTATTGGACCTAAGACAATACGTACTAAGGTCATGGTTCCTGATTTACCATTATATTACAACATACTCTTTAGTCACCCATGGATGCATCATATGTGGGCTATTAAATCTTCTGGTAGTCAATATATTAAATTCATTCATAATGGTAAATTTTATAAACATGAGGTTGATCCTAACCCATGGAGTATACAACTAGTAAATATTAAATCTCAATATCACATTCCCACCATCCCATATATCAACAATGTACCTCTCCCTTATTTTTTTTAACATAAAGTATGATTTAAATGTTAATCTCACTAGTTTAGATTATGATGAACCTAATGAGTTATGAAACACATGAAAAAACACTAGGTTACCTCCTTAAATTCCATAATGGCTTCCTCCTCCTTTACATACACATGATCTCACCATTCCTCTAGTTAATGATATCACTGAAACACATCCTCCATGCAATCTATATGAAGCTTATTATAGAAAATATGACTTTACATGTGAATAATATGAAGTGGCCATGTTTTTTCAAGACCCTTTAGCTATGTCTCCTTATAAATTTAACAATCTAGGTTCTTGAGCAACTGATTATCCCATAGAAAAATAAGTATGCACTATTTATCACACTTATGATGATAATTATTTCATTGCACAAGCCCAATCATGAGATTCATATGTAAAAAATTACCAAAAGACATTAACAAAAATGCATGACTTCAACCATGATGTACATGTCATTCATATATCCTTTGACATTGAATAGGAACCTTAATGTTATGTATCTACCATTAATCCTCCATTAATAGATACCCCATGTGTAATTAAATAAATCTTTACTCAAGAATGTTCTAAACTCTATACACAACCTATTCCTAGTTATTATGATTGCATTGATACCAAAAATGTTACATGACATAATATGAATTAATGTTTACCCATTGAACAAACTGAACGTGATAATAACAACTTAGTTGACTCTACTCAACCAAATACTTTAAATGTAAAATATATAAACACTATCAACCCCAAAATTACCTTAGATGCTAAAATAGTTAAATTCAAATAAATTAAGTCATAACATGGTTTTAATGATAATAAAATCATTTATTTAGAATGAGATTTTAAATATTATGGGCCACTAACTATGCTTCATAGTGATGAAGCTATACTTCAGTTACTTCATGTTAGAGAATCTTAGCTTCCATGCCAACACCATAAAATTGGTAATTTGAAACAAAGGGTTCATTTTTATAATAATTTTATTACCAGTGTTGATCTTAAAACACACATGTTTATTCCCTCCCTCCTATTCCTTGCCATTTCCAAGATGGAAACGCTATGCTCATTGAGGAAACCAAGAAAATAGAATATGGTGCAACAACATGTCCTCGACTTATTACCATCTCTAAAGAACTTATTCTACTAGTCTATGATAATTTTTTTTATTATTTGAAATATATTGTGAATCGTTTGCTTGGTCCTATTAATATATGTTGGGTATTGATCCTAGCATTGTTGTCAATAATATTATCACTTATCCAAATGCTAAACCCGTTAGACAAAAGCAAACAAAATTTACACCTAGAATTTATACCTTATGTCATAAAGAATCATTAGAATTTTGGATGCTAAATTTATAAAATCCATTGAATACTATGACTGGGTATCAAACATATTTCCCATTCATAGAAACATGACAATGGTTATTTTTATATGCATTTACTTTTCTAATTATCTTGGTATGTCCAAAAGATAACTTTGCCTTACCTTTAATAGATGTTAATGTCAATTCCATTATTGGGTACAAAATATTATCATGTATGGATGGCTTTTTAGCTTATAAAAAAATTCATATAGCCGGTGAAGACCAATATAAAATAACATTTACTAAATATTATAGAGCCTATTACTACGTTAAGAATTTTTTTGATTTTAAAAATGTTGTGTCTACTTATCAATGTGAAATGACCCATATTTTTCATGACCTTATTCACAATATATTTGAAACTTATGTGGATAACCTTATTCCTAAGTCTAAAAGTCATAAAATTCACCTCATTGATCTTGCTAGAATTTTTTATCACCTAATTAAATATAAACTCACGTCCTTAATCCATATAAATGTGTATTCAAAGTTATATTTGGTAAATGTTTAGTATTATAAGTTTGTCTTCAAAGAATTGATGTTGATCACATTAAAATTAATGTCATCATCAACATGTATATTCCTCAATCCATTCTTGACATATGAACATACCTTACAAAGGTTGGGATAATTCGTCACATTATCCCAGAATGGCTTACCATATATACTCAGTCAATTTACTTTTTAAAAATTATAATGATATATAATAGATATATTCATGGGAAAAATAATTTGATAACATGAATTAATCTCTGATCCATCCTCCTACACTTCAACTATCTTCAAATTATTCTCCTTTAATTATATTAACATCTTCCAACCCATATCAGTTGGGTAAATGGTTTCCCAACAACATGACATTGGTAGAGAGTATGTTATTTACTATATTAGTCTATATTTAATATATTATGAAAAATGTTACACCAATGTCAAACGTGACTATCTTACCATATATTTCATAGCTAAAAATAGCCATCATTATATGCTCTATCCAAGTACTTATGTCAGTGTCTATTCTAATCTAATTCATTATTTATTTTTCAAAGCTTTCTTACATAAAGATAAAATCAGCGTGTGGATGGTCCTATTAATGTAATTTGACCTATCAATTGTTATAAAAAAATATGTTAAAGGATAAATCATTGCAAACCAACTCATCATGGCTTCCCTACCAACTATAAATTACCTTAGAGATACTCTCCTTGATGAAGACATTCTTTATATAAAGGGTCATAACTAGTAAATTTCTCTCAAATATTATTTTTGCAATTTCACCATTGATATAAAATCAAATAATTTATAAGAAAAGGATTAGCCTTCTTCTACCAATAAATCTAAATTACTTATTGAAGAATTACCAAAAGATATAATTGACTTACATGAAGATACTTAGATACTTCACTTTGATGGCTCAAAATGCCTCAAAGGCACTGGGGTAGGATGCAACCTAACCAACCCACATGATAAAATTGTACCCTTATATTTTTGATTAAATTTTGATGTTACCAATAACATGGCTAAATGTGAAACTCTAATTCTAGGGATACAGGCTGCAATTAATTTAGACACCACATATTTATATGATTTGGGTGAATCATAACTTATATGTTGTCAATTTAGTGGTGATTATCAAATAAAAAGAGAAAACTTAATCACATATCATGAAATTAATATTACACTTGCCAAAGAATGTGCCTCTTTTACCATCGAACCAATTCCAAGAGATCATAATGCTCTAGAAAATTTTCTCACTTTATCAATATCCTTATTTCAGCCTCACCAATTACTTCATGATTATCAAATTCTTATCCAAATAAGAGTAAAAATATATTATTTAAAAAAACAAAATGATTCACTAATATTTAACATTGATATTATTACCATTCGACAAATCCCATGGTATAAAAATATAATTCAATTTATTGAACATCAAAATTACCCACCAGACATGGATTCTCATGAAAAGACTCAAATATGTTAATTATATTTCAAGTACGTATTTTGATACAATACCCTTTACTATCATAATGTAGAATGACTATTACTACACTATGTAATGCAAAATAAATTTCCTACTCTCTGAGAGAAATTCCATGGGGGATTTTATAGTGGTCACTGTAGTGGTCATGTTATAGCTTGAAAATGATTGTGTATAGGTTACATTTGGCCTACTCTAGAAAAAGATGCTATTAATTTTGATTAAAAATACAATCCTTGTCAACTACATGATGATCTAATTCACTCTCCTAAGGATGAACTCCAAATATTGGATTCTCCTTGGCCATTCTCTATGTGGGGATTAGATCTCATTGGCAAATTACCTCGGTCACAAGATTGAAATGTATTTATTATCATTGATACTGAATATTCTATCAAATGGGTAGAAGTCATTCCTTTTTTTAATATAACTTAAATTACTATTTCAAAATTTATTTAGAATAAAAACATCTATCATTTTAGATTACTTCATACCTTCATTTCTAATAATGGTGGCGATTTTGAAAATAAAGATATGAAACAATTGTTTGTAGAATTAAAAATTTCCCACAAATTATCAACATTATACCATCCTCAATGTAATTTTTAAGTAGAGGTCAACAATAAAATTTTATACAAAATCTTACAAAAAACTATTAGAGAAAATCGTATTGATTGGTACCTTCATCTATATCTCTCACATTGGTCTCAATGTACAAACATACACATTGTTATTGGGGAAACACAGGTTTCACACATATATGGGTTAGAATTAGTATTTCCATTAGTGGTTGAAATCCCATCTCTATGTATATCTCTTCAAGGTATAATTCCTAATGAAGAATTATGTGAATCTTGTCTTCATTTTTTATACTTTCTTGATGAACATCATATGGCTAATCTACATCATAATCACCAATGCATGGCTTGAATTGTTAAACAACATAATAAAAAGGATGAAAAATATAAAAAAGGTCAAAGTATGTACTTTCAATGTTGGTGATTTAGTCCTAAAATTAGATTATACACATGATAAAGAAGGAAAATATGCTAAAAAGATGGTGGATTCCTTAATTAGTAAACCATATCCTTACTCCTAGTAGGTCTATTGATTACAAATTAAAGAAAGAGATGTTTTCAAAGAACCTACCAATGTTCAGTTCATAAAAAATATTTTGACTAAACGTCTCCTTATTTGTCATATTTCCATATACTATAAATAATAACACTATTTCTAGGTCTCCTACTATAATCTCTAATTTTGAGTAGTACATTCTACATACCAACCTTAGTCCCTATCATTGGTCCTTGGGTTCCCTTTTATTTATGAAATTTAATTCATGTAGGACTTATCCTTCCTTGTGAATATTTATTTTACATCATAAATCCAATTTTAAATTTTCTTCTCTTTGACCATAAGTTTGTCATTTTACAAGTTTTTCCATTCTTTATTTTATGAGTTGCAGTATAAGACCTTGGATAGGACTAGACCATCCCCACAATATCATTTCTCTTTAACTGATATTAGATTATTTTCATTCTTTATTTTGTGAGTTACAATATAATACCTTGGATAGGATTAGGCCTTTCTCACAATAACATTTTTACCCACCTTAGGTTTATATTTTAAGAGTAGCAACATAAGACATTGCATAGGACTAGGATTTCCTCATAAAATCTATTAATTTTTCAAAACTATCTTAAACTACAGTGTTTTTCATATAAATTAAGGAACTAATCAAGGTTTGTGATCTCATACTATCAAAAATAATTGTAATTTATTTTAAGGTAGCATCTTCAGAACAAACTATTTCAACATGTTTCCCTACACATTAATTATTTCTTATGATATGGAGTCATACTTGTCATTATATCCTATTCACATTGTCACATTGTTTTGTGATTTAAAGTTAATCAATCATTTCATTTTCATTCTCCTTGATTCCCCTAATTTAATTCCAATATGAGCATACCATCGTTAGTTTCAAGATAACATTCTTATTTAACATGAAAAAAAAAGACTCTTAGATACCATTCTCTCTAAGTTATTTTCCTTGACCATCATGCTTATCTTTTCTAGTGATAGTCATCATTAACAACCATGTTGGTTTTCCAAATCCATATGGAGGAGGAATAAAAAAATACATAAAAAAGTTAAAATCCAAATCATTTAAAATAAAAGGCAATTACAAATCTAAAAATTCAAAATCAAATCAAAAGACCTAATTATAAAGCACACCTTCTATTCTAGTCAAAGATTAAACTCCACAATTGTCCTCATGATAGAGCCAAGGTAAATTGTGGTGTGATAGGCCAATAGACTAGGATATAAGATTGAAAATTATATATAGTGCTACCTACTTTATCAAATGAGTACCTAATATTCATGGTAGACCAATGACTCTGTAAGGAGTCTTGAGTAAAGAAAACCATGTTGTGGGAAGGTACATTCATTTTAATTTTTCATGAATATATGTTTATGGGATGATATTTATACTTGATTAATTAACCCAAATTTGTGTGGCTAAGGAAAGTTATCTATAGTCCTCAATGTAAAAAATCCTCTTCTTTTATTGAATTAATTTGAGTGTCTTGATTCTAATATATATTTTCTACCTTAGTACCACCTATACTTCCCCAACCACCCATTTCATTTCCCCCTTGATAGGAATGCTTGTTTCTAAATCTATTTTCCCAACTTATTTAAACCCTTTTCTTCACATCTTCTTAGAAACATACTACCCATAATTTTGTTTTGGTTATGTTTAACTTATGAATAAAATTACATTTTTGAGTGGCTCTATATTAATTTATTATATCATGACGTTACTCTTCTTGGATTTATTTAGATTCCTCTAAAAAATTTAAACATTGTTTAACAATATTTTTGTGAATCATATTTCTCTATTTCAATATTTAACTTTTCCATCTTTGAATGAGTGTGGATTATTAATTCTTACTTATCGATGTTATTTTACTTTATGTTCCTTATGTATATTTGTTTAAATTTGGGCTGCTACTTCTTTTACAGTGATGTTAGACTTGTAATTTTACTTTCACATATAATTGGTTTGATCTAGTTTGTTACTCTTCTTACATAAGGTTCATTTTTTATTTGAGTTTTTTGGTTATTTAATAGCATTGGATTTTTTTTGTTACCTAATTTTAATCTTAGTTTGATTTGGTCCTTTTGGTTCTAACTTAGAATTTATCATACTAGCTTACCAATTGACTAATTGTACTCTATTTTTAGTTATTTTTATTTTTTTAAATTTTTTTATTTATGTTTGTCCAAAGTAGTTAATGCACCATCTATGATTAAAATAAAAAATATAAAAAGATAGCTATTTAGTGATAAATGTCATTCAAGGTATGCGTATGATAGTTTTAGTTATTTTAGTTATTTCCTTAATGTGATTTCAAGTTATGATTTGTAATGCAATTTATTAACTTAGCATTGTGGGTTATTATGTTCTTTCTCAAATTGCCATCCCATGTTACAACTATGTTACATGTGATGAGATTCAAATGGGGTATATGTATACACACAATAGATTTAAACTTTATAAAATATTGATGCTATCTCTCTTGTTGGAACCTGTTGAATCTCAATCTCTCTAAGTGAATGCCTTTAAGGGTATACTAGGAAAGGGGTTTGCAGACCTTTGGTGATTTGTAAGATTTTTTGCCCTTATAAAAGCACTTAAAACCTATATAAACTAGTCCTATCGATTTCTCTATGCTTTGAAACCCTGTTTATATAGATTCCTAAGAAATATATTGCCTAAAATAACCCATAACTAAGAAAAATCCAATTTTTTACCATGTATCTTATTAGGTCAATTGGGTGGACCCCATTATAGGGTTTACTACATGTTACAAAATTAGGTCAACCTAAAATAACATAGTTAGAGACCTAAAGACTCTATTTCTTGATTAACAAGGTTGACTAGGCCAACCTCATTAGATTAATTTCTAGGAGGGTTTCAAGTCAATCCATAGCTATATACACACCCTTTCATTTCATTTATAATATAGGATCACATTATTATTTCTCATAAATATTCTTATAAAATCAATAGGAAGTTTCATTTCATAGATTTTTTTGTTTAAAGAAGTAGCACTTGTCTTGTGTAAGTCTTGGATGCATAGGAAAGGTCTTGTATCCTAGAGTTTATTTATCCTTGTGATCCTTACAAGCCCACAACAACCTCTTACAAATAACCATTGGCCAAGGAAGAGATTGAGGCATGATGGGTTCACTTTAACAAATGTAAGTATATAATTAATCCCTTAATATTTTGATAAGTAGAAATTATAAAGTTAATTTAAATTTATTTGTATCTCTCCTTGCTTATATCTTATCCATGTTAAATATAGTTTTGTCTTTGCATGTTTGTTTTCTTCCCTATTTATTCCACAAACTTTGGTGAGCACTAGATTATATTGCATATTCATTTACTAGATTATCTTGCATATTTTTTTATTAGATTAACTTTCTTAACATCATTTATAGCCACAAATATCTATCTAGGTTTATCACAATATGGCATTTTCCTAGAGGCCTTAAAAACTTTCCTTTCCCATATGATAAGAGATCACTTAGTTTAGGTTTAGAAAATCCATTATTGGTCATAACCATTACATAAACATATGACCAAGCATACTTTTTAGTCAATTACCTTCTCTGATCTTGAATATTGTTAAGTAGGATAAGTTACATAACTATCAAGTTTCACTTAAATACAGTTACCAATGAAGATTTACACATTATTTGAGTAGTAATATGTGTTGAATCTAATATTTGAGTTGAAGAATTTGTTAGCCCCAAGGTATATGTAGAAATAGTAGTTTCAATAAAGAAAGGTGGAAACGTATATCTCATACGCACATTAGAAGTATGAAGTGGTAATGTGATGAAGGTGAGGGTTGTTGGTATAAGGGGATGACTTTTATCTCAAATAACATGATCAATATATGGACCTTGTTGGACATATATGATTTTTGAATTTTTAGTTTCTAATATGGTTTTTAAGATTTCCTTAAGTTATTCAGGATTATGATGAATACACTCATGAAATAATGTAATTGATTTCACTTTATAATGGTATATTTTCTCATGTTCATTGGTTTCATTGGATTCATGGTTTTAATTTATAGAATATTACACTATGGTAACTTCATCAGTATGTTGCTCATTCTCAACATGGGTATCATCATGGACCATGGGATTAAGTTCCTCATTGGTTTGAGACATCTTAGGAGGTAGGATGGAATATAAATATATTCAATAGGTACACCTCTAATGATATGGATATTCCTAGGTTGCATGCAATATAATTATATAAGCAGATAATGAAAAAGTACAATAATCTAAATTCTTAGTTGACTAAAAACCCAGGAGTTAGAAAAAATTACATTCATACAAATAAAAAATGGAGAGTTTGATTGATACTTGGAGGGAAAATAATGAATTTATTTTGGCACAAAACTCCATTCCCCTTCTTCAATAACCCCCAAACAATCCCATTAAGATTCCAAGTTGGAATCAACTGGTTATTTCATGGGATAAACAAAGTTGAAAAAGTTTAGATTAGGGAATTGAGACCAAAGAAAAACTTGAACCTATTCAAGCCCCACCCATCCATATTAAATAACATAATTCCTTCCCATCTTGTAAGTCAATTCAAGAAGGAATTCAAGGCAATAAACAAATGTTTGTTGAAAGGCTTGATGAACCCAAGCCTTTCACATCTTAGAAATAAATTCAAAAGAGGATTCAAATGAAGAAAGTGTGCTTGTGGTTAAATTTTAAAACCAAATAAATTTAAGGTTTTAAGGATTCATTGGTGAATGGAAGGAAGAGAGGGATACTATCATTGGTCATGAAAGCTCAAAATTAGTTTGTGAGGTTGAACAACCCCTCTTTGGGGAAGAAATTCAAATTGTAGTTGTAGATCACATCCAAGAAGGCACTCAAAAGAATAATGAAATTCTTGTTGATAAGAATAATAAATACATAAATAAATAAATTCTCTCTCTTCAATAATTCCTAGAAGAGTCCACAATCCTCAAGCTCCCAAGTTGTAAGAGTGCTCCCTCAATTCCCAAGACAACTCATGATCATATTCATTACCCTACTACCATATCCCTATTTTAAGAAGAAATTTTTATATGGGAGCTAAATGAAAAAGATAAAATTGTAGTTTCACAAGATGAAGACACTTCAAGTGAATATGACGAGGAAATCATTATTAAAACACCTATTGGTGAAGATAAAAACAAATCAATCTTTAGAGATAAAGAGAGGAGTGATATTGATGAAGAAGTTGAAGCTAATATTGATATATATGACCTCTCAAATGAACAAGATGAAGTCTTGAGTGGGATTGGAATTGTTCATAGTGAGCAAGAGATATAACTTGAGGAAGCAAACATGACGATGTGCCATGATTCTATTGAGGATTTTAAAGTACTTGACATCCCTATAGCTACTAAATAGAAGGATGAGGGTGTTATTCAAGTTGTCATTCAAATTTACCAAATAAAGGATCCAAAAAAATATTGTTAGCATTAAATTACGTCCCTTCAAAAAATTGAAGTAATTTACAAAGGTATACTTCACATTTGAAATCATTCTCATGAGGAGGTTGATTGAGACATATCCATTCATGACCATGATACATCTTGGAATGAGTATGAAAAACTTATTCAAGAGCTTGATCAACTTGAATTATCTAATAAGAAACATGATGGTACTCAAGACATCATAGAG
This sequence comes from Torreya grandis, assembly GCA_037957365.1. Taxonomy (NCBI): domain Eukaryota; kingdom Viridiplantae; phylum Streptophyta; class Pinopsida; order Cupressales; family Taxaceae; genus Torreya; species Torreya grandis. The sequence goes on from JARHVA010004467.1 coordinate 1,295,226, forward strand.
GATGAAGAATAACACCGATATGGGGCATCATTAAATGAGGTTGCATGTCTTCCTATAATTCAAATTGTGATTACTAGTGAGCCTATTTTAACGATCAAGGAACAATATAATGGAGTTATTTAAGTACAAGATGAGGTTGTCTTCATAGGTGATTTTCTTGCTATTATGGACTCAATTGAGAATATGCCAATGGGATTGGAAATCAAGAGGAGGGTGAAGACAACAAGACCAGTGTCTAAAAGGTAGCTTGACTTATACCATTTTACACTTCATGGAGTAAAATATCTTAGAAACTTCCACATTAATCCAGGAGGAAAAAGATGTGTTGATGTTAGTTGTGTGTAGTAATTTGTTTATGCCTTATTTTCCCCATGTGCTTATTATCACAAGTGTGATATCTTGTTTTGTTTGGTTGTGTGTGTTGTCCTTTGTTTACGAGTCTTTTGTGAGGCAATTATCCATCTTGTATGGTATAAAGATATTAAAATCAAATATCAAAGTCTAATTAGGTCTATATTACAGTACAAGTGATTCTATTTCCTAATGGAAGGATAAAGCTACTAGTCTATTAGCATTGTAGGTATGCTACCCCTATGAATCACCAAATTATTGACTATCTTTTCCCCCAAGCCAAATATGTCAACACCTATAATTCAAAACTTCATTGATATGGATTATTAAACACAAATTAATAGCCATCGTGGTCTTGTAATGTTCTTATAATGGTCACTTAAAGCCTTGTTTAACATTGTTTAAGATATTGACTTCTTCATGTGTTTCTATCACCATCAAGGTCAGTTTAGAGGGTGGGTCCCAGGTCTTTGTCATGATGTGTCAATATGATGTAATTTACCTCAAATCTTTCCATTCCTTAGTTGCCTTGTTTGAAGCATCTTATCCTTGTTTGAGGGAGTTAAGGTAACTTAGCATGTTTTAAGGTTTTTTGAGAGGTCAAGGTTTAATTGTGGTCAATTTATGCCTTCCCAAAGTCTACTTATTGCATGGGTTTTTAAATACAATGGTGAAAAGATCAATAGAAGTCAAATGTGGTCTTACAAAAATTTATGTTCACCACATGAAGCTATCAAACATGCATTAGTTTCCTCTACAATTGTTGATGCATTCCAAGGTTTATAAAGTCACTTATTATACCAAATATGAGGTATTTTACATACCTTCTCAAATGTAAATCATATTAAAAGGGTTTATAATGTGCATAATGTCAAGAATTGGTTAGAGAGACATCAAAGTCATGAATTCTTGTAGTTCAATGTAAAAAAGAGAATGAATCTGATGTAGCACCACTATTTAAATTGATTGTCTTAGTGATGTGTTTTCATGTGATAGAGTGTCATGGTGATGTGGTTCCACTTGGTGAAGTTTCATGGTGGTCCCTACTTGCAACTATTCTAAATTGGCATTATTCAAAATTGTCACTTTTGTTGTTAGCTACTATTTTTTTATTAATTATGTGTCATGGGTCAAAATTTTCATGAGGAGACAAATAAATATAGTCAAAAATGGAACCAATCAACTTTTGGAGGTTTGCGATCATGGGGGACAAGGTGTACTATTCATAATTGGAATCTCCTTTATCTTTATTGACTAGACATGAAAGGGTGGAGCTAATATTTTTAGATGAGAGACTTAACCTTGTTTATGATGACCTTGAATGGGATATGGGGAGTAATTATGATTTTATTCCACTCCTATTTATTTGTATTTGACCCTCATGATGGAAGGTTGGTGAATTTTCCTTGAATAGTAGTTTTTTCTAGCTTTTAAAAAGTGTGATAATCCTTCTTTGTATTTTCGAAGTGGTTTAGCTTATTCCCTTGGAAAGTAGTTTAAAGTAAAATATTATTGTTTGTAAAGTTTGAGATGTGATATTGTGGAGGATATTGAAATTGGAGGTGGAAACCATTCTAATTTTCATTGTTGAAGAAATTGAAAGCTTATGTGTGAGAAAATTTCTTGTGTTAATTTTTGCACTTTCTTCCTTCTTGATTAAAGTTTGCCATATAATTTCTTGAGAGAGATTTACCTCCACATAAGAATCACTCAAAATAAGGTAATTTTCATCCATTGTATGGGCATCAAGGGTCCATCTTCAGGTGTAAATGCATGTAGGGGTGTATTTTCACCTACCTCAGATGAATTTCATGAACAACAAGCTTTCATAGATCCAAAAAAGGAAATAAATGTATCATAATATACATCAAGCCTTTGACATATTCATAATGGAGATTTTCATATACTCATTTCACATAGAGAAGAGGAGCTTTTTGATTGGATTAATATCATGGAGAACTTCTTTGAATGGAAAACTATGTCGAAAGAAAAGAAGGTGAAGTTTTCATGTACCAAGGTGAAGGGTCATGCCATGATTTGGTGGGATCATTTGTAGAAGGAGAGGAAAATAAAGAACAAACCCAGAATTAATACATGGAGGAAAATGGAGAAGAAGCTTAGAGATAAATTTATTCCTTTAGAATACTCCCAAACCCTTTATAGAAGATTTCAAAATTTGAAGTAGATGGAGAAGAGTGTACAAGAGTACACATGAATTATATAAGCTATCTATAAGAGTGGGGCATGAATAAACATATGAGAAAATGGCTGAAAGGTATGTGAATGGATTGAAATATTCCATTCAAGATGAGATTAGCATGCATAGAGTGATGAGCAAGGAAGGGGATTATCAATTAGCCTTGAAAGAAAAAAATAATCAAAACATACAAGCTACCAAAATGGCACTTGGTCCAAAGAGAATACAATCCATGATAATGAGAGGGAGAGGTGGTTTCAACACCACTATAGGTATATTTAACCTTATAAGGGGAGAATCATCACATGCTGTAGAAAGGAGAGAAGATAGTAGAAAAGGCTTACAAAATAATCAAAGGGGAAGAGGATTACAAAGATGACATGGATATGGAAGTTCAAGAAGTTGGTTTCCTAACCAACCCAAAGCCATTATTTGGTACATATGTGGAGAATAAGGACATAAAGAAAATGAATGTCCAAAAATACAAGAGTACCATCTAAGGGTGAATTTGGTTGAAGCTGAAATTGAAGACCAAGCTATAGAAGTTGCAACAACAGATATGGGATAAAACCTTATGATGAGGAGAACCACGATATCTCCAAGGCAAGAACTAGAGAAAAACAAAGGAGTTTAAGCAATGGTGAGGACCAATATTTTTGAACAAGATGCACTTTGGGTTGTAAGGTATCCAAGGTAATCATTGATGGAGGTCGCTGTGAGAATATGGTTTTAAAAGAAATGGTAGAAAAAATAGGATTGCATTGTGAGAAGCATCCTAGTCCTTATAAAATTTCATGGTTTAAGAAAGGGAATGAAGTTATGGTTGATAAGAGATAGTTATTTATGTTTTCCATAGGAAATAGCTATAAAGATGAGTTGTGGTGTGATGTTTTTCCCATGGATGCATGCCATGTTTTGCTAGGAAAGCCATGGCAATTTGATAGGAAGGTCATCTATGATGAAGCCAAGAAAACTTACACATTTTATAAATATGGTACAAAGGTGATATTTTTTCCTCATAAGGAAGAGATAAAATATGAATATTTGTTATCTACTAAAGAAATTTTTGATGACATGAAAGTTTATGGTTATTGTTATGCACTAATTGTAAGGAATGAAGGTGAAGATGTGATGTAGATTCCAAAAGAAGCAACATAAGTTTTGAAAGCATATGTAGATGCCATTATTGATGAGCCACCACATGGTTTATCACCAAAGAGGTACATCCAACATCACATTGATTTGATCCCAAGATCATTTCTACCCAATTAAGAAGCATATAGAATGAGCCTAGTAGAGCATGAAAAATTGAACAAGCAAGTTACCAAGTTATTGAAGAAGGGCATGATAAGGGAGATTATGAGTCCATGTTCAACACCAAAATTATTAACTCCAAATAAGGATGGAGAATGGATAATGTGTGTGGATAGTAGAGCCATCAAAAATCTTACTATTTGATATAGATTTCATATACCTTGATTGGATGACATAATGGATGTTCTCGCAAGAGAAAAATATTTCACAAAGATTGATCTAAGGAGTGACTACTAATACATTTAGATTCATGAAGGAGATGAATGGAAGATAAAATTCATGACTAGATATGGACTATATGAATGGTTGGTGATTCCATTTGGGTTGTCTAATGCACCTAACACATTCATGAGAGTGATGAACACAGTGCTACAAGATTACATTGGTAAGTTTGTGGTGGTTTATTTTTATGACATTTTGATATTTATTAAATCTAAAGAGGAGCATTTGGAACATTTGATAATAGTGTTAGAATTGTTGAAAAAGGAGAAAGTCTATGTGAATTTGAAGAAGTGTAGGTTTATGCAAGAAAGTTTGGTATTTTTGGGATTTGTAATTTCAGTAGATGGTGTTAGAATGAATGAAGAGAAGGTGAAGGAAATTATTGAGTGGCCCATTCCCAAGAGCATCACAGAGGTAAGAAGTTTCCATGGTCTGGCAACATTTTAGAGAAAATTCATTAATAATTTTAATAGTATTATTACACCAATAATGGATTAAATAAAATCAAATGATTTTATGTGGACAAGAGAAGCAACAAAGAGTTTTGAGTTGTTGAAAAGAAAGATTGCAGAAAAGCCTATTTTAGCCTTTCCTGATTTTAAAAAAGTGTTTGAAGTGGATTGTGATGCTTCACATGTGAGAATCAGAGCTGTGTTAAGCCAAGAAAGGAGGCCCATGGCATATTTTAGTGAGAAGCTAAATGAGGTAAGAAAGAAATATTTTACATATGTTGTTGATTATTATGCAATTGTTTAGGCATTGAGACATTGGAGACATTACTTAATCTCTAAGGAGTTTATTTTGTACACTTACCTCAAGGATTTGATGTATGTGAATACCTAAAATAATTTGATTAGTCGGCATTCCAAGTGGATTTATTTCTTTCAGGGATATAGTTTTGTGTTGAACCATAAATTAGGGAAGTAGAATCAGGTAGCTAATGCTTTGAACAAAAGAGTTAGGTTGATAACTACTTTGTTAAGTGAAGTAATTGGATTTGAGTTTATTAATGAGTTATATGATACTAATGTATATTTTGGTAAGATAGATGAGAAATGTAGGAATCCATTAACCAAAGATGTAGGTACTATTCTAAAGGAGTATCCTATTCAAGATGTGTATCTCTTTAAGGGAAGACAATTATGCATTCTAGTTGTGTCTTTGAGGGACAACATTGTAAGAAAGTTACACAATGGAGGTTTAGTTGGACATTTTGGCAGATCTAAGACCATAGCTTTGGTAGAGGAGAAGTAATTTTGGGCAAAGATGAAAAGAGATGTGGAAAGATATGTTCCAAGATGTAGAATATGTCAAGTGGCTAAGGGACATGCATAAAATATGAGGTTGTACATGCCATTACCAGTCCCAAGAGAGACATGGGAAGATTTGAGCATGGATTTTGTGTTCGGATTACCAAACACATAGAGAGGTAATGATTCTATTTTTTTTATTGTAGACAAAGTTTTCAAAATGGCTCATTTTATTGCATGCAATAAAACTAGTGATGCCACTAGAGTTGGTAAATTATTGTTTAGAGATGTTGTGAGATTGTATGGTATTAGAAATACCATTACTTTAGATAGGGATACCATGTTTCTAAGTAATTTTGGAGGACTTTATGGAATAATTTGGATACAAATTTATAGTTCATTAGTGTGTATCATCTAAAAGTAGATGGATAAACATAGGTTGTAAATAGAAGATTGGGAAATTTTTTGAGATGCATTATTGCAGAGAAGCCTAAGTAGTTGGACTTGTCTTTACCAGATGCTAAGTTTGTATACAACAGTTTAGTGGATATATCAATAAGAAAATCACCATTTTAGGTGGTTTATGGGAAAAATCCAATGGGAGTTTTTGATTTAGTATAGTTTCCCATTACATAAAGAGTAAGTGATGATGCTAAGACTTTTGTAGATTATATACATTAATTTCAAGAAGAAGTGATAAGGAGATTATAGGAAAGTAATGAGAAGTACAATATTGTTGTTGATGTTAAGAGGATATCAATGTCTTTTGAGAAGTAAGATTTAGTGATGGTGTATTTGAGGAAAGAGAGATTTCCTATAAGTACCTACAACAAGCTAAAATAAAAGAAGATTGGACCTTGAAAAATTATAATGAAAATGAGTCACAATGCCTATGAGGTAATCTTTCCAGAAGAATTTGATATTTGTCTAATATTCAATGTTTCAGACTTGTATGATTTCCATGGATAAGAAAATGAAGAGGATGATGGATAAGACATCAATTGGAAACAACAAATACCCAAAAAATAGAAAGAAAGGATAATCCAAGTTCTAGACATGAAGGTTGTGTACACAAGTCAAGGAAGCTACAATAAGTATTTGGTACAATGTAAAGGATTGCCACCAAAAGACAACACTTGGATCACAAAGTGGGAGCTAAAGAAGATGGATAGAAAAATGGATAAATTATCATCAAAGCAACTCACAGGAGTTGAGTTAACTTCAAAAAGAGGATGATGATGTAGAACCACTATTTAAATTGATGAAGTGTCTTGGTGATGTGGTTCCACTTGGTGAAGTGTCATGGTGGTCCCTACTTATAACTATTCCAAATTGGCACTATTCCAAATTGTCACTTTTGTTGTTAGCTACTATTTTTAATTGCCTATGTGTCATGCATCAAAATTTTCATGAGGAGATAAATAAATAAGGTCAAAAATGGAACCAATAAAATTTTATAGGGTTGTGATGATGGGGGACAAGGTCCACTATTCATAATTGGAATCTCCTTTATCTTTTTTGACTAGACATGAAAGGATGGAGCCAACTTTTGCACATGGGAGACTTGACCTTGGTTATGATGACCCCAAATGGGATATTAAAAAGGATGATGGAAGGTGGATTAAATTTCATTGAATAGTAATTTTCTTTAGATTTTAAAAAGGATGATAATCCTTCTTTGTATTTTCATAGTGGTTTAGCTTATTCCCTTGGAAATTAGTTTGAAAGAAAATTTTATTGTTTGGAAAGTTTGAGACGTGATATTATGGAGGAGATTGAAATTGGAGGTGGAAACTATTGTAATTTTCATTGTTGAAGAAATTCAAAGCTTATGTGTGAAAAAAATTCCTGTGTTAATTTTTGCTCTTTCTTCCTTCTTGATTCAAATTTGCCATAGAATTTATTGAGAGAGTTTTGCCTCCACATCAGAATCACTCCAAAGAAGGTAATTTTGGTAACTCATATGGGCATAAAAGGTCAATATTTAGGTGTAAATGCATACAGGGGTGTCTTTTCACCTACCTCAGATCAATTTCATGAACAATAAGCTTGTATAGATCCAAAAAGGCAAAAAATACATCATAATCTGCATTGACCCTTTGACAGACTCACAATGGACATTTTTATATAATCTGCATCAACCCTTTGATAGACTCACAATGGACATTTTCATATAATCATTCTATATAGAGAAGAGAGAGTGGTGACATAAGATCTTGGGTAAATAAAGGGATCCTCTTAGCATTCCATTTCATGGCATTAGTCCTCTATTCCTGTACCCCTCTTTTATGAACCATTGTTAGTAGCAAACATGCTCTAAAACCCTTTTAATGACACAATGGGATAAATTAGTCTCCTAAGTGACTAAAATGGATTGGATGACCCATGAAATGATATGTGAAACCTTCATACCTATATTGATAACCTTCTCAAGTCATTAGTTGGCATGTGTGCACTTCGATTATATGGAAATGGCTTAAGATTCATCATTGCAGACCTGTTTGTGAGCATATAGAATGGTGTTAGGCCCTCAAATCAAGTAATAAGGTTCTATAGGTTTGGGAAAGGACCCTATGATCATATGTACTCATTTTTCAAACCTCTAAAATTGATGCATGAGTTTTAAAGTCACTATTTTGGAGAACATGGTGAGTGCACTACTATGTTGGTCAAGAAGATTAATTGTAGCCCTATGAAAGATCAGGGAGAGATTGATATCCCATAGAACATTGATAAGAGTACTTTTTGGTGATTTTTATAGAATAATTAAATAATAAACAATTCTATTCAAGTGACTACCTACGGACCTTGGCATGATTCTTTCTATATCATGAAGACTTTTAAAGGAGATGGTGTGAGGAGGTTCATGAGTCTTAAGACACCTAAGGACATATGAAGATCACTAAAATATAAGTATAAAGACTCAAAAATGGATGAAAACTGTAAATAACAAGGTAAGAGGGTAGGTGAATATAGGCTTGATGACTAAGAATGCCACTTATCACTTTTCACAAGCCAAGGTGGAGAGTTTCAAAAATGCTAGTGAGTCATCAATCACAATCAAGAATATCTTCAATGCCAAATCCATGAAGAGATCATAATTAATAATGTTGAAAAATATGAATAAGTTTACTCCTTTCTTGTTTGTAACTGATCCTAGGATAGTGACACTTGTCAATGAGCCTCTCTCTCTCTCTCTCTCTCTCTCTCTCTCTCTCTCTCTCTCTCTCTCTCTCTCTCTCTCTCTCTCTCTCTCTCTCTCTCTCTCTCTCTCTCTCTCTCTCTCTCTCTCTCTCTCTCTCTCTCTAAGTATGCCTATTTTTTGCATTTTTAAGGATCCTCAACCATAGTATGCTGAATACCTACTCATTTTTTATGGATTTGATCAAAGAAGACTAATATTTTGACCTCCTTCTATGATTGTACTTAGTGCATTTGTATAGATAGTTGATCTTGTTAAGTTATTTTCTTAGTCTTCCTTGACATGTTATCCTATTCTAACACATATCTATAGTTAGAAAGATTCTCCTATAGGTCATTTTAAGTGTAAGGGTTGCATAATTTTTCCTCTTCATTAGTGTCATTTAGACCTCTTGATTGTCCATCCTAGCCTAAGCAAGCACCACAACCTTCACATTTAAAAATTAATGTAGGAGATTCAGATTAGGAGTAGTGTATTTTCAATCTAATCTCATGGTTGATGTGCACATCCATCTAGTTGGTAGTGGTCAATTAGTTTGGTTTATCATCTCCCTAGTTTATTTTATTTCATGTTATCCTTCTCCCTTTTTCTTAAAAGCTAGTAGTGTAGAGTTGTGAGCTTAATTGATACATTCAGAGGAGTTAGCCTTATAATATATAGATTCAATCAACATATTAGGCCACCCATAGCCTAGGATTATCTCCATGTTACCCCAAATTGTGAGGGCTTGAAAAACCTTCCAATGGTGCAAATTTGGTTGATAACAGGTAACACTAAAAAAAAACCCATTCAAAGATGAATCCATTGTGGTTTTAAGATGATCCTATAATTACTCAATTCATGTTGACAAACTTTAGTTTGAAATGATACCCATTCCCCTAGTCCATTTGATGAAATCCATGCTCCATTATATGTGTAATTTTTTCAATGACATTTTCTTATCTGTTTGATGGGCTTGTAGGGTGCTTGACTAGTTACTCAGGATTCTTCATCATTTGGGAAATAATTCACAGACCACAAATCACGAATGAGAAATGATTCAAAATCACTAGGCTTGGTAATCATATAATGAAATATATGTTGGGATGATTTAAAAATTTAAGTCATAGTTAGTAATGTTTAACTTCACCTCCAAAAATCACCATTTTAAATGGATTTTCCACATCGATCACCCAGTATGATCCCTTGCCATGTGGATCACTTTCTATGTCTTTATTTTATTTTTTGCATTATGGATTAACAGAAATAAGAATGGTAAAATGTAATATGATTTTAAACATCATTGGGAGGATAGTAGCACTAGGACTAGCCACACATTCGCGCACTAAGTTTGTGCATGTTTGTTATAATCAACCAATAAGCTAGTGGATCCCCATTCTGAAATGGCCACCAAATAACTATATATTGATCACATTAGTATGAATGGCCTCTAATTAAACATTAGTATTATATTTATGATCAAATTCACTTTATTTTATATCTGTGAATATTCATAAAACAAAATCACATGGTCATATTTTAAACAAATTCTATAATCTAATGCATCAAAAAATTCAACATTTTATTTCAAAGATAAGTTATGCTCAATGATAACATGACCCATGGATGCATATTTAATGTTATGTGTTCACTTTTGATATCACATTTTTTGTATATTATAAATCATGCTTTAAATTTAAAATGTGATCACAAGTTTCTTTATTTATGTGAAAATAAGTAAACTTGTGAAAATATAAGTATATTTTAAATTCCAAGGCATCCATAGTCTTTTCTAAGGCCAAATTAACATAAGAGATATACTATTTGAATTTGTGAACCCATGTCCCCATGATGATCACCTTGTTTTCTCTTATTAGTTTCCATGTCAAATATCCAATGAAAACTAGCCTTATATTTAGAAAGCATTTTTAAAATTTATAATACTTTGTATAAATTTAATATGTTAATATTTGGATGATGCAATACATATTAGGAGTGTCATTTTAATATTGAATTTGTTAACTAGTTTAGTGATAAAGAGTGGAAAGACTAGTTTTATGATTTTCCCAAAATAACTCTATAACAATCTTATAATTGTAGTTTTGAAATACTATTGATGTGTAATAACAGATGTAATGCTGAACTTTATTAGGGTAGAAAGAACAGTTTTAATTTTAATTATATATTCCAAGACATTCAAACTCATTTTCAACCCATGTAACTTAAAAATTGAAAGCCTTTAAGCAGTCTAGGGGACAACTATTAATTGTTCTAGTAAAAAACAAAGTTGTTATGCTTATTTTTATCCCCTATTTTACAAATTTAAAAATATAAACATACCAATCTGCAATGCATTATTCTAGGCCTACCATTGAAGATAGTAATTCCCACGTTAAAATAAATATGACACATTGATTACATGATGGATAAAGCTTCCAACATCTACTTACTCTTAGGAGTTTTTATTCGAGGAATATTTATACTTAACAAATTTAAATTTATTATACATTTGACATAACAAACAACTAAGGTACATTAACATTATTCATCCACCTTTAACTTTATATTTCATAATTTTCAAAACATTCTTAATACATTTATATAGTTAGTTTTATTATTTGTTTCTTGTAGATTTAGTTTTACATTTCTTATCTACACTACCACTTTTTTCATAGATGCTAATCAATGGAATACTCTATGATCTATCATAATGTTACTTCAACAAAAATAATCATAACACTATAAACATTATGACACTGTAACATCAACACTTGACTTTATAGTACTTATATGGTGTTTAGATTTGTATTTACCACTATTTGGATTTGTGAATGGAATACTCTATGATCTATCATAATGTTACTTCAACAAAAATAATCATAACACTATAAATATTATGACACAATATAATTAACACTTGATTTTATAGTACCTATATGGTGTTTAGATTTGTATTTACCACTTTATAGTATCTATATGGTGTTTAGATTTGTATTTACAACTTTTTACATTTGTATGATTCATCAAAAACATACTTTTAGCATATTTAAAGCAATAATAATTGTTTTATTTATTTTATGAAACTTTTGTTCTTGAAACAATTTTATTTACATTAAATGCAATGCTAACTCATACTATTCACAAAATACTTTTGCCCAAATGTGGTAAGACCTAGCCTTTACAAGACCCTTATTTAGATTTGTTTTTACCTTTTAAAATTTAGAATTAACTTTGAGTGTGGTATTGGGATTTGATTTTCAATGGTACATGTCATATAAAATTAAGTGATGGTCCAAAAAGTTATATGATCATTTAAGTTTTAATATATATTAAAATAATATTTTTTATATTAATTATTATAACTTTTTTAATTTATTTTTTTATAATTAAAAAAAATTACCATTGAGAACACAAGCAAAATAAATTTTTTGTTAGTGATAATTGAAGGAATCGATAATATATTATGAAACTTTTAGCTTCAAACATGTTACCCGCTTTTCCCACACACACACACACACACATCTGTGTGTGTATGTGTGTGTGTGTGTATATATATATATATATATATATATATATATATATATATATATATATATATATATATACACACACACACACACATACACACACAGATATATATATACACACACGTGTGTGTGTGCGCTATATATATATATATATACACATACACATATATGTGTGTGCGTGTGCGCGCACGCGCGCTGCATGAATATGCAAATCGTTTTAATGTTTAAATTACATTTTCATGCCCTGCAAAAATCTCCCTTCATGTGAGGCTTTCTGTTTCTGTGCCTTACTACGTCTCACTCCTCTGTAATGTCTTTCTCCCTCTTTATACAACTATTCCCCGTTTTCATTTCTCTGGATGGTCTAACTTATTTGAACCCACCATTTGCAGTCTCCTTCAATGCGCTGTTTCTATCATTTAACAGAAATTTATGGCATGCGGGAGGAAGCGAGGCGGTATCATTTGAAGGAAGAAGAATGGAAGAGTTGCATCATCATTCTTCATTTGTTGGAATGGCAGAATATTATTGATACGAACTATGTGCGTTTGTAGTTGCCTCGCCAAGCAGAAAGTTGGAAATTGTTTCCAACATGCTCTCGGTCGGTGTGGCTTCCTCACCTTGAGTATTCATCCTCTCTATTAGGGGAGCAGTCTCTGTGGTAGCTACCCTTACGTTTGCAAACATAAAAAATAAATTGATTTGAAATTTTAATATTTTTAAATTAATATTTTTGATTTCACATATTGAAATTAAAGTAATTTAAAATAAGATATTTGAAATGTATTTAAAAATATTTGTTATCGAATACTTGAATATGGTATCCATGTGTCATACATTGCCACATTAATTGTTGAAATGATGACATATCATACTGTGATTGATTATTGTAAGCTAAAATTTGGAGAACTAGTACATAGTACTATCATAAATATTAGAGATTACAAAGTTAGCTATAAGACATTTTACATTTAAAATTCATTTCAACTACTAGTGCACAGTCAACTACTGGGACCTCTTCCATGCAGTCTTTTTAATAAACAAATAATCTTTATCAGTGTTTTTTTTTAAAACAATATTCTTTAGTTAATCTTGATGATTGAGACTAGAGAGTTATGCAATGCAATATGAGGTGTATAATATTTTAAATAAATAAATAGAAAATCTTTGTCACTTTCACAATCTTGAGTGGTCTCCACTATGTTGCTACTTAGTCCAAAAGTTAGAATGTGTCATTGTCAACACCAGAGGATAGTTAGGTTTTTCAATCTCATGTAAACAAGTTACTTCACCTCGCCTTGGCTATTTCACCTACTCATGTAGTGTTAGGAATTTTAGAAGAAAAAAGAAGAGAGCTTAATTATGCCCATGATGGTTGTAACCCTATTATTGTGGGAAAAGACATTCTTGATGTAGGCTAGGGATATCCCAATGATAAGGATCCTCTTGCCTTTGTTATTTTTTCTATGGATACTAAGTTTCATTATATAATTTATGCTTATTGTTGTAGACAATTTTTATTTATTTTGTTCTTAGGAATATTTTATGCCTAGTGTGTTTATGACATGTCATGTTCTCTTAACACCTTTTTTTGGTGAATATTTTTATGATTTTTATTTGATAGTTTACTTTGCACAAATTATTATAAACTACTTCAAAATCAAAAAAATGGCAAAAATGAATTCACACCCTAGATCCTATCATATTAGGCCTAAAAAAGGGTTTTGTGAAAAAACTAACTTGTGTAAAAGTAGTCCACATAATCGACCATAAGTTAAACAAAATATTATAAACATAAGAAATTAATTGACAATAGCAAATAGGCTAATAGTAGGTCAAGGATTTTAGTCATTTGGTTTTCCCCAATCAACATCTAGAAGGTTATCACTCTCATGTAAAGGATCCTAGTTGGTCTTTTTATTGTTCAATGCCTCCAATTTTTCTTCAATATCTACTTGAGTGGAACATGAATATAATATAAGATGTGAAATATTCAAAGCTAAGTGTAAGAACATGTCAAGGTGAGGAGGACGAGTCCAATCACTATGCTTCATCAAATGTGGCAAATGTCACAGAGGTGGAGATATATCAAACCAATCATGTGAGAAAAAATGAGATAAACTTATTTTGTGCTATTCCTCAATGAATTTATATTTATTGGAGGTGATGAATGAGATAATTGAGTAATGCTGCATGAAGCATTAGTCCAATGAGTCACCAAGGTTTAGATAATGGATCCACTCCATCAGTGCCTTGTTGGACTATGCTTGAATGTGCATAAGAAAAATTTAAACCACCATATCCTTGTCATATATAGAAATTAAATATGAACTATAGAGATATAAAAATAATCAACATGTCCTTATTTATATCAGATGATGAAACCAAAAACTATCAAGAACAAGAAAATTACCAATTGGCCAAGATCTTGAAACAATACTCATAATTGATTCATATTCATTGATTCAAATAATTAAATAACCACACCATGTTTAAATAAGCCTTAACTCATAATTTAGAGTTGACATAGAAAAATTTGAAAAATCTAAAAAAAATTTCTATTTTTAGCAACGACTATTTATAGTAGGTTTTGTATGCAAGCGCGTGTGACTCTAAATTTTTTATGAAATAATCTAAATACTAAAATTAGTCTATGGAACTAAATTTAAATGAAGTTTAATTTTATCTCTAAAATATACAATTTTTAAAAATAGAAAATTCAAAAAAAAATCATTAAACGTTAATTTTGGACCCTCAGATGATCACATTTGGCATCCAAATAATATCGTAATCAAATCAAAGCAGATAGAGTGACTTAAGGTAGAATTAAATTTTTTGATACGATAATTTTAGTGCATTGAATAAATAAAATAGGTTATGAGTCAAACATTATGGCCTTCAAAAGGTTAGCCTATTTTTTCTACATCATTCTCCTCTAGTTTAAAACAACTCAGTGTGTGTGAATTGCCCTGATTGTATTGCTGCCATTTTTTCTTGTCAATATTATTCAATGCACATTTTATAATCTAAGTGTTGTCTTCTTGATACAATTCTTTATAATTTACCAAATACCTGTTATAATTCCCTTGCATTGTGCTCACTATCTTCATATCCAAAATCTGAACTATTTTTTCTTTCTTCTTCTTTGAAACTTGCTGCTCCCAATTTACTTCTTCATCTTCATCATCTTCACCATCTTCTCCATGTAATTCATATAAATTTGAAACATTAAATACTGGAGATATATTAAAATTTTGTGTTAAACTTACCTCATAGGCATTATAATTGATTTTGTTCACAATTTTACATAGTCCAATTTTCTTGTACTTCAACTTAATGTATGTGCCTTTTGAAAATATCGCTTTCCTCAAGTAAACCATTACCAACTCTAATTCTTAAAATACCTTGGATCTTCTTCTAATATCCCCTTCTACTTTATATTTCTCATTACTTTCCTACAAATTTCTTCTTACTCTTTCTTGAAACTACTACATATGCTCTACAAATGCTTCTACATCATCACTAATTCGATCTACAATTGGAAATTGTACCAAGTCTAAAATATCCATAGGATTTATCCCATAAATAATTTTAAAAGGTGAATTTCCTATTGATCTATTCACTAAATTGCTATATTTAAACTCAATTTATGGTAAAGCCAAGTCCCATTACTTTGGCCTCTCTCCTACTATGCATCTCAATAAATTTCCTAAGCTCCTACTCATAACTTCGGTGTATTTTTCTGTTTGTGGGTGACATACACTACTGAATTATAGTGGAGCACTTATATTTTTCTACATAGTCCTCCAAAAATGACTTAGAAATTTCATGTCCCTCTCTAAAGTAATAGTTTTTGGAACACCATGCAATCTCATAATATCCATAAAAAATAATTCTATAACTCTAGTGGCATCATTGGTTTTCTTACATGAAATGAAATGAACCATTTTTAAAATTCTATCTATAACAATAAAAATTGAATCGTTACCTCTCTATGTGTTTGGAAATCCTAACACAAAGTCCATACTCAAATTTGTCCATGGTCCTCTTGGAACTAGGAATGGCACGTATAGTCCAGTATTTTATGAATGTCTTTTAGCAACCTGACATATTTGGCACCTTGAAACATATCTTATCACATATATCTTCATATTTGGATAAAGGTAAATTTCCTCCACAAAATATATTGTCTTCATCTTACCAAAATGCCCAGCCAAACCACCACTATGTAATTCTCTTATTATACTATCTTCTAAAGACCCAACTGAAATCCTTAATTATTTCCCTATGAAGAGATAACCTTATTTTATAAGTTAATCATCATGAATAGCATCTGTCCCACCTGTTAATGGATTCCTACAATGCTCAACTAATTTACAAAAATATGGATCAGTATCATATATTGCTTTAATAGCTTCAAATCTAATTACTTCACTCACTATTGTAGTTAATAAAGCTACCTTCCTACTCAATGCATCAATGACCTGATTCTATTTTCTTGATTTATGTTTCAACATAAAGGTATACCTCTACAAGAAAGAAATCCACTTTGCATGCCTACTATTCAACTTCTTTTGTGTATTCACATTCTTCAAAGCTTCATGATCTATAAATAATATAAACTCCTTATACACTAGATAATTTCTCTAATGTCATAATGCCTATACAATTGCATAAATTTTAACATCATAAGTAGAATACTTTTTTCTTAATTCATTCAATTTCTCATTGAACTATGATATTGGATTTCCTTCTTGACTTAGCACAACACCAATTCCCACAAATGAAGCATCACAATCTACATCAAATACTTTGTTAAAATCTAGTAATGCTAAAATTAGTCTTTTTGTAATATTCTTCTTCAAAATTTCAAATCTTTCTATGGTCGCTTTAGTCCATGCAAATTATTTCCCTCTCATACAATCTATGATTGGTGCCACATACTACTAAACTTTTTATTAAATTTTCTGTAAAAAGTTTTAAACCATGGAAACATTTTACTTCTGTAATACTTTTGGGAATAGGCCACTTGACAATTGCCTTTATCTTTTCTTCATCCATTTTCACACCATCTATTGATACTACAAATCCCCAAAATACCAAACTATTCTACATAAACCTACACTTCTTCAAATTTACACACACCTTCTCCTTTCTTTACAAATCCATTACAATTCTCAAATGTTGTAAGTGTTCTTCTTTAGTCTTACTGAATATCAAAATATCATCAAAATAAATAACCAAAAACTTACCAATATATTCTCGTAGCACCATATTCATCACCCTCATAAATGTGCTAGGTGCATTAGATAATCCGAATGGCATCACCATCTACTAATATAAGCCATCCCTAGTCTTGAATGTAGTTTTCCATTCATCTCCTTCATGAATTCAAATATGAAAATAGGCACTCAGATCAATCTTGGTAAAATATTTTTCTCCTTCAAGTGCATCCATCATATTAACTAAATGAGGTATAAGAAACATGTACTTTATTGTAATTTTATTAATTTATCTACTATCCACACACGTTCTCCATCCTCTACCTTTCTTTGGAGTTAGTAATGTTGGCATTGCACATGGACTCATACTCTCCCTTATCATCTTCTTTCTTATCAATTTAATAACCTATTTATTTGATTCTACATGT
Source organism: Torreya grandis (assembly GCA_037957365.1). NCBI lineage: Eukaryota > Viridiplantae > Streptophyta > Pinopsida > Cupressales > Taxaceae > Torreya > Torreya grandis. Next base: position 1,312,918 of record JARHVA010004467.1, read on the forward strand.
TTTGTTGGACTCATCCTATAAGTTGATTGATTGGGTAGAGTTGACATTACTACTAATGCATAGTAACAACCTGCTACCTTCATATCTTGGATAAATTTTCTAATAGAGAATATTTATTATATCTTCTCTTCCTCTTTAAGAGGTAACAAAACTACATTCATACCACTTTTCTAAAAAATATATATGTTATTTGCTCCATCATGAATTACATTCCTATCAAATTACCATGGTCTCCCCAATAACACATGTCATGCATCCATCGAAATAATATAACACCATATTTCATCATTATAAGTTTTTATTATAGAAAACTTGATTAAGCACATTTTATCTACTGTAACCTCATTCCCTTTCTTAATCAATGAAACCCGATAATGGTTAGGATGTTTTTCACATTACAAATTTAGTTTCTCAATCATTTATTTATAAATCATATTTTTACAACTACCACCATCTATAATTACTTTGCATACATTTTCTCTTTAAGTATATTTTGTTCAAAAAATATTTGGTCGCAGCCATGCATCACCACTTTCTTTATTTTACACTTGATCTTTCCTTAGAGCTATCATGATTCTTCTCATCATGAGATTATCTCCAACATCATTTGGTGTGACTTTAGTATTCTACTCTTTTATTTCAACCTCAACTAAATTTAGTCTTGCATGATATTCTTGCCTCCTTTCTTGATTTTGATAGTGTAGACACTAAAGCACTATGTGCCCTTGTCCTCCACATCTATAAAAGACATAAGATCTATGTTGATTCAAAAACCATCCTCTAGCACCACCATAACCTCATCCTCTCTGAAATCTTCTTCCTCTTTATTGGTATTGAAACCCTCACCTATTATCATCTTGCCTTTCTACACCATGTGATGATTCAACTTTATTGACATTAAATCTATATCTAATGGTATTAAATGCACCTCGTCCCCTTATTGGAGAGGATCTACCTCTTTTTGGACCAATAAATGTCCTGAAATTTTGTCTATTTTTTTCCTTCTACCTTCAAAGCTAATTGATAAGCCTCTTCTATGTTAAGTATTCTATGCATGCTTAATTCATATTGAATAGAAAATTTTAAACCATTTATGTACCTCATACGCATTTGAAATTCTATTTCATCAGGCTCCACTCATGTGTAAATTTTATAAAATTTATCTATATACTCTTGTATACTGTGATGTTTTTGCCTCAAATTCTATATTTTTTTGTATAGGGTTTATGTATAATTCATGGGAAGAAAATTTTCCCTCAACTTCTTCTCCATATTTTTCCATGAATTAATCTTTTCTTTACCTTTTTTCTATCTCTCTTTATGTAGGTAATTCCATCAAATCATTGCATGACCTCTCTATTTTATGCATGCAAACTTTACCTTCTTGTCTTCTCCAATAGTCTTCCACTCGAAGAACTTCTCCATGCTATTCATCCAATCGATCAACTCCTCTGGTTTTAAATTGCCTCCATAATCTAGAACATCAACTTTGATTTCTTCTTTTCTTCTTTCTAAATCCTGAACCATCCTCTCTTCCATCAATGGTGACAGCTTTTAATGTTCTTCTTGTTGAAATTCTTGATCATGATCTATGTCTTCCTCATCACCACCTTATTTTCTCTGTTGATTGGTGATAACCTTTGTTAATTATTGAACTTGCATTTGCAGCTCTTGTATAGTTTGATTTATCTACATAACACCTCCTCGTCCTCTCGTCATTCTTTATTCCTTCAAGATTTGAACTTGCTCTAATACCAGATAAGGAAACCAAAAACAATCAAGAACAAGAAAATTACCAATAGGCCAAGATCTTGAAACCATACTCAGAATTGATTCATATTTAGTGATTGAGATAGTTACAAACCCACACCATGCTTAAATAAGCCTCAACTTAGAATTTAGAGTTGACATGCAAACATTCAAAAAATTTAAAACATCTATTTTTAGAGCTGTTATTTATAGTAAGTTTTGCATGCAATCACGTGTGGCTCTAAAAATTTCTTGAAATAACCTAAATACTAAAATTAGCGTATGAAACGAAATTCAATTGAAGTTGACTTTCGGTTCTAAAAATATACAATTTCTAAAAATAGAAAATTCTCAAAAAAATCATTAAACGTTAATTTCAGACCCTCAGATGATGACATTTGGCCTTTGAAAAATATCAAAATTAAATTTAAGCAGATAGAGCAGCTTACCGCAGAATCAAACATTTCAATATAGTCATTTTGGCACGTGGAAGATTAGATTTGGAATTAGAGGTCAGACTAGTTCCCTTCTTTTCGTGTCCTCTTTTTTAATTTCCTACCATAGTCCAATCTCTTCCATCCCTACATCAGGGTAAATGGGAGTAAATATTTCAAATGAATCGGTTCTTTGAGAATTTTTGAATGAAACCTTAGACACTACATTCTGTCTTGAGTCAAAACACTTATTTTTTTCTAGACAACACTGTAACACTCTGAAGGTTTTCTTTAGTTTCCTAAACTAAAGGTTTCTTGATGCATGTTTCACTCTCCATTTGATTCAAATGTTTAGGATTTTCAAATGTCGGTACTGATTCAGGGACTTCACTCTCGTCTTCAGTCTCAACCTCACAAGCTGCTTGGACTGTAAGATGTTCGAGACAAGCATCCTTCCATCAAGAGCTTTTTCTTACCATGTGTTTAGTACTTGGGTAATCATAGACCAAATGCCCTGTATCAAATCATTTATGACATCTAAAAAATAAACCCTTATAATCAAGAGATTGAGAAAAAAATCAATGCCCAACTTTCAGATCTACCTAAGCAGGATGTTCTTTTGTGATGTTTATGTCAACCAGAATTCGAGCATAGGTTGTATGGCGTATATCTACTATTATTGGATCCACATCTCAAAATTCACTCACAGAATTTTCTATAGCTATAAGAAGGGTAGAATCCTAAAACTGCAAACGAAGGTGTGGCAAACAGGTCCAAATCGGTCTTGTATTAAACGTTTCAGTGAGGGGATTGAAAGCGGAATGTCAAGGCTTAGCCAAAAGCATGTGTTTCAAATTCTCCCAAACGCAATTGAAAATCACCTCCCTATCAACAACTAAATCAAAAACCACATGTCATCCCTCTGGTTGAAATCCTTTCTTCCCGCTCTAAAACCACTTTTATATCCTTCTCATCAAAGGAGACTGAAGGATTAACCTTTGTTGGGTTAAACGGCTTTTTCGTGACAAAACCAGCCTTTAATTTGTTAGCAAATGTTGGCTTGTGGTTAATTTGTGAGTATTCCACATATTTTTCCTGAACGCTGCCCACCTCCCCCCTGCTCCTCTGTCGTGACTCTTCCCCCTCAGCAGGGGAAGTATTACCGCCTGCAGATATCTGAGACCCATCAGCGATGGCTCGAAAAGGGGTAAGCTCTGGCTCCCCCGAGTCTAGAACCCTCCCCTTTTGGTTATCGGTTGCATGCACACCAAAAAAAAATGACATCTCCCCTCTACTGATTCTCTTCGTGCAATCCTCTACCACCGCCACAAACAACTTATTTTTCTGGTTATAAACCCTATCTACAATCAGATCTGTTATTAGCCTAAAATTTCGCCTTCCAATCGATTGTCTGCCTTCGCAACAGACGGAAGGACCACGCACTTTCATAAACTTGGAGGAATAAGGTCCCAAGCAGATCCATGCATCAAACCCCCCTCACAAGCTGCTTGCTAAATAATTTTCTTAACAATTAAATAAAATAGGATAAGAACCACGAAATGGCAATTACCTACCCAAAAAATATTTATAGTATATTGAAAGTCCAGGGGTCTCAAATATGTTTTTACATGTGAACAGTACTCGAATAATGGCCTAGAAATAAAATTTCATTATATAATTATTCAATGCATAAAACTGATTCAAGTCACTGGCAGTACTGTTGCTGCCACTGTTGATGGAAGAATTCTTGAATGTCGCAATTTTATAAGATAAATTAGGGGTGCTTATGTAAATTAGGGGTGCTAATGACCGTATAAAATGACCAAAGATGCTTTACAGGAGGAACCAAGGACTGCACCACATCAATTATAACGTGTCTGTAATCTATTTCTAGTTTTAGACATACTACAGCCATTACTGCAACCTACACTTACAGTATAAATTAAAAAGCATGTCAAGAAAAACATGCATGCTATAGATACAAGAAAAACAAAACATGCATGCTCTAGATACAAGAAAAACAAATATATTTTAGTACTACTTTGACAGAACAGTCTGATCTATGGTTGAGATGGTAATTTTCTGACTGCCTACTACCGATAGCTGGCGGCTTTCTATCTGTAGTATAGCATCTGCTTGGCCTCCTTTTCTTTCTTCAACACGAGGTCCAAGCAAGGACTACTTGCATAATGGACATTGCCTCTATTTCTAGTTTTACACATACTACAGCCATTACTGCAACCTACAGTATAAAAAAGGCCTCAATGAAGGAAAGCATGCATACTATAGATTAAAATAAAAATAAAAAATAGCACTACTTTGACTGAACAGTCTGATCTATGGTTGAGATGGTAATTGTCTGACTGCCTACAACCGATAGCTGCTCGCTTTGTATCCTGCTTGGCCTCCTATTCTTTCTTCAACACTAGGTCCAAACAAGCCCTACTTGCATAATAGACATTGCCTCTACTTATAGTCTGAGAAGATATAAGAATGTCTTCGTAAAACTGACGTTCTCTTATATAAACACTTAATATAGTGAATATTCAAAATGAAGGCAGAACTAAGGAGTCAAACTGAATTTTCATGACTGTTTAGTTGTCAGTTCCTCACAATGAGTAAGAAAAGTGATTTTTTTTTGGTAATTTAGTAGTTCAAACTTCGACATTCTTTCAATTTATTTTGTTTTTGTTTCCCAAGTCCAAAAGAGGTTGAGGACATTTTAGAATATATTTAAATACCTCTCAAATAATATTTGTTCTTTACTGAAAACAGATGACTGCCAATTCTATAGAAAACATTTCAATAATGAAAGTTTCACAAAATTCTACTCATCACGTAATCTGCACTTCCTAAGGAAAACAACTGCTCTGTTTCCACGTTGGTTGAGGGGATTCGTCTATGATCTTTCAAATCTTCAACTTCATCTGAATAATGCTTCTGATATCAAGAAGAAAGATGCTTTAATTTAAAGGTCTTTATTGAAACAACAGTTGCGGTTCCTCTTCATGAGATAGAGGCAAGTCTACAAGATCTTCTTTCTTCAAGTTTTAGTTGACATTTCTAATTTTTATTTTATTTTGATTGTATGTTTGAAGGCATTATATGGAATCATTGAATTTAAAATCTCAGCATTTTCAATTATATTTTGGAAATAAATATATAATGGATTTACAATGTTGAATAAGCATACATAATCAATGAGTTTTTTTAGCTAAGTAGCCACAAATAAAGGGCATCAACACCATCAAAATCACCTAAGGCACGATCGTGACCTTAATTACTTGATTCTCCATGTCAAAGATCTAGAAAAAAATATATCTTGATGAATAGATATAAGCAACCATCATCCTCACCAATTGAACTACATCCCTTTTAATACTTCTAAATTTTTAAATAAAAAGAGAATTGAAAAACCATGAAACATCTTTTTGACAGATAAAAATTGTGAATGACACTTCAAATATAAAAGGCATTTTGGTGGAGGATATAAAAAATATTTTTTAACCAAGTCGGCCACTCTTTTGATTAGAAAATATACAAATACATTAGATTTTAAATACCAATTTTTCAATCGTTATCCAGAGCTTTCGACCATCTTTTGTAATTTTTCTGGCCAACCTCCGAGTATACTGGCGCCCCTCCTACAACCGGAAGAATAAAGTAAATTAATTAAAATGGAAAAAATAAAAGAAGAGCTAATTAGCATTTGGAAAGGATGAAGTAAAAAAGTGATATAATATTATCTATAATCACTCAACTAAATGATTAAGGGAGGTTTTAGTAGAGAATGCTAACCTCATTTTTACGTTTAGTATGATGGCGATCAAGCTGTAGTTAAGTAAAGAAGATTGGATAGTCTGCACATAGCTTTAGGTGCTTCAAAATGGTAGAAGCTTAGTCCTATCCACTTTCTGTCATGTCCCCTTTTTAGAGGACATTGACAGACTTCATGATTAGCCTATTATGCGACCTTCGTAGGCTAATAGGATGGATAGGGGGTCATAATGGAGCTTGGTTTTCATTCGGGCTCTTTCGGACACATTTGGCATGAGCTCCTACTTTTTAGGGATATTTGACATACAGTGGAGCACCCTTGTTTTGATATGGTCATGTGCAGAATCACTCCCTGGTTCACCAGCTTCAGACGGTTCGAGGATCCGACATGTATTGAGGGAGATATTAATATTTGATTGATTTAATCAAATATTAATTATTTGGTCTAATTTTAAATTAGATATTAATTAATTATTAATTAATTAATTATTTGGTCTAATTTTAAATTAGATATTAATTAATTATTAATTATTAATTAATTGGTCTAATTTTAAGACCCAAATTCTAATTTAAGAAGCCCAAGTTCTAATTTGAAGAATTCTAATTTTAGCAAGCACACCTTTGGAAGGGTATAAGAGTTTCTCATGGGAGAGAGTTGGAATTATGCTATTGATTATTGATATTGATTTTAAGAATTTATTCTGTGAAGACTGAGCCTAGGGTTCCAGAATTCTATTTGCAGTGGAGAACGTCAACTCTTCATTGTGTGCGAATCAGAGGTTGTGAAAGATCAACCGATCTATTGCCAAATTGAGAGATAGCTTCATTCAGAAGTTATCACAGAATTTCAGGGTTGAGAGATAACTTCACACAGAAGTTATTACAGATATTTCAGGTATTTATCTTTATTTAGTTTTTGATCCAATAAATTATACAGATAGAGATATTCTGTATTAGAATAGTATATCTTCAGATCAGGTGGTTCAGCAATCAGGGGTTAAGAACAGACAGGTTGGCGGCCGTACTAAGTTCGTACAGGTCCGTACAGATTCCCACAGATACCGACACCGGCAGATAGAGATCCCCAGTGACTGACATCGGCCGTCTGAGGACCGACGTCGGCAGATAAGGACCCACAGAGACCGACATCGGCCGTATATCGACCGACGCCGGTGACTGTGTGTTCGACACAGCAGGCCGAGACTTCCAGAATTGCAAGTTTATTCCCAGTTTGCATAATTTCAGGGTTTTAAGACCATATCTGTAATATTATTTGATTTGCATAAGAAAGGACATCTATTATAATCAGCTGGATGAATGATAAGATCTGTGTTTTGTTTATGCAAGTTTGAATCTATTCTGCAAATTGTATCTTGTTCAGAGCTCTATGTGTTTCTATATTCCCTGATAGAAGGGGATATTACAGTTGTTCAGAGCTTTTGTAGGAAGAAAAAAGGAGCCCCTAAGTAAGGGACATCACAGTGGTATCAGAGCCAATGTCTTGCCATCCTGTTGGGTAGTTTGGGTAAGTTGAATCAGCGAAGTATCATAATGACTTCATATACTCAGAGTCGGTGGGACTATGATATGAGGAAGTTGGAACTCAGTTTGAAGAGGTTGAATGAATCTCTTTCATATCCTTCATCCAAAAACAAGCCCACGCGGTATATGACAACGAATGATGAGTGGGACTTATTACCTCCTCATGTTCAAGAGAGGATGACCTTTGATCATTTTGTCAAGCTGAGGAGAGAGCACTACAGATCACTTAGACGAGAGAGCAGCATGTCCCATAATTATTATGATTATGAGATAGGAGATAGTGAAGATGAGGATGAGTTAGATGCTTGCACTCAGAGTGTAGAGGTGTGTTCAGATGTTAGTGCACTGAGGGTTGATGATCTCTTAGCTATGGCAGAGATTGTAGAAGAGTCCCAGGATCTGATTATTGCAGATGACACCCAGGAGAATGCAGTGGACAATTTTGAGGACTTAGTTTCACCGGCAGTTTCTTTCGATATGGAAGAGTTAGACAGTGATGCTACAGTTGTTGATACTCCCTATGTTGATATGAGCTATGGAATTGATTCACAGAGTATGGATGGTAGTATTACAGAGGTCAATGATTCTGAGTCTACTCTTTTGGGCCATGCATCAGTGGAGGATTGTAGGAGACAATCTAGCAGGCGCCATCATGTGTCTAGTCAGCTGCAAGTTAGTGAGCGAGACATTGCTACCGCTTGCAAACATTTTGATGATGCTCGTCAGTTGTTAGCAGTTTATGGATGGGGTTCTCCTACTAGCATCGAGCAGGGAGGCAGTTATTTGTCTTTGACAGAGATCCACTCTTTATGGGAGGCTATCCAGATTTTGAGACAGGACTATATGCAGTTGGTCACCGACAGAGATTATCTTATAGAGTGGGGCGGCACAGCGTATGATGCATTATTGGCCAAGGAAGATAAGGTGAGTGAGCTTACTCAGCAGCTCGAGGTGACTTCTGAGATTCTTGAGAGTACACAGTTGGCTTTCAAGGAGTCACAGTTTCATTTGGCTAAGGTGACTGCAGAGTTGGAGCATTTACGGTCTTCACCGGTACCAGGCCCAGTCCATTTATATATTGAGATGGTTGGTGGTGAGTACATTCCTGCAGGGGTCGCTGAAGAGCATGTTATTGACGCTGACACCCATGTTCAGGTTTTGGGAGTACCTGATTCTGATGAGTTGGAGATACCAGTGGAGTCGAGTCTCCAGATTGATTCTCCTCACGCATATGACAGTGTGGTACTGTTCGTTGTGCCACCTTTACAGAGGGATCAGTTATGGGATGGATTGGCACCATCTTTTGTAGATGGAATTGGCAGTTGGAGTTGTCCATTTTACTTGGGTTATCATACTTCGAGAGTTTGCTTCTCATACGTTCTTGACTATGGTATTTTTGATCTTAGAGATTGGTTGAGTTGCATCCGTCAGTTTGATTTTGGATTCCCCTTTGTTCTACTACTAATGATATTGCAGGTGTTTGCATTGATTTTCATCAGTGTAGATCATGACTACATTTGGGATCCAGGAGGATCGAGTGGTTCATTGTTCTGAGATTGCTTGGGGACAAGCAATTTCAGGAGGGGCGGATTGTCATGTCCCCTTTTTAGAGGACATTGACAAACTTCATGATTAGCCTATTATGCGACCTTCGTAGGCTAATAGGATGGATAGGGGGTCATAATGGAGCTTGGCTTGACTTTGATTCACAGGATTTTCTACATTTGGTTTTCATTCGGGCTCTTTCGGACACATTTGGCCTGAGCTCCTACTTTTTAGGGATATTTGACATACAGTGGAGCACCCTTGTTTTGATATGGTCATGTGCAGAATCACTCCCTGGTTCACCAGCTTCAGACGGTTCGAGGATCCGACATGTATTGAGGGAGATATTAATATTTGATTGATTTAATCAAATATTAATTATTTGGTCTAATTTTAAATTAGATATTAATTAATTAATTATTTGGTCTAATTTTAAATTAGATATTAATTAATTATTAATTATTAATTAATTGGTCTAATTTTAAGACCCAAATTCTAATTTAAGAAGCCCAAGTTCTAATTTGAGGAATTCTAATTTTAGCAAGCACACCTTTGGAAGGGTATAAGAGTTTTTCATGGGAGAGAGTTGGAATTATGCTATTGATTATTGATATTGATTTTGAGAATTTATTCTGTGAAGACTGAGCCTAGGGTTCCAGAATTCCATTTGCAGTGGAGAACGTCAACTCTTCATTGTGTGCGATTCAGAGGTTGTGAAAGATCAGCCGATCTATTGCCAAATTGAGAGATAGCTTCATCCAGAAGTTATCACAGAATTTCAGGGTTGAGAGATAACTTCACACAGAAGTTATTACAGATATTTCAGGTATTTATCTTTATTTAGTTTTTGATCCAATAAATTATACAGATAGAGATATTCTGTATTAGAATAGTATATCTTCAGATCAGGTGGTTCAGCAATCAGGGGTTAAGAACAGACAGGTTGGCGGCCGTACTAAGTCCGTACAGGTCCGTACAGATTCCCACAGATACCGACACCGGCAGATAGAGATCCCCAGTGACCGACATCGGCCGTCTGAGGACCGACGTCGGCAGATAAGGACCCACAGAGACCGACATCGGCCGTATATCGACCGACGCCGGTGACTGTGTGTTCGACACAACAGGCCGAGACTTCCAGAATTGCAAGTTTATTCCCAGTTTGCATAATTTCAGGGTTTTAAGACCATATCTGTAATATTATTTGATTTGCATAAGAAAGGACATCTATTGTAATCAGCTAGATGAATGATAAGATCTGTGTTTTGTTTATGCAAGTTTGAATCTATTCTGCAAATTGTATCTTGTTCAGAGCTCTATGTGTTTCTATATTCCCTGATAGAAGGGGATATTACAGTTGTTCAGAGCTTTTGTAGGAAGAAAAAAGGAGCCCCTAAGTAAGGGACATCACACTTTCACAGAGCCTTATAGCCACTCTCTTTGTTTGACCCAATTTCCATTTATTTTCTGATTCAAAATGCTGCAAAATTCATAACACATCAGATAGCTTCTGAAACTCAGACATCAACATACAATCACTTATCCTTTATAGCCATGTAATCCTGTTTTGGGCTTGATCTCGGGAGATATTCTTTGATAAAAGTTAGAGGTATTAAATTTTTTTTTTAAAAAAAAAACGAAACAACAAAACAAACTATTCAAAGTGTCAATGCATAGGAGAATCTATTTTAAAAATGCATTAGACTGGTTAAAAAAAAATCAAACTTCAAAAAAGGGGGATGTTTGGTCATTGAATTGACTGGACTGCTGTTGTGGTACCAGTTTTGAGAAACTCTCCGATATTATGACCATATAAATGTCAACTGAAACTATTAAACCTCGGGACACCTGCTATGAGTTTCGAACCTTGCCCATGGAGCAATATCCGTTCAATTATTCGTTAAGTGTTGTTGAGCGTTAAGTTTAGCTTTGACAAATTCATGCGATTGCTTAATGTGTCTTTTAGGTTAATTTTGGAAGAATAAAACTATTGAATGGTTATATATTTAATTACTTTATTTTTAAGAAATTATATTTTTTTTTTTTGTGTTTATATAGATTTAGATAAATTATTTATTTATTGAAAAGTATGTTCATATTTAATTTTATAAATATATTGTATTAGATCTGTTTTTATTAAGGAGAATGAGAAGAAGATGTTTAGGAAACAAAATAATTAGTAGAATGGATGTGTTGGTCTAATTTTTTTACGTTTTGTATGTGATATTAGTTGAGTTATTTGTTATTCAAATTTTATTATTGCTGAACACTGATGCATTTAATCTATTAAAAAATCTTCAATTAGTATTAGAGCAAGGTTTGAGTTGTAATTTTTATTTCCATATCCTTCTAATATTTGATCATGTCAAAGTCTAACTCTCCTCCCATTTCAGTATTTAGTAGAAATGACTGATTATTTGAGTATCAAGATGATGACTCTTTTTACAGGAAAAGACTTATGGGAGGTTGTATAAAATGGTTATGAAGAACTAAATGATTGGACCACTATTCTAGCTAATGATAAACAAACCAAGAATGAAGCTAAGAAAAAAAATTTGAAAGATTTGTTTTATATTCAGACAACTCTAGATAGGAGCCTATTTTAAAGAATTGTAGGTGCAATAATAACCAATTATGACTAATAAAATTCATAAGAAACTTAGCTAGGTAGGGAACAAGTCATAATGGTCATGTTTGAATATTTTAAAATAGAAAATGAGAATTGGAGGATGCAATACATTTTAAGTGTGAGTGATTTCTGTGTAAGAGTAAAGGACATGATCACATCTTTGGAGCATCATCTTTAGACCACATCTTCGGAGCATCATCTTCAGAGCATCATCTTCGGAGCACATCTTCGGAACATCTTTCTTTGGAGCACATCTTCGGAGCATCATTTTTGGAGCTCTCTTCGGAGCTATATACATTTGCATGATCAAAAACTCCTATTTTTTTTTTAATAATGAAATATCTCTTTTTCTAATAGCTTCGTAAATATATCAGCAAACTGATCTTCAGACCTACAAAAATCTAGCCAAATTTTGTTGTTGGCAAGCTCTCTAATAAAATGGTATGTAGTATCAATATGTTTAGTTCTTTTATGAAAAACATGATTTTTGGAAAATGTAATGGCTGAACTGTTGTCAAAAAATATTGTAGTGGCTTCTTTTTGATCTTGCATTAAGTCTTTCAACATTATTCACATCCAAATAACTTGACAAGCTGCACTAGTGGCTGAAACATACTCATCTTTAGCTAAAGAAAGAGTCACAATAGGTTGTTTCTTTGAAGCCCATGACATAAAACCAATACCAAAGTGAAAAAAATACCAAAAAATGCTTTTCCTATTATCTATACTACCACCACAATCACTATCCACATATCTAATAAGATTGAAATCCCCTGATGTGGAATATAGTATGCCAAAGCCTTTTGTACCACTCACATACCTTAGTATTCTCTTACCAGCCTACCAATGAGAGTTTTTTAAAGACTCTATAAACCTTGAAATTAATCTTATGATATTAGGCCTTATGGATATCAAATACATAAGACTTCCAACCAATCTCTTGAATAATTTAAGATCCACACATGGTCCATCACTCTTCTTGTTTAGCTTCAATCCCATCATAACTGGTTCTGGGGCCACCTTGCACTTTACCATATTTAATCTCTTCAAGATTTCATTTAAATATTTGAATTAAGAAACAAATATACCATTATTATAATGATGGACTTTGATGCCTAAAAAATATCTCATAAGCCCCAAATCAATCATTTCAAATTCACTCTTCATTACTATTTTGAAAGCATTTATGCTAAGATCACCAGTAAAGATTAAACCATCTACATACAAATAAACAATTAGAATGTTACCTAGATTGTTGAATTTGATGTAAAAGGTTACCTCATAACTACTTCTTTGGAAACCATTTTAAATGAGATAGGAGTCAATGTGGGTTTACCAAGCTCTAGGAGCTTTCTCTAATCCATAAAGTGCCTTCTTCAACCTATACACTTTATTTTCATGATCTGGTATCTCATAGGCTTGAGGTTTTTGAACATACACTTCTTCCTCTAGATATGTATTTAGAAATGCTGACTTCACATCTAGTTGGTACATAGGCCACTTATTTTGGGCAACAATGGCCAATACAGTCCTAACAGTGTCTAATCATGCAATAGGAGCAAATGTTTCATTGAAATCTACTCTACAATGTTGTGTGAATCCCCTTGTAACTAGAATTGCTTTGTGATTTTGCACCTTTCCATCAGCATCTTGTTTAGTTTTATAAATGCACTTTACACTTATTACATCCTTGCCTTTAGGCAACTCGACCAACTTTTATGTTTGGTTCTTTTCAATGAACTCAATCCCTTCATCCATTGCTTGTGCCCATGTATCATCACTCACAACCTATTCAAATGTTAATGAACCATCTACATGAAAAAGTAAAGAAAAGACTAAAAATGAATTTGTTGTATCAAAATTATACAACTCACTCAAACTCCTTTTTTTTTGTGGCTACATGCTTGTTAGAGTTGGATTGGAAGGTGTAGAACTACTTGGAGTGCTAGCTGGAGTTGCTCCAAGGATGTCAAATAATGTAGATGTTCTTGTGGTTACCTATGTATTTTTTTTAACTATTAGTATGGGAAGCAACCTTGAATATCTCCTTGCTATAAATGGGGGTGTAGCTTGAGCTCTGACTTGTGGTGCTATCCTCAGAGTGGAAGGAGCTAATACTTGAGTTGTAATTGATGATGGAAACACTTTATCAAGCATATCATCATGACGAACAATAATAATAATGTTTACAATCCTCTTTACACTTCCATCACATGCTTCATTCTCCACAAACTGAACATCACGACTGATTATAACCTTCTTAATGATAGGATTAAACAACTTATATGCCTTTGTATTCTCCAAATAGTCAACACATATAAATTTTGTCTTTTATCATCTAGCTTCTTCCTCAACTCATCTGGAACATGTGCATATGCAACACAATTGAATACCTTAAAATGAGAAACACTATGTTTATTTCTTGTCCAAGCCTCTTGAGGGAATTTATGCTTCACACTCTTTGTTGGGAACTTATTCATGATATAAAAAACACTTTTTGCTGCCTCAACCCAATATTCATTAGGTAAATGTGAGGCTGCCAACATACTACGTATCATCTCCATAATGATTTAGTTTTTTTCTCTACCAAACCATTTTGTTGAGGTGTATAGCGAGATGTAAATTATTTGTGTATGTCATGTAATCTAAAAAAAATTATAAAATCATTAGAGATATATTCACCACCTCTATCCATCCTCAAAACCTTCATGTAATAGCCTCTTTTCTTCTCCACAAGTGCCTTGAACTGCTGAAAATAAGCAAATGCATCTAACTTATGTCTTAAGAAGTACACCAAAGTTTTCCTTGTAAAGTCATCAATAAAATTTAGGAAATAAGTGTAGTCTCCTATAGAGGGTGTTTGCATTTATCTACAAATATCTAAGTGAAAAATATCAAGTGGTGTTATTTTTCTTATTGATTCGCCAACCGAAAAAAATTATTTATGTTATTTTCCCAAGACACAACCTTCACAAAATCCTTTTGGTTTCTCAATTAATGGCAAACCTTTAACCATCTTGTTCATATGTAGTAGCCTTAGTGCTCCAAAGTTCAAATTGCCATATCTAAAATGCCACAACCAAGATTCATCCTTTACAACTGACTGAAATGTTATTTGAGTTTCTCCACCACTACCTTTAGCTTCCTTGGAGCTGAGTCGGCTTGCTCCTAAGCTAAATTAGCTTGCTCCAGACTTGAACTAGTTTGATCTAGAGCTGAATTTATTAAACTTATAGAATTCATTTTAGATTTTAATTTTGTATTTTCTACCTTAAAGGCAATTATGAAATGTACATTATTTATCCTATGAAAAGCTTGGGTTATTTTTCCTTCATATCTGGCCTTATCCTCAAGGGAAACATTTGATCATTAGTCATTTTCACTTTGGAAATTAGTTATTTTCTAGGAAACCTATCCATAATCACATACTAATTATTTTCCATATGCACTCTATAGCCTTTTTGTACCAATTATACAATACTCATTAAGTTATGTTTTAGACCAACAACATAATACACATCATGCATAACTTTTTTCTCTCACTTTTTAGTTAGAACATTAACTATACCTTAAACCAAAATAATGACCTTATTAGTATTACCAAGTATGACATGTATTTGAACTGATTCATCCAAGCTATATAATAAATATAGATTACCTATAATGTGATTACTACAATCGGAATCCCAATACCATATGTCACATGGGCTTTCTTGGACTACATTACACTCAACTAGGGAGGTTGTAGGAATTGCTTCAGAAATCCTAGTACATGCAATAAACATAGTGCTTGTGGAAGTGTTGATTGATTTTAACCTTGCTTGTGCTAGTCACACTATTTTTTCTCGCATTCATTTTCATAATTCACAAATGTCTTTCAATAATGAAATTGAAAGTGTGATTGTCAAACCTTGGTCCACTTGGGTGATTGAAATTCTAATTTTGATCTCTACCACCAAAATTTGTAAGACTATTGCTATGTCCAGCTCTAGGATAACTTCTCCCCCTACCTCTAGGAAAAAATTTCTACCATCCTCTTCGATGGCTAATAGATGACTAAGATGAAAATGCATTTTACGATGAGATGTTTGACCTATTTAGTCTATATTCATGACTGATGAGAGAGGCATGAATCTCATCAACAAAAAACTAACTTAAATCTTTGGTTTCCTCCAAATCCACAACTAGAAGGTCAAATTTAGAAGGGAGACTTCTAAGAACATTCTCAAAAATCTTCATATCCTCTATGATATTTCCATGAGATTTGATTTGACTAATGAGACCAAAAACATGTTTAAAGAAAGATTCTACCAAATCTGAGTCTCTCATTGACAAATTTTCAAAATATCTTCTAAGGAGTTATAATTTAGTAGTCTTTACATACCTTGGTAAGCAATTTGTAGTCTATCCCATGCCTCCTTGGCTTGATTTGCTTCTATTATTCTTTGGATTATGCTCTCATGAATTGCTTGATGGATATAGAATACAACTTTCCAATCATTATTCCTTTGTTATTTTAAAGTGTCTTTCTCAGCTTGTGTAAGAATATTATATGCTACCTGGTATGTTGGTTCCACATAACCATTTTCAACTATCTCCCATATGTCTTGAGACCGAAACACTAATTTCATAGTTAACGACCAATACTCATAATTATTTATTATGAAAACAAGGGTTGGCAAACTGGATAAGGGAACACTATACATGGAGGCCATTAATTTAAGAGGGCAAAGGTTCCTTATCTTGGATACCAAATAAATGAATTAAATTGACACCAAGAGCTATAACTCTAGTTTTATTGTTACTCAATTCTGGAAAAAATAAAATAGAGGATTTAAATGCAAAATTAGAGTACATAAAAGTAGTAAAATAGAATAAACCTAAAAAAAGTAGGGCACAAAAAAGGAATAGCTATAGACATTAAAAAATTAGATTTTCACAAAGACTATATATATTCATCCACAAAAATAACAGTTACAACTGCACACATAAACTATATTTTCTTAACTTAATGATGCTTTGTGCTCTTCTAGAATTTTTTGCACATTATGATTATGCTCTACACTTTTATTCATTAGTACATACATAAAATAAAATTAACTCTCTCTCTCTCTCTCTCTCTCTCTATATATATATATATATATATATATATATATATATACTCATCTCTTCTTTGCATTGGGCTGAAGGCAAAAGATAGAAAAATACCAACTAAATGTGAGCTACAACTCACACGTACTAAATTGGACAACAATTCAAAAAATTTAAAACATATCCATAGTACAAATCTAAAATAGGGTAGACCAAATATTTTTTCAATTAATGCCCAGTTGTACACAATTAATATTTCTAATACATTTTGACCACATTGCCTACACACTAATAAAATGAGGACCATAATAGAGAATGAAACACTGGATTCAATAAATGAATCCATTCTTTCTATTTATCATGAAAGAGTTCTGAGATTTACATCAAGTTTCAATGAAAAATTTTAGGCAACCTATTTGGCAACATAATGCTTCACCGAGTACAAATGGAAAGAAAAAATGAATTAAAAAAGCCACCATATCTTTGTACCAGAATTAGGAACTCAAAATATAAATCCATTTTATCATAAATAATTAGATTGGGATGACCTCTCAATTTCCTTCACTGTCCCTTCATACTTTAAGGTGTTATAGATCAATAAAAAGTTACAAAATGAGAAAAAAAAAAAAAAACCATATTTTTTCACCCAACATATACCAAATCAGGTTTTGTATGTGAAATAAAGACAAATTAAATATTTCTAACTTTTAGAAAGACCATGTTTGAATTTTATAGGATACTTTACCAATTCTAGACCCAGTTGGGTTTTGAAAGAGCACCAAAACTGTATTAAGCTTGGCTAAGACTCAATTGGGCTTTTCTTTCTTGTATAGCAAAGAAAACAAATAATAGGAATCCTTAGTTATTTTTAGGAAATGGAATCCTTAATACAACTACATATGTCATTTTGCAAACATTGTACCTATTCGACAAAAAACCTCTAAATAGAACTATTGGAGAGATGTGAAATTTATGACTTACTCAAGGTTTGAATCCTGATAGGCATTGCTAGATTTAATTATATGCTTTCACATTCTAATCAGAATCTAAATACTGATTAATATTGAGTTAACAACAAAGACTATCTCTAAGACTAGGTAGGCTTTAAACTCCAACTAATAAAGGCACTTCCATGTTAATAAACAATTACCAAATTGAGGAACTACACCCAATTACAATAGCTAAATGCCTTTGGATATACTTTAAGACCTATTTAGGATATTTAAGCTCAAGTACCACTATAAAAAACAAATTGGTAGAGTCAAGCTCTGATTAGTAAATTCACATTTAATTAATAATGTAATACTATTCAAGACAAATCAATCTCTTTAGATTTTAAATTTTTATTACAACTACATGTATCCTTTGTTCTATATTGAAACCACACTAGGGAAATAATATCAACTAACAAAGGATTGGTTTAACCACTTTGCTCATAACCCAATTGGGAAATATAACCTTAATAGCACTAGAGTCATCCTTCATTGCATTCATAACCTAATCGATAGAATAAGCCCAATTACAACTATATCATCTTAGTCATATGCCTACTGACCTAATTGAGGAAGTGATTCTTGATTAGAATTGTGAAAGTCTAGAAGCTTGGGTGAATACCTAATTGGAAATCTGACATATGATTAAGTTTGTAGGAATATGTTTATCCAAACCAAGACTAAACCAAGGAACAAAAACCTTATTAACCAAGGTAATAATCTCCAAGTCTTTGACATAACTATTTGGGGTATCAAAACCCGAATATAATTGTAAGGTGTTCTTGAATGTGCCTAGACCTATCTAAGATTTGGAAAGTATGATTATAGATACAACTTCACAAAGACTTGAAAGATGAATTATGTCATTAAAACACCAATGCAAACACAAATTTGTATGAAGGATGAGTAAATATAATGTTGGGAAAATTAGCCCAAGCACACTATTGGGAGAATGGCCAACATGAAAATTGAGGTAACTGTTATCAATATAAATTGTACCCTTAAGAAGGTTGTTCAATCCTTCTTACTTAGATGATAGTATGGAGACACCTATACATTTTGGGTGGCCTAATTATTGAGGTGATTATCTATATTAGGGCTATTTCTTTTGATGCTTCACCTGAAACTACTATAAAACCTATTGCTTTCAAAAAAAAAGGAGAAAGATAATTACAAACAAGTAAATGGGAGGTTATGTAGAAAAATTAGTATCCTCTAATTTCCTATATTTCATTAAGAATATTAACTTGGAATTAATCCTATTTTACAAACTAACATGAGTCTCTAAGCATAATTATTTTTATATGGAGGTTATGCATGATACATCAACCAAGAAGGATAATCAAGAGGTCTCCTAAGTGAAAATAGTGAACATTTTCCACACTTAGCCATTGCAAAACCATGTGACACACATCATATGATATAATAATATGACTAACAACCTGCAAAGAGGTAAGAAGATAGGACTAATATGAGGAATTTGTATACATTATTACTAACATTCAGTAAAGTACAATGGACATACACTAGTTGTCATATTTACAAGTCTATAAACCAACATATATTTATTTTAGAGGGAAAGTACAAGTGTTTATTTGAGAAGGGATTTACCATACATAGATTGAGGATGCATACAATTACATTCAAGGTAGTACATATATAAGAAATGAGAGATGTGAGAGAGAAGGGAAGTTGAGAAAACCAATGATGTCTACCAAGTACTAAGTAGGTTGTTATAAGCAAGAAAGAGAGTGAGGAACAGTCTAATAATGTATTCATCAACATTAGTTAGCATATTTGCTGATGATATTATTCAAGGTGGTGTAGGTTCTCTTCACTTGCTTCAATCGGTCATTATGACATCTTAAAATTGAGCTCTTTTAGGTGATGAGTTACAAGTCTAATATCTAACAACTTACAAGATTATTAACACTTAGGCACCCTTCATGATGATGTTTTAGGTGTGTTAGGTCCTCTTGGAATCATTCAAGAGCATGCTTAGTGATCGTAAGGTCTCTTAGAGGTAGAACATAACTCCACAAAGCCATATCTTTCCTCACTACCTATGTGAATGTCTTTCAAATCTACCTACAACCCTTTAAATTAACTTGTTTATAACCTATATATCTCTCCAATTATGCCTTTATATATTATTAATGAATTTTTTGAGATTTATATACCCTCAATGACCAATACAAGGTCTGCAACTTTATTTTTCTTATGTAAACTAGAAGGTATTCTTCATTTTAACCTTAGTACTTGCTTGGAAATATATCACATTACCATAAAAATCTATTAGAATGATGGTATAATGTTGTCTTAAACCTATGTACAAGCTTAAGAAGCCTCTTTAACTATTCAACAAGACCTTACATATCCAAAATCATGAAGGCAGACCTGAAACTATAGTCTAAGACCATTTTCCTTGCATTGTTCCATCCAAACGTGCCAAAGTCTTATTCTACCATGTGCTCAAGAGGTGTATAAAATTATTCAAGATGTTTCTAAGATCAAATTAATGCATTTGAGGCATTTACGGGCGCTTATATAGTCATTGAGTGCATCTATAGGTTTGACAAGGGTTTAAAAGTGGATTATCTTCTTAATAATTATTCATAAAGGGCATATCTATAATCCTTTCTTAAATGACACAAAATTGGATTGAAGTGACCTTTTTGAAAACTTAAATATAAATTTATGCCCATGCATCTTATTTTATAATTTCTGAGCAAAAGAATATCTTCTTGAGCTCTTCACAAGGCAAAAGTAAGGTTTTGAGGTGGTTTCTATCTCAATAATAGCTCATGAAGCATAACCCATTTTGATATTACTTAACACCACATAATTTAAAATGATTAAAATTTATAACTCTTCCTATTTCCATTATTGACCATGCAAACCCTTAGGTGACTTCTAATGTGAAGAAGAAATCCTCTTGGGTATTTCAGGATTGTGTGATGGAGAATGATATGATTGTTTAGGTAGAAAAGTCTTATTTCATGTTTATTATTGGTTTTAAAATATCTATCATGTCCAAATTCATCTTATATAAATCCCTCATATGGTTTTATAGAGATTTTAACCCTTCAAAAGTCCAAAAAACTACTTAAGCTCGCATCTGGGGTTTGCAGGAATCTTTGTAATATTAACCTAGTGGATCTATTTTAATGACTTTACCTCATAAAATAGATTTTAATTATCCCTAAAATATTTATCAAACCCCATCACATCTTTAATAAATTTCTAAACATCAAACCCAAATTAACAACTTTGTGATCTTTCATTTCTTTGCCTACAGCTTGTGTGTTCTGTTTTAGTCTTCTCATCCTCTTAAAGCTTGAGAATGGCTTCATATTGAGTTATTTACATTCATGGTAGGGATTATAAATACCATGGAGGCCTTTTTAATGATAATTCATACCCAATATAACTTATAGATGCCATGCCCAAAAAATAAAATTACCTTTTCCTCATATATTTTATACAATTACAGATGCATGTTTCATGCCAGACACCACTACATACTTCTTCCTGGAGGAGGTTAGTATTGGGTCTACCAAATTTAAAAAATATTTTTTAATATATCAAACATTATTTGTATTTTACAAGAAACAAATCCCCTTTATTGGTTTCTTGAAGGTTGAAATGAGAGGCAAAATTGTTATTTCAAACTTTTCACATGCTTAATACTCTTTCTCAAGGATCTTGGCTTTCTGTGATGATGATTATTAATTATAAGGAGTATTTAAGGCACTAATAAATTTGTATACCTTAATAAAAATTCCTAAAACCTTGTTTTATCCTCCAAACCTCTTATTCAACACCAAAACTACCTCTTTATATTTATTCTTTGTGCCTATGATTGTAGGTATCTATTTTGAGTTCAAACCTCTTTACCATCCTATCATGGAACTAAGATTTTTATTTGAAAACTAGTAAAAACTCATTAGGGGGTGTTTTAGTTCTATTCATTTCTAAATAATTTTATGAAATGATCAAGAAACATTAAAACATTTCAAAACATTATAACAAACATGTAGGTCTGCATTTCCCTTCAAACTTACTCCAAGTCCATTGTTGAGGTGTCTTCACTACCTATTGTGACCTTGCCTGATATTGGGATAAGATGAAATCTATATTAATTTATTGAAGACTTCCCCAATATAATAAACATTATTTTTATTATCAAGGACTCTCATTTCTAATTTGCAAACATAACACTTTCTGCCTACATGAATGAACACCTCATTCTCTTATCATCTGCAAATATGCTATGTATAGCCATGGGGTGTTATCAATTTGTTATATGATATTTTAATGTCATCACACTTAACCATTTGTTTATTTTAAACTCTATTATATATATATTTTTCCACAAAGAATCAAACATTCTTATTTGTAAGATTGTGTCTCTCTTGCAGATTACTTGTCTAAACATGAGGATTTCTTTCCCTCTAAATACTCACATGTGCCAAATTATGGTAGAGGGTGATTTAGGAGGACTGTGTAGACAATTGATAAGATTTTACAATGATCACCTTTCCTCAATGAAATCCAAAATGACCTTCAAATGTCTTAAACTGAGCTCCTAGGGTTTTGATAGGGTTTTTTGGTAACTTGCAATCTTAGGGATTTTTAATAAAGGAGAGGGCTTCAATATGATGAATAATGCCACATATTTTAAGTTCATTAGGGTCCCCTCATTTTAATAATCACTTTGTTCTTAACTCTTTCTCCCATTCATGAAATAAACATTGGAAACTGACCTCTATCTACCTCCCAAGAAAATTGATGGAACTTTTGATGTATTTTGCCCATCTTTTGGACTCTTTCAAGATGGTGTGAGCATGATTTGGAATTGATGAACCTAGAAAATCATGTCATGCACGTGAAACCTCTTATAAAATGCATTTACATCTCCCCTTAATAGCTCATGTGCTACATTTGTAACTACTTGTAGGTTATTGTCATTGTTTTATACCTTTACTTGCCATTCTTATGTTGTAAATGACCCATAATGGTTGACAAGTGTGATTTAAATTTAAAAATAATTTTTAAACCTTTAAGTCACCATTAAAAAGATTTAAAACATGTTAGACATTTAGAATTCACTTCATCCTTCTCAATAACATGGGTATTTCAAGACATTTATTTCTCAAAGTGATCATAACTACTAATATACTACCTTAAACTAATCAAACCTATCTTAGTCTCTCCAAACACTTCATGAGGCATCATGTTAAGGAGATTGATAATAGATTTAGGTTTTTTGACTCGCTCTCTAGGTTAGATGATCCTAAAAGACCTTGACCACTAAAAGGAACAACACCACACCTCACAATTACAAGAAGAGCTTTGACCAAAATAATACACCTCAAAAACCTATCAACAAAGTTAAAGAGGCATGGTTAGAAAGTTTTGAGATGTAATGACCTATGTTATCTCTTTTATCTAACATTTTTTGTGACCTCCATGAGGTGCATTCCTGGTATTCACTTAGAGTATAAGCCTTGTTGTATCCATTGGGCTATGGAGTCACTTGTCACACAACAATAACATGAATTAGATCTAAAAATGACTGTAAGACTTTAGAAAAAGTGAGACAACTTATCATGACTTCAATACACACAACAAAGAAATTAAAATAAATAAGATACACACTATGTTAAAAAGTACTTAGAGAAGACAAAACACAAACAATTACTATGTAAAACTAACCTCTAAGGTCTAATCCACCTAGATCAAAAGAGAAACTTCTGAGATCCCCTCCACAAGATGAACAAGCATGCAAAAGAAGATGACATTTTAATCTAGCTTGTGTTTAGTCATCTCTTATCTGATTTTCTAACCCTTTTGACATGATTCGAAAGAGATCAACTGAAATAAATAGATCTTTAATGAACACATATTGATCTTGTAGTTCAGAACTTACACCATGCTCCATCTCAAACTTGAAGATGGTTTCAAAAATGGTCTCATTTTGACCTATAGGGACAACAAGAACTTCATATTCTAATTTCTTATCAAAACATTGGTCTTAGACCCCTACAACATTTGAGAGGTGCAATCAATTTTGTCCACTATTTGAAGTTGGTCAAAATCTTCATTAGGATCTTCTTATTGATCATTTGAAGGAATGGCAACTTCAATAACATCCCTATATTTATCCTTAATGACTATAAACCTATCAATTAATTCAATCTCCTCAATGGAGTCATGATACAATAATAAATTTTACTCCTTAAGGTCTACTACTTTCTCACTAGGATCCATTATAATGTCATTCAAACCTTCATCTTGCTTAACTTGGGGAATATCATCTCCTTCAAATTTTACTGCAATATGAATTTGAAACTCTTTGTGATGAATTGCAGGAGATGTAAATTTGCTAAGAACCTTACACTCCTCAATAACATCTTCATTATGCCCCTCAAGAAATGTAGGTCCACTAATGATCTCTAATTCTTCTTTGGAATCATAAGGTTGTTTTTTTTACCTATTAGGGTCATCTTCCTATCCATTCGGAGAGAGAAAAACTTTATCAACATCTTTACTCTCTTCCTCATGAGCTATAAGCCTATTATCTTAGGGAAGATCAAAGCTACATAGTATAAAAAGATCCAAACATTGAAAAAGAAAACAAACACAATAATATTATATTATTTGTATTAATTCATATGGAAGATTACAATTATATAGGAAATGAGTTTCTTATATTTGGGATGGTTAAATACTTATAAAATATCATGAAAATAATCACCTGACTAAAACATTAGATATGAATATATTGTTACTAATAATATATTCAAGTAACTAACAACCTATATAAAATTAACTCTGTATTATTATTTATTAAATAATAATTACGGTATACATTAATAATGTGCACACCACACCTCAACATTCACCAATTTTTGAACATTATTAATATTTGTCTACACCCCCTTAATGTGTGCATGGAAAAAAAAATATATTTTCAAGATTTGGACCAAATATATTCAAGTAGCTAACAACCTATGTATACCAATGCATAGTTTTACGTCTACATACTACTGTCTAAATCTTGTTGTCTAGATCTTGCTGCACATGAACACATATATGTGAAGGAATGTATCCCAAATTTACTCCATGTGACTACAATGGATGTGTCATTGATCGATCATCTCCATAAAAAAATTAAGTAGTTAGAGGATCTCTATAGTCAGAAGATTTCTACAGTTAACTTCCCTCCTATACAATTATTACCACATTCCATGATATCTATACTCTCCATTTTATCCAAAAACGATTTCCAAATCAGTGGGGGAATGAAAACACACATAACATTACAAAAATATATGTAATGAGGAATAAATACTCATTATCATATTATGCATCCTTTGTTAATGTTTATTACCATCCAAATAAAAATAAAATAAATAATTACCACTACCATTGAAGAACTATCTTTGACATTAATCGATTTGGTACAAAGCACACCACACTAAAAAAATGAAAAATCACACCACACAAAAGTCACCAAATCATTCGAGCCCTATCGTTGGTGATTGACGAGAAGCTCTGAAACCTCCAACCTCTGTTTCCTCCTTCCTCTATTGTGTGATGATGCTTACTCAGTTGTAAAGATATTGAAGCTCATGTCATTTTTGATGAGAAGACTCCCCCACACACATAACTAATACATACGACTCAGGACGTCGGGTTTGTCAGAAAATATATCTGCCAAATAAATATTTTTATATTTTACAATTTTTGACAATGACTCTATATGATATCTAAGCCTAAACAACTTTCATTTTTTTGACATATAAATACTTAGAATTTTTCGACTTGAATCTTTGACAAAAACATGACTTTGACACTTTTAAAAAATAATGACTCTTGACATTTTTAAAACATTGATTTTTTTATTATTTTTTACATATATAAAAATAGACTTTTGACTAAAATGAACTAATAGCTATTAAAAAATCAAATACCTAATAACTTCAATCTTAAGATAATAATAAGCTGAAACTAACATTTGAAATCAACATTTAAATATTTAAAAATTATATAAATGTTAATATTGAAAAAAAAAACTAAAACTCTAGAAATATACTAAAATCTAACTAACTATTTACCTATTGACTATATAATAAGACAGTCAAAGAAACCTTCAATTGAAATGCACTCGCCTTCAATTAATCTTCATGTACTCGCCAAGCATCACACGGTGAAAATAAATGGTGGAAAGAAATCCGTCGATAGTCATACCGATCGGAAATAGAATGTAGAATGGAACAGCATTGGAAACCTGACCCATGTGAGACGGAGAGAAGAACATATCACAATTGGTGTGTATCAACACTCGGGGAAAAAAAAGTTTGGCTAAAACTCACATATGATATATTATATTATCCACCTGAATTAGACCGTCTTGCCTCCAATGGAAATTCAACACATATTGATGACATCCGCGTGCTTTGAGAGATTCGAGGCAGGCTATGTGACAAACAAATCCAATTTTGTAGCCTAAGTGCTCACAGAATTGGACACCAGAAATGTAGACAGCAAACAATGATGCCAAAATTATGGATGGTAGTCCTCAAGTTTTGACAAATTTCAAATGGCGACTAAACACACTAGATCTAAATGTAAATAGCTGGAATGACGATGCAGATAGAAACACTAGAGTAAGAGTTCCTTAGAATGCCTGATCACCAAACATAAGTGATCAATCAGAGAAACAAAGGGCTCGCCAATATCGGATAATGTACGGATTGCATGTATAGCATCAAATCTTGATAAGTGTATGGTGATGGATCTGATTTAATATAATGATGACATGCAAGAACAAATGGTGAGGTCGATTATTACAGATATCGACAGGTGCATAGCTAAATAGTGTTGGGATCAATACAATGTTTCATGCATACAACTGTGAATCTATGTGGTGAGGAAATGCATGAATGAAGAGACAACCATGAAATATCAGTCTCGGGAAAGCAGAGAATCAACACTGATGTACACAGAGATCAGAACTGGTACATAAAAAATGAAATGAATTTACTCAAGCTGCCTCGCCACGACAATATATTCTCTCTCCCTCAAACCACGTACACAATCCACGGAAACAAATCACAAGCAAAGCCTCTCTTACGTTCCTTCCACCATGATCTAAAGGTTTGTTCTGATACCAGATCTTGTAGAAGATCAGAGGTACACAGCAGAAAAATCACCAAATACTGGAAAATAAAATGAACACAATAATAGTATATTGTTTGTATTATTTCATACGGAAAATTACAATTATGTAGGAAATAAGTTTCCTATATTTGGCATGGTGAAATCCCTATAAACTCTCAAACAAATAATCCCCCAACTAAAACACTAATAATATATGAATAAATTGTTACTAACAATATATTTGAGTAACTAACAACCTATATAAAATTAATTCCATAATATATCACAAACATATTAACATATTATTGCTTATTAAAAAATAATTATATTATACATTAATAATGTGAACACCAAACCTCAACATATTGATATCTTCAAATTCTTTGCAAATGTCCAAATAGGACTGCCACATGTCATCAAGACCTTCTTGAGCTTGTTCACAGGGTTTAACAACCAAAATCTCCTCATCAAGATCCTTATACTCCTCTGCCAATAGATCAACTATCATGTCTTCTTGGACATTTTCATAGATTTCTTGAGTCTCATTTACGTGAGTTGATATGGTATAAATTTCATCACATATTACAAGGACACCTTGAACGTATTCACTCATGCTTTCACCATTCTCACCAGTCAAGACAACTACTTTAGCCTCCTCTTCATGATCATGAGAATCAATAGCCTTGGGTGCTAGCTTATCTTCTTCTTGATCAAGAATTTGTTCAAATGATAGATTTTCTCCCCTTTGCCTCAAGTTTGATTCAATGGTATGATGAGAACTACCAGTGGTGATTTCCTCATCATACTCACCACATATTGATCATCCTCTCTTGACAAACTCTCCTCCTTAACTAGATGATCTTTTTTTGCCTTCCATAGAAAAGGTCATCCTTTACAAAGGGATATCATAGGAGATCAAGAGGGATAATTGGTTTGTTTGAAGCTTGAAAAGTGTCTTTCCAACTTGGGATCTTGAAACAAACACGCTCTCTTTGAGGCTCAAAGAGTTTTTATTATCTCCAACTTGGGATTTTGGATTCAAATATTTGTAGTCTCATGGGAAGCTACTGCAAATATTTTATTTTAATCTCGTTATGTCTCTTCAATGATTCTACCTCTTGCTGATGGATATAGGCCTGATAGGCAAGATCTTATTGATGCCTATGATACTCTATTTCCACATTACTCTCTATACATTATCACTTAATTTCAAATTTCATCTCTTAAACCCTTTTTTCAAGTTGATTGGAAGGTAAATGACTTTTCCAAGGCTGATTGGAAATATGAGCAAGGTTGGGAGGGAAGGAAGGGTAGTATTCTTGATAGTTAGGATGCTCATTCTGATAACTAGGGCCATATGGAGGGAACACAAGCTCAACATAGAGATGATATGGATCATTATATTATTGATAAGGATCAATATATTGCTAATAAGGAGGTGTGAAATAGGAATTCTATCCGTAACCAACCATCAAACTTTATGAGGCAAAAAAAAAAGAGAAACTATCAACAAACCTTTGAAATAGGTACCTGGGCTACTAGAACTAGTTGATTGGACTTGGAATCACCATTGATGTTTGATAGGGATGCCTCCAAAGGATAATATATTTAAGAACACACCAAAAAGTATCTAATAGATGAAGCACTTGATATACTTGTCCCACCAAGGATGTCAGAAATGTTATCAATCTAAATTGCACCCTTAATAATGTTATTCAAGCCTTATTACTTATATACTTTGTTTATAACTTATTACTTAGATGATATCATGGGGACACCTCTAAGATGTGGGTGGTGTAATCATTGATGTGAATCTTTGGATTAGGGTTAGCTCCCTTGATGCTTGAACTGAAACAAGTACTAAACCTATTACTTGCAAGGAAATGAGAGAGAGATAACTGAAAACAAGTAAATTAGAGGCAATGCACCAAACTTGGTATCCTCCATTTACCTATATTGCACTGATAACATCAAATATAAATGAATCCTATTTTATAAACCAATATAATTCTCTAATCATAAGTATTTATATATGGAGGTTATTGATGATACATCAACCAAGAGGGATGATTAAGAGGTCTTCTAAGTGACACTAGGGAACATTTTCCACACAACCATTTTAAGACCATGTGGCATATTTCATATGAATTTCCCAGATAAATAAAAACATGCAAAGAGCTAAGAAAATATGATAAATGATAGGAATTTACAAACACTATCACTAACATTCATTAAATTACCATGGACATACACTAGTTACATCATTGAGAAGGCTAGAAATCAGCATATATTCACTTCAGGGGAAAAGTAAAAGTGTTTTTTTTTTAGTAGGGATTAACCATACATATATTTAGGATGCATACAATGCCATTCAAGGTAGTACATATAAGAATAATGAGAGAGGAGAGAGAGAAGGGACATAGAGAAAACTAATGATGGCTACCAATCACTAATTAGGAAGTTACAAGTAAGAAAGAGACTAAATAACAATCCAATAATGTATTAATCAACATGTGTTAGCATATTTTATTATGATAGTCTTCAAGGTGGCATAAAATCTCTTGTCTTACTTTAGTGGATCGCTATGACATCTTGAAACTGACCACTTTTAGGCGAGGATTTGAAAGTCTACTCATCTCTAACTTGCAGGGTTCTTATCACTATTCCACACTTACAAACCCTTTATGTTGATGTTTTATGGGTGTTAGGTACTCTAGGAATTCTTCAAGAGTGTGCTTAACTATCAAAAGGTCTCTTAGAGGTAGAACATAGCTCCATAAAGCCATATGTTTCCTCATTGCCTACATGAATGTCTTCCAAATCTGTCTGCATCCCTTGAAAGTGACTTGTTTATAACCTGTGGATCTCTCCAAGGATGCCTTTAGATATTCATAATGATGTTTTGGAGATTTATACACCTTCAATGACCTATACAAGGTCTCCTATTCAAACCAGAAGGTAGTCTTCATCAAAGCCTTAGTTATTTCTTGGAAATCTATCATAACACCATACAAGTCTCTTGAAAATATAGAAAAAGGTTTATTTAACCTCTAGCTAAGTTTAGGAATCATTTCCAAATGGTCAATAAGACCTTACATGGCAAAAATCATGAAGTCGGGCTTGAAAATATAGTCTAAGACCGTTTTCATTATACTTTTCCATCCACACGTGTTAAATTATCAATCTACAAGGTACTCAAGAGATGAATATATGTGTTCAATATTTTTTTAGGACCAAATGAATGTATTTTAGGCACTTAGGGGTAGTTATACAATCATCGAGTATATCTAAGGGCTTGACAAGGGTTTAAACATGAATTAGCTTCTTAAAAATGATTCATAGGGGACATATATCTAATCCTATACTAGATGCCACAAAGTTGGAGTGAAGTGACATCATTAACACATCTAATATCCATATAGGCCCATCCCTCTTCTTCTATGATTTCTAAGCAAAATCTTTGTCTTCTTGAGATCTTCTCAAGGAAAATGAAAGGTTTTGAGGTAGTTGCTCTCTTAAAAATAGGCCATGAAGAATAGCCCCTTTTGATATTTATCAACATAATAAAATTGAATTAGGGTAAGATTTATAAATTTTTCTACGTCTGTTAGGCACCATGTAAATCCTTGGGTGACTTCTCATCTATAGATGAGAGCCTTTCAGGTATTGCAGGACTATGTGATGGAGACTGAGATGACTATTCAGGCAAAACAGTCTTATATCATGCTTATTATTTGTTTAAAAATATTTATATTGAATTGATTCATGTTATATAAATCCTTTAGATGATTTTATAGAGATCTTATCCCTTAAAAATTCTCAAAACATACTTAAGCTCATAGCTAGGTTTTACATGCATCTTTGTAATATTAATCCTAGTGGCTGCATTTTGATGAATTTACCTCATAAAAAATATTATAATAATTATTTACATATTTATTATAATCCCTTGCATCTTTCCTAAATTTAAAAACTTCAAAATCAACTTAACAAATTTATGATCTTTCATTTCTATGCCTGCAACTTGTGTGTTCTCTTTTAGCCTTCTCATCCTCTTAAATCTTGAGAATGGCTTCATATTAGGTGATTTAACTTCATGGTATGGATTATAAATACCATGGATGCCTTACTAATGATCTATTAGACCCAATATAACCTCTATACTTCATTCTCAAACCAAAAAAATCACAATTTCTTAATTTTTGTATGCAGTTGTAGATGCACATTTCAAGCTTGAGACAACTACAAACTTCTCCTTAGAGGAGGTTAGTGATAGCATTACCAACTTGTCAAAATATTTATTGAGAGATAAAAAAAAAACTATATTTAACACCAAACCAAACCCCTTTACTAGTTTATTCAAGGTTGAATTAAGAGGTAAGATTGTTCTTTTAAACCTTCCACATGCCTAAAACACTTTCTCAAGGTTATTCACTTTTTGTGATGATATTTTTTAATTATAAGGAGTATTTAAGGATATAATAAATTTTAAAACCTTATTTAATATTCCTTGGATCTGATTTGGTCCTCTAAACCTCCTATTCAACATAAAAATGCCTCTTTCTGGTTATTATTTGTGCATAGGCCTGTAGGTATCTAGTTTGAGTTCAAACCTCTTTACCATCCTATCATGGAACTAGGAGTTTTACTTGAGAAATAATAAAAAATAATGAGTGGATATTTTATCTTTTTCAATTTATATATAGCCTTTTCATATTAATCAATAGACTTGATAACATTTCAAAACATGAAAATAGCTCTCTAGGCTTATATTTACCTTCAAACTCTATCTAAGTCCATTCTTCAGTTAACTTCGTTTCCTATCATTAAATTTATTAATATTGGGATAAGATGAAATTTTAATTAATTGATTGAGTAATTATAAAATATAATAATAACACAAGTTTTATTATCAAAGACTATCATTTCTAGTTTGTAAACTTGACACAATCTGCCTACATAAATGAACAACTTATTCTCTTACCATCTATAACTATGATTTGTATCTCGATGGGTGTTATAAAATTTATATATGTTATTTGAATTTACAAATACTTAAAAATATTTTTATTTTAAACTACTTTCCATATATATTATTTTTCATAGCATTAAATATTCTTGTTTGTAAGACTGTGTCTCTCTTGAAGCTTACCTGCATAGACATGAATATTTCTTTCCCTCTGACTACTCATATGTGCCAAATTATGGTGGAGTGTGATGTGTGAGGACTTTTAAAACCTGTAATAATATTTTAAAATTCTCAAATTTCCTCATCAAACTCCAAAATGAACTTCAAATGGCTCAAACCAAGCTCCTAGGGTTATGATAGGGATTTTTGGGAGCATCTAGTCTTAGGGATTATTTATAAAGGAGAGGGATTCAATATGGTGAATAATGGCATGGATTAAAATTCCATTATGGCCCTACCCTTTGACTAGGAACTTTGGTCTTAACATTTTCCCTCCTTCATGAAACAAGTAATGGAAACTGACCTCTATCTGCCTGTTAGGAATCCCAATAGAGTTCTTGATGCATTTTTGCCTTATTCTAAACTATTTCAAGATGGAATGAGCATGATTTAGAATTAATGAACCTAGAAACATATTTCATACACATGAGACCTATTTTAAAATGCATTTTCATTTCCCTTTGATATATCATGAACTACGTTTGTAACTACTGACAAGTTATTGTCATTGTTTTCTAGCTTGTACTTGCCATTATTATGTTACAACTGACCCACAAAGGTTTAAAAGTGTGAGATAAATGAACACATCATATATTTGTCCTTAAAATCACCCTTAACAAACTTAAAAACATGTTAGACATTAAAAATGCACTTGATCCTTCTCAATAGCATGGGTATTTTAAGATTTTTATTTCTCAAAGTGACCATAACCTGCAATACACTACCTTAAACTGATTTAACTTACTTTAGTCTCTAAAAACAATTCATGAATTATTATATTGAGGATATTCATGATATAGTTAGGTGTTTTACCCACTGTCTAGGTTACACCATCCTAGAATACCTTGATCACTGTAAGGAACAACACCACACCTCACCATTACAAGACAAGTTTTGACTAAAACAATACCCCTTAAAAGGCTATCAATAAAATTAAAGAGGCCTAGTTAGAAAATTTTTAGATGCAATGGAATATGGTAGCCCATTTGGCTAACAATAACTACCTAGAACAACACACAGTGAACCAAGAACCATAAAGTTACAATATAAAAAAAATGACTTTGTTTTTGTGTGATACATGATAACTTGTCTACAATGGATGTTCCTGCATTAAAAAATAATGATAGATGAAGAGAACCATGATATCCCACTCATGAACTTGTGGTGAGCTAATCTTTTTTTTCTATGCTTATAAATTGTAGATGAATTCATCCAAGTTGCATTTTTAGCTACTCTACCCTTTCACTTGACCAATTACACATAATACTCATGGCCATATGTCATCTTACAAAAATGAATGTCTAAAATAGCATCTATTTCTTCCGTAGATGTTTGAGGTAGTTTATATTTCCAATATTTAGCTTAAAAATCCATGATATCATCTATCTCCCCTTCAACATATGGGTACAAATCATCCATGTTTAAGATAGGCAAGATGCCTACTCCATTTGGCAACTCTATTTTGTATGGATTATCTGAGAACTTTCTCAAAATTCTACAAGGTCCAATCTTTTTCTAATTGAGCTTGTTATATTCACCTTTCCTAAACCTCTCATTGAATAAATGTGCTGATACCAAGTGCCCAACTTTAAAATTCATTTATTTATTATGCAAATTATCATGTTTCTTATATTTTTTAGTACTCCCTTCATGTCTTTTCTTGACTTCATGATGCACCTAATGTATAATGTGAGCATAATATTCACTCTTTGCACTTATCTTACTCATCTTAGCTATACTTA
Organism: Torreya grandis; assembly: GCA_037957365.1. Taxonomy (NCBI): domain Eukaryota; kingdom Viridiplantae; phylum Streptophyta; class Pinopsida; order Cupressales; family Taxaceae; genus Torreya; species Torreya grandis. Next base: position 1,346,775 of record JARHVA010004467.1, read on the forward strand.
TCAACTCAAACACACCTCTATTACTGATCTCTTATACAATATGAAAAGGACTCATACCTATACTCTAATTGACTAAATCTTTGTATGTAAATTTAACCTATGCCTACATCAAGTCCAATTGTTTGTTTTTATCACCAACTACACATCTCAACAACTTACATATACTCTGATTGACCACATTTGTTTCTCTATATGCTTGGGGAGTGATAGGATTGAACTGAAGTTTAATATGGTTATCAACTTCTTCCAAAGTGTCTTCCATAAGTGTCCATTAAACATTGTGTCTCTATCTGAGACAATGTTACAAGAAAACCTATGAAACCTTATAATCTCTTAAAATGAAAAATTAGCTATATGAGTTGTGTCACTAATATTATTACAAGTCAAAAAGTGAGCCATATTTTAAAATCTATCCACAAAAACAAAGATAGAATCATTACGTCACTATGTTTTTGGCAAACGAAGAACAAAATCCATGCTTAATTCATACCACAATCTATTTGGAATGGGCAATGGATGATACAAACCAACATTTTGACTCCTTCCTTTATTGTGTTCACAAAATTGAAATTTATACACAAATTTATTTACATTCATGCCCACCTATGGCCAATAATACCTCTCATTTAGTTTTGCCAATGTCTTATCATATCCAAAACAACTAGCAAGTCCTACTCTATGCTTCCCCTTTAGCAAGTTCTATCTCATCGATCCTTGTGGTATGCACAACTTCTATACCTTGAATAAGAGACCATCTTGGATCATGTAATCTAACCATAAAGTTTTATCGGTATCTTTTGTATTCCTACACACTGGTTATTCATATCATAAATCCAAGTACTCATAATACAACTTGATCATGGACTGAAATATAGTGACCTATACTATCAGCTCATTCACTAATAGAACAAGCCTACTCAAGGCATCCACCACATTATTGGAATTTCCAATTCTATGATTTCAAATAAAATAATAGCTATGAAAAAATATATCCATTTCATATGGCATTGATTTATCTTACCTTGATTGTTTATGAACTACAAAGCATGATTACCCATGTACAACATGAAATCCTTTGGTAATAATTAATGTCACCACTTCTTGAGAGCTTTCACCATTGCATAGAATTATTGGTCATCAACCGAGTACTTCCTCTTCACTTCATTCAAATTATCATTAAAATAATAAATGAACTTACCATCTTGATTGATTACCACTCCTATGGTTATTACACTTGCATGAAAATTTACCTGAAACACTTTACCAAAATCCGCTAAGACTATCACTAGACATTCCATCACTCTTTTCTCTAAAAACTAAAACTTATTCTCTACTGAATCAACCCAATGAAACATATTCTTATCTCATTTTATAGTATTTATGATGGGTGCACATATACCACATAAATTTTAGATGAATTCCTTATAGAAGCATGCCAACCCATGAAACATTCGTGCCTCAAACATGCCCTTTGGTGAAGGCCAAACAACAATCGCTCTCATCTTCTCATGATCCATCTTTAACCCCTCTGTTGAGATCACAAACCCCAAGTATATTAACTCTTCTTACATGAAATTACACGTTTTTAGATATATTAATTGCCACTCCTCTTTAAACTTATCTAACACTAACATCAAGTGATGCAAATGCTCTTCTTTAGAATGACTAAAAATCATATTGTCATCTGAATAGGCAATTAAAAACTTACTAGTGAATGGTTTCATCACTTCGTTCATGATCCTCATGAACTTATTTAGAGAATTTGACAATTGAGATCATAGAACCAGCCATTTATACAACCCATCATTTATTTTGAATCGCATCATCCACTCATTTCCTTCTCATATACAAATTTGATGATAGCCGCTCTTCGAGTCAATCTTGTTAAAGTACCTTACTCCACTCAAATAGTCTATTAATTAATAAATTCATGGAAATAAAAACCTATACTTGATGTTGATCTTTTTTATTACACACGAGTCCCTACACATTATCTAAGCACTAACTTTTTTTGTGCCAATACAAATGGAAATGTATATGAGCTCAAGCTCTCATGTATCAAAACCTTCCTCAATAGCTCTTGCACCTACTTCTTTATCTCATCATTGTGCATGGGAGTCAACCTATAGGCTACCTTTTCAAGAAACCCACTCAAGGAATTAAATCCATATGATGACATATACTCCTTATAAGTGGTAGTCCATCTGACAATTCACTTATCACAATGTCAACACTATCCTTTGGCATATTCTAAATTTCAATGAGTAAACCACTTATCATATTGGTTGTCACAACCTATATGAGTTTGAAAATTAATGAAAAACAAACATCTTCCCCTTTAGCCACCTTCAATAATTTTATATCGAATACCAACATTACCTTTGAACTATTATACACCTCATCTCCCTTGTCCTTCCTAGAATCAATTAGAATTTCTTGCCATCCTTTGTGAGAGTATATGTGTTTGATATTTTTTCATGTTAAATTCTCTTATCAAAATGTCATGGCCTACCCAACAACACATGACACACATCCGTGGACATGATATCACAAAAAAACTCATCCTTATACACACCAATTGAAAATTTCACCACCTACTACTCATTCACAAGCACATAATGCCCCTTAGGCGACAAATAAACTTTGTATGGCATAGGATATTTCAACATATCATCCCAAATTTCTCTACCATTTTTTGAGAGACAAAATTATTATTACTAATGTTGTAAATTACAACTTTAAAACACTTACCTTCAAAATTTTCAAACAGTCCTGAATAGATTATTTCTTTGTGTTAGTTTATTCACCTCTTTGGTTTATTTAAACAGTGTTTTCATCAACAAAACCTCTCCTTTTTTTGGATTCTCTTTGTGACATGGAGACCCAAAAATCTCTTTATCTCTGAAAGCTGCCTAAATTGTCCCTTCAACTCACTTAATATTTTTTAGATGGTTTTTTGCAGAATCTTTGAAATTTTGATGAGTAAACTCATTGAAGAAAAAAAAATTTACCATGAAAACCTCCAAATATACCGTGTTTGTATGAACCTCTCCCTCTTGAAGAGTATCCTCCTCTCACACTAGAAGTATGATTGTGTGAATCTTTCACTTCTCCACCATGGTTTTATTGACCTTTTCCATCATTATTTTATCCTGGTCCTCTCAAAGACCATCCTCTACCTCTGGCATTTTCTTGATTGATTATTTCCAACTTTTTCTCTACATTCAATGCACTTTAATATGCTTCCTCTATAGTCCGTAGGTTAAATAAACTAATTTCATCTTGAATAACAAAATTCATTCCATTCACATATCTTGCCAATTTCTCAAAATCATCCTCATCATGTCCCACTCATATTGTGAGTGTATATAATTCTTTAGTATAGTATTTGATACTCATCTATTTCTAAATCAAATTCTATAATTTTTAAATATGATCAATTTGTAGTCCATGGGCAAAAAAATTGCCTTCAATTTTGTTACCATTCTCTCCCATTACGTAATTTTATATTTATTCCTTCATTCTCCTTCTACCTACATATTTTCCAACCATAGTGAGGCATTACCTTTCATCTTTTTACATTTGAACTTCAATTTCTTATGCTCCTCCATGAACTAATAGTCAAAATATATCTCCATATCTGTAATCTTGTCAATGAGCTCTTTAGGATTCAATCTACTATTGAATCATGTTGTATCAAGGTCGAACCTAATTAAAAACCTTACCACAACTCTGATAAATCTCATCTCAGCATCCTTCTAGTGATGCAAAAAAAGAGGTCAAACATTCATAGGACATAACTTTTGATCCGTAGCTCCGTTTGAGCCCATTTTCATGCCAAAATGATTGGCTCAAAAAATTCAATGTAACCATAACCTGGCCTTCTAGTTATGGGACATTTTCAATAACTTTTAGAGGCCATAAATTACCATATAAGGGTTTAAAATTATATTTTAATTATATTTTTAGGTTTTTTCTAAATTTGGAAAATGTCTATTTTTGTAATCGAACTTGAACATTAGTTGAATTTTTTTTGATACGTTAATTATAGATTTTAGTTTATTTTTAGAGATGTTTATAGTTATGCATGCTTGCATATGAGACTTACTAAAAATATCAGCTGCTAAAAATAATAAGTCTAGTTTTATTTATTTTTAGAGTTTTGAATTTTACATGTCAACTTCAATTCCAAGTTGAGTCTTATTTATGTATGGTTTGTAATTATTTTAATTATTCAATATGAATCAATATTGGTTATTGTTTAGAATCTTGGCCTATTGGAATTTTACTTGTCTTGATAGTATTTAGGTTCATTATCTTGCCTAAGCTCTTTAGGTTGTTCCACATCTTCGCTCACATCATTACCATGAGCACCTCTTTCTTGAGACAAATGCACTGCATCCAATCTTGCTTGCATACCTCTCATCATCTTTGTTAAATCATCCACGCAAGGTCCTCTCGATCTTCCCCTCTTTGAACAACATTTCCACGGTGTTCCATTTCTCCAACGATAGAAACTTCTCCTCCACAACTTGATAATATAATCCACTTGAGCCTCATCTATGCACACTTTATCCCAACATTGAAACAAAGCTTTGATACCATATTATGTACATGCAATATGTCTTTATACTTAAGGACAGTCGTTTCAACCATGTTACAAGATTTAGGAAAACACACTAAAAAATTGAGAACCAGAAAAAGAATGAAACACTAGATTCAACACAAGAATCCATTCCATGTATTTATCCCAATGCGGTTATGATATTTATAGTAAGTTTCAATGAGAAGTTTTATTGACAAATTTTGAACAACCAATTCAACAACATAACGCTTCACTGAATACAAATGGAGAGAAAATACATTACAAAAACTGCCATGTCACTATGCCACAATGAGGAACCCTGAATAGAAAGGCATTTTTTCATAAATAGAAGGGATGGACTGACCTCTTAGTTTCCTCAAGCATCCATTCATCCTCCATGGCATTATAGATCAATAAAATGTTACAAAATAAGAAAAACCCATGTTTTTGCACCCAACGTAGACCAAACCAGATTTTATAGGTGAAAGAAAGATAAATGAAATGTTTTTAGCTTTTAGTAAGACCCTGTCAAGCTTTTATGGGATACTTTACCAATAGTAGACCCAATCAAATTTTGGAAGAGTGCCAAAACCATTTTGAACTAGGCTAAGAACCAATCAAGCTTTACCTTCCTGTAAAGAAAAGAAAACAAACCATAGGAAGCCTTAGTTTTGTTTGTGAAACAAAACCCCAAATACAGCTGTGTATGGCATTTTGTAAACACCGTGACCTATTTGGTAAAAATCGTCTAAATAGAACTGTTGGAGTGATGTCAAGTTTATGACCTTTTCGGGCTTTGATTCTCAATAGGCTTTGCTAGCTTTAATTCGATGCTTCCATGATCCAATCAGAATAAAATCTCAATTTTAATACTGAGTGAACAACAATTTTTTTCTTGAAGCCTAGGTTAGCTTTAGACTTCTGTTAACAAAGTTGATTCCATGTTAAGAAACAATAACCTAATCGGGAAACTACAGCTAATTACAACTCTCGAATGCCTTCGATCATATTCCAAGACCTATTCGGGATATTGGGACCCGAATACCACTCGTAAAACATTTTGATGGAGTATAGACCTAATTGATAAATTCGAACCCCATTAGCAAACAAATACTCTTCAAGACAAATCAAGACCTGTTCGGATTTCAAATTTCTTATTACCACTGCACGCATCCTTCGTTCAATGTTCAAACCACATCAGAAAAATAATCTTGATTACCAAAGGCTCGATTTAACCACTTTTCTCATATCCATTCAGGAAATGAAACCCGAATAACACTTGCGTCATCCTTCATTACATTCATGACCTAATCAGGAGAATAACCCTGATTACAACTGCATCCTCCAAGTTGTATGCTTGTCGACCTAATTAGGGAAGTGATTCCTGATTCGAGTTGTGAAAGTATAAAAACTTGGGTGAAGACCTAAAGGGACATTTAACATCTGATTAACACTGTAGGAAGATGTTAATCGAAACCAATACCTAACTGGGGAAATAAAACCCGATTAGCAAAGGTGATAATCTACAACTCTTTGATAGAGCTATTCGGGGTTTCAAAACCTGAATACAACTATGTGTTCTTCAATGTACCAAGACTTATCTAGGATTGGGAAAATTTGATTAAAACTGTATCTTGTCCAAGGTTTGAAGGATGATTTATGTCATTAAAACACTGGAAAACACAACTTTGCAAGAAGGATGATGAAATAGAAAATTATGAATGTTAACCCAAACACACCATTAGGAGAATGGTCAACACAAAAAACTGATGTAAACACCTAGAACAACACACACACACACAAAACCAAGAACAAACAAACAAACACTTCAAAACAAACACTTTGTTTTTGTCCAATATAATGTAGCCTTTCTACCATGGATGATTCTACATCACTACGCTTGCATAAATGTTGAATAAATAAGTTATGGTGAAAAAGGTGTTAAGGTCTCTAATACAAGGCTGGAACCATGTTACCATTATCATTGAAGAAAGCAAGGATTTGACTATTCTTGAGTTTGATCACCTAGTTGTATCTCTTGTGCCCCATAAAGAAAGGTGAAGAGACACATTTGAAGAAAATGACGAGAAGGAATATTCCTCAAAATTAAAGATAAAAAAACTGAAGTTACTAGCACTAGCAATAAAATGAACCAAGTACAAGGCCAAGACAACCACAAAAGAAACTAGGACAAGAAAAAGACATGAATCATAATTATTCAAGAAGAAACAAAGGATGAAGAGGTGGTTCAAAACAAATCAATCTGTCAAATCCATTACCTAGTTTTACATAAAACTTAAGAAAAACTCCATAAACCATTCACAAAGCTCTATTTACAAGAAACCAATTTTTATAGAGGACAAATCTTACCTTGATTTCATGCTATCCTTGAACACCTTCTAGTCAAAAGAAACACTGCTTCGACAAGAATAAAACCATAACCATGTAGACATATAAAGAAATTTAACACAAATTTAAATGTTCTTATTTAAAAATAATGAAAAAATGGCATCATTGTCAACAACAAATATCAGACAAACAAAATATTCTCACTGCGTTCATGCAGAGGCATTGAATGGAACTTAATTCACCTCATAATGACTATGTTTCTAGTCTCTAATCTATGCACACCAAGCAATCAAAAACAAAATTTTGAATTTGCTCTCATAGATGATGAACTCATATATAGATTAGATTGTTTTAAGATGTCATTAATAACATCATTAGTTTGGCTTAATGACACATCAAATAAACCTTTGCATCCTTACACATTAAAATCCAACATAAAAGTTTTTAATACCATCAAAGAAAACAAATAAATATCTAAAAAACAAGCTTGCCAATGTGTTGAAAGTTACCTGTGATTCAGCATTCTGTATCAACAATGCAGTTACCGATAGATCAATTCATTCCTGTCCACAACCATTCTCAACTCAACCAATTAACATATGCCACACATGATTAGCAAGGTAACATAATTGTATTCATCTTCCAATTTCAAATAGCAAATGTCAATGAGTTATAAAAACAAAATACTTAACCTACTAAGTGAAACCCTGTGGACATTAAAAAGTATTATTTAAAATAATAATAATTATAATTATAATAACAATTCTTAAAATAAAGTTTAAGAATTCGATGCCTAAAACCTAAAAGAACATTAAAAAACATATTTTATTTTTTATCCCCGAGTCACATCCACAAGGGTTTGCAGTTTGACATTGAGCTCGCTTCTGCACATTTTGCCATTACGCTACAAATTATCTGGACTTATTTCTCGGGATGTCTCCGCTTCATTTTTTCTTTTTCCGCTCCTTTTACTTGATATGTCTAATGGAGTGTGAGAAGCGGAAGACTGAGATTCGGGATCCACGTAGCATCCGGACTCAACGTTGAGGGGGAAATTGAGAATAGCCCTTCAACCGCGCTTACTGAAAGCCGCACGGTCATATGCCGCAGCAGCTGCTTCGGGTGTGTTGAAGGTTCCTAGCCAAATTCTGGAACCCTTCTTGTCGGGATTTCGAATCTCTGCACTATATTTTCCTCGAGCCTTAATGAACTTCACTCCTCTATAATGTTTGTCTCCGGCTTTATTTAGCTCGCTATTTGCGGCCTCCGTCGATGCGTTATCAGAAGGAACAACTGTGGATGCGCTGGGACACTCTCCTTGTGTTGCAATGGCAGAAGATTGTTGTTCCTCCGCTAAAATAGTAGCACTTGCAGTAGAAGATATAGCGGCATTTGTGACTTTATTGGAAGAGTAATCGTCCCCAAGCATATAATCGCCAATTGTCTTCAACATGGTGGCTTCGTCAACTGGTGAGCTCATGATCGCCACTGCTCTGTGTTTGACGAAATATTGAAATATCTTGGTGAGAATTGTTATGTGTTAGGGTGGAGGTATTTATAAGGGCAAAGAGGGATAATGCTTGCATTAATTGACTGTATGCCTTCCCTTTAGAACCACATTTCTATAATTTATTAATATTTTCAAGTTTCTTCTGTAAGGTGAGGAATCTTTCTCTTTACCCAATACAAAGCAACAGAATGGAAGTGTGTCATTGGTAACGTACGCCGTACGCCGGTCCTACGTATATTATATGCCTTCTGTTTTAAAATGCAAAATAAATTTATGTTGTAATTTTACATAGTTTTTTCAAAAATATATATTTCGAGTGAGAAAGAAAACAATATTGTTTTTCAAAGTCATCCCCCACAAAACACACACACAACACCGAGCAACAATCAATGTTTCAACGCTTCACAACGATATAAATTATTTTTGCTATTAGCTAAACAAGTGTAAACGAATTGTTGAGTATCTGGGAAGTTTGGAAGTTCAGGGCTAGGCAAGAGTGTAGAAACCATGGTTAATCAATGTATATTTTGTTCGAGTGGATTATGAATAAAATGTCAATTTACAATGTTTGGGGCAGGCTAAAGTTGTCTTCACAATTCAAATTAAAATGAATTATTACAATATAAAAAGCTAATGAAATGGTTGTTCAATTCACATTCCCAACCAATTCTTTTTATTCCTACATAAATAAAAATTATATTTGTTATAATAAGAGAAAAATGACAAATATGTACTATAATGTTACCCCTTCCCCATGCCCCCTGCTCACCCCTCCGTCCCCGCACCTAAAACTTCTTTTAAAATGCATTTTCATCTCGCTTTGACAACTCATGAATTGTGTTTGTAACTTCTTGCAGGTTATTGCCATTGTTTTCTAACTTGTACCTATCATTCTTACATTGTGAATCACCCACACAAGGTGACAAGTGTGAGAGCAATGTACAAATCATATTTTTCACCTTTAATTCACTGTTAACAAACTTCAAAACATGTTATACATTCAAAATGCACTTGTCCCTTCTCAATGGCATGGGTATTTCAAGATATTTATTTCTCAAAGTGACAATAACCCCTAGTACACTACCTTAAACTAATTAAACTTACCTTAGTCTCTCCAAACACTTCATGAATGATCTAATTGAGAATATTGATGATAGAGTTAGGTGTCTGACTCACTCTCTAGGTTACACTATCCTAAAAGACTTTGAGCACTATAAGGAACACAACACCACACCTCACCATTACAAGACAAGCTTTTACCAAAATAATACCCCTTAAAAGGTTATCAACAAAGTTAAAGAGCACTGGTTATCAAGTTTTGAAATGTAATGGTGTAGGGTATCCCATTTGGCTAATAGTAGGCACCTAGAGCAACCCACACAAAACAAAGAAGAAGAAAATAAAAACTTAGAAACAAACACTCAATTTTTGTGTGATACATGATAGCTTGTCAACCATGGATGTTTGTAAATTAGACACCAATGATAGATGAAATGGACCATGATATCCCACTCACGAATCTATGGTGAGTTACATTATTGATTTTCCAAACATGGCAACCCAAATGAATTCATTCAAGTTGCATCTTCAGTTGCTCTACCATTCCACTTGAATAATTAATCATAGTACTCATGGCCACATATTGTCTTAAAAATATGAATGTCTAAAATAGCTTCCATTTCTTCTGTAGTTGCTTGAGGTAACTGATCCTTCTAGTATATGGCTTAAAAATACATGATATCACATGTGTACCCTTCAACATATAGATATAAATCACCCATGTTGAATATAGGTGAGATCCCTTCTCCATCTACAAAATCTATTTTGTATGCATTATCTGAGAACTTCCTCAAAATTGTACAAGGTCCAATCTTTTTCCACTTGAGCTTGTTATATTTTCCTTTTAAAAACCTCTCCATGTACAAATGTTCTAATAAAAAGTCCCCAAGTTTGAAATTATTTTATTTATTATGCAAATTAACATGATCCTTGTATTTTTTATCACTCCTTTCAAGTCTTTTATTGACATATTGTTGCACCTCATGCATAGCCTGAGCATAATCTTCACCCTCTCCACTTCTCTTACTCATCTTAGCTATAGTTCTCAACTCACACACATCTCTATGGCTAATCTCATATACAATCTGAAAAGGACTCATGCTTATACTATAATTAACTGAATCGATGTATGTAAATTCAACCTATGCCAACATCAAATCTAATTGTTTGGGCTTATCACCAACTAGACGTCTCAATCAGTTACCTATACTCTAATTGACCACTTACAATTTTCTATATGTTTGGGGGTGATAGGTTAAACTAATGTCTAATATGATTCCCAACTTCTTCTAAAGTGTTTTCTAGAATTGTCCAACAAACTTTCTATCTCTAACCGAGACAATGCTCTACGAAAACCCATGAAACCTCATAATTTGTTGAAAGAAAAAATTAGTTATATGAGTGACGTCACTATTCTTATTACGAGCCAAAAATAGAGACATTTAAAAAAAAAAAATTAACAACAACAAAGATAGAATCATTACCTCACTATGTTGTTGTCAAACCAAGAACAAAATCCATGCTTAACACATCCCACAGTGTATACAAAATGAGCAATATGTGATATAAACCATCATATTGACTCCTTCCTTTATCATGTTAACAAAATTGAAATTGCTACAATAATTTATTTACATTCATGCTCACCTGTGGCCAGTAATACATCTCATTCAATTGTTCTAATGTCTTATAATATCCAAAATAGCTAGTAGGTCCTCCGTTATGCTTCTCATTCATCAAGTTCTATCTCACAGATCCTTTTGGTATATACAACTTCTATAACTTGAACAAGAAACCATCCTAGATCATGTACTCTAGCCATAAAGTTGTATCACTATCTATTGGATGCATGCACACTGCCTATACATCTCTTGGATATAAGTACTCCTAATATAACTCTATCATGGCCTCAAATCCAATGACGTATATTATCATATCATTAACTACTAGAGCACACCTACTCAAGCCATCCACTATATTATTGGAATTTTCAATCCTATGCTTTAAAATAAATTAATAGCTCTAAAAAAACTCTATCCATTTTAGATGGAATTGATTTATCTTACTTTGGTTGTTTATGAACTACAAATAATGATTATCAATGTACAACATGAACTCTTTTAGCAATAAATAATGTCACCACTTATTTAGAGCTTGCACCATTACATAAAATTGTTAGTCAGACAATGAGTACTTCCTCTTTGCTTCATTCAAATTCTCACTAAAATAATTAATGGGCTTACCATCTTGACTAATTAATGTTCCTATGGTTGTTCCACTTATATCAAAATTTACTTGAAACACTTTACCAAAATATGCTAAGGCTAATACTAGATGTTCCATCACTCTTTTCTTCAAAAACAAAAATTTATTCACTACTGCATCAATCTATTGAGACTTCTTCTTATCTCCCTTCATAGTCTCTATGATGGGTGCACATATAACACTAAAATTTTAGAAGATTTTCCTGTAGAAGCTAACCAACCCATGGAATATTTGTGCCTCAAACATGCTCTTTTGTGAAGGCCAAATAAAAGTCACTCTCACCTTCTCATGATCCATCTTAAACCTCTCTCTTGAGATCACAAACCCCAAGTATATTAGCTCCTGTTATATGAAATTGTAATTTTTTAGATTTACCAATAACTACTTGTCTTTAGACATATCCAACACTAACTTCATGCTTTGAAAATGATCTTATTTAGAATGACTAAAATTCATAATGTCATCAAAATAGACAGATACAAACTTACTAGTGAATGGTTTCATCGCTTCATTCATGACCCCCATGAACATACTTGGAGCATTGAATAATCTAAATGGTGAAATAAACCATTCACATAACCTGTCATTTATTTTGAATCTAGTCTTCCACTCATCTCCTCATATGTAGATTTGGATACTTGGTCTTCATGTCAATCTTAGTGAATTAACTTGCTCCACTCAAAAAATCCATTAAGTCATACTTTCTTGGTAATGGAAACTTATACTTAATGGTGATCTTGTTTATTACACTTGAATACATACACATTATCCAATCCCCACCTTTATTTGGTTCCATTACATATGGAACTGTAAACAGGCTCAATCTCTCATGTATCAAACCCTTCCTCAATAGTTCCTATACCTGCTTCTTTATCTCCTCATTCTATATGGGAGTCAACCTATAGGCTTCTTTGTTAAGAAAATTCACTCTATACTAGTAATATATCCATATGATGACATATACTCATTATAGGTGGTAGTCCATTTGACAATTCACTTATCACAATGTCAACATCATTCTTCAACACATTCTAAATTTCAATGGGTAAATCACATATCGTAGTGGTTATCACAACTTGTACCAGTTTGATAATCAATGAAAAACACAAATATTCCTATTTAGCCACATTTTAAAATTTTATATTGGATACCAACATTGATTTTGAACTAATGTCCGTCTCATCTCCCTTATCCTTCTATGGACTCAATGTGAATTTCTTGCCATCATTTTTGAGAGTATATGTGTTTGCTCTTCTGTCATGTACAACTCTCCTATAAAACTTCCATGGTCTACCCAATAAAACATGACATATGTCCATGGACATGATATTACACAAAACCTCATCTTCATACACACTAATTGAAAATTTCATCACACTACTCATTCACAAGTACATGATGTCCCTTAAGCAACCAATAAATGTTGTATTGCAGGATGTTGCAAACGTATCATCCCATGTTTTTCTACCATTTTGTGAGAGACCAAATTATCATTACTACTGACGTAAATTACAACGTTACAACACTTACCTTCATAATTTGCAGATAGTCCTGAATAAATTCTTCTATTATGTTGGTTCATTCATCTCTTTAGTTGTTCTTAACAGCACTCTTTTCATCAATAGAACCTCTCCTTGTTTTAGATTCTCTATGTCACATGGATACCCAACACTCTCTTTATCTCTTAAAGTTGCATGAGTTATCCCTTCAACTCAATATTTTTTTGAGGGTTTTCTGGTAAATCTTCCAAAATTTGATGATTAAACTTATTGAAGACAAAATACTTACCATGAAAAACTCCACCCATACCACATCTGTATGAACATTTACCTTTTGAAGAGTATCCTCCTCTCATGTAAGAAGTAAGATTGTGTTATTTGATCACTTCTCCACCATGGTTTTATTGACCTCTTCCATCATTATTTTATCGTAGTCCTCTCAAAGACTATTCTCTACCTTTAAAGTTTGCTTGTTTGCTCCTTTCCATCTTTTTCTTCACCTTCAATGCACTTTGATAGGATTCCTCTAAGGTCCATAGATTAAACAAATTAATTTCATCTTGAATAGAAAAATTCATTCCATTCACATACCTTGCCACTTTCTCAAGATCATCCTTATCACGTCCCGCTTGTATTGTGAGTTTATATAATTCTTTAGTATATTCTTTGACACTCATCTATTTTTACCTCAAATTCCATAGTTTTCAAAATATAATCAATTTTCAGTCCATGGGCCAAAAGTTTGCTTTCAATTTTGTTACCATTCTCTCCCACAACTTGATTTTATCCTTATTCTTCCATTGTACTTCTGCCTGCACATTGTCCAACCATATTAAGGCATGACCTTTCATATTTTTACATGTGAAATTCATTTTTTCATTCTCCTCCATGGACTCATAGTCGAAGTATATCTCCATCTCTATAATCTAGTCAACGAGCTCTTAAGGAATCAAGTTACTATTGAAGCATGGTGTATCAAGTTCTGAATTACTTTCAAGCCTTCCCAAAACTCAGATAAATCTCATCTCAACTTCATTTTCCATATCCTCTGGTGATGTAGAAAAAGAGGCCAAACTTGCAGAGGCCATAAATTTTGATCCATATCCCATTTGAACCCATATTTGTGCCAAAAAGACTAGCTCAAAAAGTTCAATGTGGCCATAAGCCACCCTTCTAGTTATGGGACATTTTCAATATTTTTGGAGGTTGTATGTGGCCATCTAAGGGTCTGAAATTACAGTTTAATTTAATTTTTGGGTTTATTTCTAAATTTAAAAATTGTCCATTTTTGTAATCAGACTTGAACTTTAGTTTAAATTCGTCTAATAGGTTAATTTTCATGTTTACTCTATTTTCAAAGATTTTTAGAGTTGTGCATGCTTTCATGTGAGACTTATTAAAATATTAGTACTTAAAAAAAAAATTCGAGTTTTATTTATTTTTAGAGTTTTCAATTTTACATGTCAACTCCAATTTTGAATTGAGGCTTATTTATGCATGGTTTGTAATTATTTGAAGCATTCAATATGAATCAATACTAGATATTATGTAGAGTCTTGGCCTATTAGCTTTTTATTTGTCTTGATAGTATTTGTGTTCATTATCTAGCCTAAGTTCTTCAGCTTTTTCCTCATCCTCGCTCATGCCATTACCATGAGAACCTCTTTATTGAGCCAAATCCTTTTCATACAATCTTTCTTGCATACTTCTCATCATCTTTGCTAAATAAGCCACGCATGGTACTCTTGCTCTTCCCTCTTCAGATAACATTTCAATGGCATTCCATTTCCAACGGTGTAAATTTTTCCTCCAAAACTTGATAATAGAATCCACTTGAGTCTCATCTATGCACACTCTATCCCGACGATGAAGTAAAGCTTTGATACCAAATTATGCACACACACTCTAGATTTATGCTTAAGTACAATCATTTCGACCATGTTGTAAGGTTTACAAAAATACACTCCCAAAATGAGAACCAGAAATGAGAATGAAACACTAGATTCAACCAAAGAACTCATTCCTTCCATTTATCATGAAGGGGTTCTGATATTTATAGCAAGTTTTTGTGAGAAATTTTAATGACAAATTTTGAGCAACCAATTTGGCAAAATAACGCTTCGCTAAATATAGTTTATGGAGAGAAAATACATTATAAAAACCGCCATGTCTTTATACCAGAATGAGGAACCTTGATTATAAAGCCATTTTTTCATAAATAGAAGGGATTGACTGACCTCTCAGTTTCCTCAAGCATCCTTTCATCCTCCAGGGCATTATAGATCAATAAAATGTTACAAAATAAGGAAAACCCATGTTTTTGCACCTAACTAGACCAAATCAGATTTTATAGGTGAAATAAAGAGAAATGAAATGTTTTTAGCTTTTAGCAAGGCCCTATCAGGTTTTTCAAGGATACATTACCAATGGTAGACCCAATTAAATTTTGGAAGAGTGCCAAAACCATTTTGAACTAGGCTAAGAACTAATCCGTCTTTGCCTTCCTGTATAGAAAATAAAACAAACCATAGGAAGCCTTAGTTTTGATTGTGAAACAGAACCCCAAATACAAATGTGTATGCCATTTTGTAAACATCGTGACCTATTTGGCAAAATTCTTCCGAATAGCACTGTTGGAGAGATGTTAGTTTTATGACCTTTTCAGGCTTTGCTTCTCGATAGGCATTGCTAAGTTTAATTGGATGCTTCCACATTCTAATCGGAATAAAATCCTGATTAATACTAAGTGAACAACAAATTTTGTCTCCAAGCCTACGCTGTCTTTAGACTTCAATTAACAAAGTCGCTTCCATGTTAAGAATAATTACGGAGTCGAGGAGCTACACCCAATTACAAATCCTAAATTCCTTCGATCGTATTTCAAGACGTATTCGGGATATTGAGACCCGAATACCACTTTCAAAACGATTTGGTGGAGTGTAGAGCTACTCGATAAATTTAATCCCGATCAGCGAAGGAATACTCTTTGAGACAAATCATGACCTGTTCAGACTTCTAATTTCCGATTACAACTGCGTGCATCCTTCGCTCAATGTTAAAACCGCATCATGAAAATAATCCTGATTTCCAAAGGCTCGGTTCAACCACTTTGCTCAGATCCAATTAGGAAATGAAACCTGAATAACACTTGAGTTTTCCTTCGTTACATACATGACCTAATAAGGAGAAAAACCCTGATTACAACTGCATTCTTCGAGTTGTATCCCTGTCGACATAATCAGGAAAGTGATTCTTGATTTGAATCGTGAAAGTCTAAAAGGTGGGGCAAAGACCTAATCAGATATTTAACATGTAAGAATCTCGATTAGCAAAGGTAAGATTCTCCAACTCTTTGATGGACCTATTTGGGGTTTCAATACCTGAATATAACTGCAAGGTGTTCTTGAATGTGCGAAGACCTATCCAGGATTTGTAGAGTCTAATTCGAACTGCAACTTGTCCAAGGTTTTGAAGATGAGTTATGTCAATATAACACTAAAGAAAACACAACTTTGTAAGAAGGATGATGAAAGAGAAAGTTGTGATGTTAACCCAAACACACCATTGGCAGAATGGCCAACATAGAAACTGATGAAAACACTTAAAACAACATAGAAACACAAAACCAAGAACAAGAAAACAAATACTTATAAATTAAAACTTTGTTTTTGTCTGATATAGGATAGCCTTTCCACCATGGTTTCCCCTGCATCATTACTCTTGAAGAAATGTTGAATAAAGAGGTTGTGGTGAAAAAGGTGTTAAAGTCTCTAACACTAAGGTGGAACTATGTTGTGAGTATTATTAATGAAAGAAAGTATTTGAGTATTCTTGAGTTTGATCATTTAGTTCGATTTCTTGTGTTCCGTAGAAAAAGGTTAAGAGACACATTTAAAGAAAACGATGAGAAAGATTTTGCCTCAAATTTAAAGATAAAAGAATTTAAGGTACCATCACTAGTTATAAAATGAAACAAGTACAAGGCCAAGATAACAACAAAAGTAACCAAGGACAAGGAAAAGACAAGAATCATAATTATTCAAGAAAATAGAAGAAGAAGATTCGGTTCAAAATAAATCAATCCATCAAATCCATTAAGTTTTACATAAAACCTAAGAAAAACTCCATAAATCATTCACAAAGTTCTATTTACAAGAAACCATTTTTTTGTAGAGCACATATCTTACCTTGATTTGATGTTATTATTGAACACCTTCTAATCAATAAAATGGTGCTTCCACAAGAATAAAACCAAGACCATGTAGACATGTAAATAAGTTTAACACAAATATAAATGGGTTTATTTAAAAATAAAGAAAAAATGACATCATTGTCAGCAATAAATATCAAAGAAAAAAAATATTCTCACCAAATTCATGCAGTGGCATTGAATGGAACTCAATTCTTCTTACTGAATTCATGCAGACACATTAAATGAATCTTAATTCACCTTAAAATGATTGTGTTTCTAGTGTCTAATCTATGTACAACGATCTATCAAAAACAAATTGTTGAACTTGCTCTCATAGATGAAGAACTTATATATAAATTAGATTATTTTAAGATGTTATTAATGGCATTATTAATTTGACTTAATAACATATCAAATAAATCTTTGTACCCTTACATACACATTAAAATCCATAATAAAAGTGTTTAATGCCATCAAAGACAACAAATAAATACCTACAAATAAAACTTGCCAATGTGTTAAAAGGTACCTGGATTTCAACATTTTGTATCAATAATGCGGTTACTGACAGGGCAACCCATTCTTGTCGACAACCATTCTCGACTCAACCAATCAACATGTACCGCATGTTAATAGAAAGGTAGCATAATTGTATTCATCTTTTCATTTTAAATAATAAATGTCAATTAGCTATAAAACAAAATACTCAAACTATTAGGTGAACCCTATAGACATAAAAATGTATTAATTACAATAAAAAATAATTATTATAATAACAATTCTTAAAATAAAGTATTAAAATTAAATGCCTAAAACATCAAAGAACATATTTGTTTTTTTATCTCCGAGTCACATCCCTAAGGTTTTGCAGTTTGACATTGAGCTCGCTTCTGCACATTTTTTCATTACGCTACAGATTATCTGGAGTTATTTCGCGGGATGTCTTCGCTTTTACTTGTATCTCCAATGGAGTGTGAGAAGCGAAAGTCTGAGATTCGGGATCCACGTAACATCCAGACTCAACCTAGAGGGGGAATTTGAGAATGGCCCTGGAACTGTGCATACTGAAAGCTGCACAGTCATATGCCACAGCAGCTGCTTCCGGTGTGTTGAAGGTTCCTAGCCAAATTCTGGAACCCTTCTTGTCGGGATTTCGAATCTCGGCACCACATTTTCCTCGAGTCTTAATGAACTTCATTCCTCTATAATGTTTGTCTCCCTCTTTATTCAGCTCGATATTTACGGTCTCCTTCGATGCATTATCAGAAGGACCATCAGTGGAGGCGCTGGGACATTCTCCTTGTGTTGCAATGGCAGAAGATCGTTGCTCCTCTGCTAAAATAGTAGCACTTGCAGTAGAAGATACAGCAGCATTTGTGATTTTATAGGAGCAGTAATCGTCCCGAAGCAAATAATCGTCAATTGTATTAATGTGTTAGGGTGGAGGTACTTATAAGGGAAAAGAAGGGACAATGCTTGCATTATTTGACTCCATGTCTTCCCTTTAGAACCGCATTTCTATATTTTAGTTTGAAAACTCAACTCTTATTCTTAATTCATCACTGATTCATAATGTTATTTCCTATAACGTTTTGTTCAATGGATAGTTTTGGATATACATTCTCAATTTTAAAGGGAATCAAGCAGTGAATATAACAAGAGATGTAAACCCAAATGAGTTAGATTTAAATCAAAAGCATTTATAATGGTATAATGGTTTCTATCTACTCCACTGTGCATAGAAGGAATGATTTGGGTAGTGATGAAGAAGATGCACGACCTAATCTGCCAAGAATTTTACCTTTCCATTTATGTCTAAAATGTATTTTCCTAGTTTATGGATAGTGTGCTTCATGGGAACAAAATATCCAAAATATGTATAACCAAAATTCCATCCAAATCAAACCTTGATAGATTTTATGATAGAACATTACTCTAAAAAAAATTTGAAAAAAAGGTAAATCAAGAAAACGAAACAAATCTTAGGGAATTTATTCTAAAACAAAACAATCATAGAGACAATCTTTTAAACAAGTAAACATACTCTGATAAGTCCTACCAATGATTTTGGCACATAAGATGTTTAAAGTGACCTTTAATCAAGATATTATAGATGGGATATTTCTTTTTTTCCTTCTTTATCTATTTCTTATGTATAAATGAGTATTTAGGCATGAAAGTACAAATCACAAAAGCCTTAATTCTAGTTTTAGAATTGTATGTTCTCTAAAAAATACTCAAATTTGATGTTACATGACATACTAGTTTTGTACACTTCATAAATACCAATCATGGATCAACCCTTCATTATATGACATTTACATTGCCACAAGGTTTATGTTTTTGATCTCATTATGCATTACTAATTACCCTACAGTCCTACCCTAATGTTATGCTGATTTAGATCACCTCTAGCTCATAATCAATCAAAATATGATTTGCATGCTAGTTTGATAGTTACATATCCCAATTAAATTTTTAGTCTACATGACAATACCATCCACATTAGGACACTAATATTGATTCTATTGTCCCCAACTCTAACGCTAGTGTCCCTATCTTCAAAACAATCAAATTTACAAATATTTTGACATGTACGGGTCACCCTATGTGTTTTATTTAACCCTCCCATGATATCATTAAAAGTATGTGGTATAAATACAAATCAATATCCATTAATTTTGGGTTAAATAAATACTTTTCAATAATCAAGAAAACAAAAACTACACCAATGAATATCATCTACACAATTGAGATATTCTACCCTAATTTTCACTATTTTAAAATTCATCGTAGGATAAGTATTCTTTTAGATATGAAACACTCAAAGAGCATCACATGAGTATTATTTGTAAATTTATACGCTATATCACTACATGCACTTGTATATAGCATATTGCACAATTGTTAAAACATAAGCCCATATAAGGAGGTGAATTCCATTAGTCTGAGGCCCTATCTAGAGTATATGGATATGTAAGAGGTGTTATTGATAGATGATTCTTTAAGATTAGATTGAAAAAACTTGAGTCCACTAATCCACATTTCTTAAGGTAACATGCCAAGTGGAGGACCTAGGGTTTTGAGTATATCACTAATTTTTAGGTCATGTGTTTTCATCATCTTTGATAAAACCTTAAATTTAAAAAGTCATAGGATTATGACTTCATCAGCTTAAGAATGTTTGGACCATCACAACATTGATTGTGCAACTAAAACTTAATAGAATAGTTCATTTACATGAAAAATAATGAATAAGTTTCTTATATTATTTAATATACATTAAATACAGTAATGAGCATAGTGGAGATGAACTAGAAAACATGTCTAGTAAACTAGATCCATATTTTGGGTAAGTTACTCTTTGATCTTTGATTCTCAACAAATCCAAATAATAAATAGGGAAATAAATAGAAACCATAGAATAACCCAAAAAGGGTGCAACTCGACTTATAAAACTAAAATTAAACTAAAAATGATGAAATATAGTTACTTAACTAAATTTTCTAAGCACTCTCTCAATATATGATGTTTTATTCTAGACTGTTATTCCATTCCACTCACTTTTTATGTAAAACTAGTGATGTATACTATTGTTTTAAATTAATATAAAAATAATTTTTAATCTAAAAATTTCATGAAATACAAAGATTGAAATATAAAGGATCATTCAACCAATAATAGGAAGGAAAAAAATTAGGCCTAATATTTTCACATATTTTTACTTTTTGGGATGATACCAAAACACCTTTCTTTGTTTCAATAAATCAAAATAAATTATAAAGGAAACACCTTCTTTTCCAGTGCTAAAGGCATTTGGATGCTCTTTCTATTTTTGGTTCTCATAGACATGCACACTATATAATTTTCTCTCATATTAGAGACTTATCATGTAGGTACATATAGATTGCTTAAAATATTTACTCTCAAAATTATTTGATTAGAGAAAATTATTTTCATAGGATATGTACCTCATTTAACTAGATCTTTTTAGATGATATCAGTGTAATTTGGAACAATTTAGCCAGCAATGTTAAACCCATGAATGTTATATTACTTGTTATATGCACTTTCTACTAATGGGTTTTTTATTTTGAAAACTCAACTACTATTCTTAATTCATCACTGATTGGTAATGCTCTTTCCTATCTTGTTTTGTTAAATGGATAGTTTTGGATATACATTCCAACTTTTCAAGGAAATCAAGTGGTGAATATAACAAGAGACGTAAACCAAAGTGAGATCTATTTGAATCAAAAGCATTTATATTGGTATAAGGGTTATCTATCTACTCCACTGTGCATAGAGGGAGTGATTTGGGTGCTAATGTAGAAGATGCATGACATGAAAATTAGCATGATAGAGGGAGTGATTTGGATAGTGATTTCATTCTCATAGACATGCACACTATATAATTTTCTCTTATATTAGAGAGTTATCGTATATATACATATAACATGTTTAAAGTATATGCTCTCAATATTATTTGATCAAAGAGCATTATTTTCACAGGATATGTACCTCATTTAACTAGATCCTTTTAAATGATATTAGTGTAGATTGGAATAGTTCATCCAACAATGTTAAACCCATAAATATTATATTACTTGTTATATGCACTTTATACTAATGGGTTTTTTAGTTTGAAAACTCAACTACTATTCTTAATTCCTCAATGATTGGTAATGCTCTTTCCAATCATGTTTTGTTAAATGGATAGTTTTGGATATGCATTCCCACTTTTCACGGGAATCAAGTAGTGAATATAAAAAGAGACATAAACCCAAGTGAGATCTATATGAATAAAAATAAGTTATATTAGTATAAGGGTTCTCTATCTACTCCACTATGCATACAAGGAGTGATTTGGGTAGTGATTGAGAAGGCTCAAACAAGTTTCATAGGAGTTTATAAATCCACCCTTCTGAGAAATTAGATATCGTTATGGTATGAACTCATGAGTTTCTCATATCCAAGCTCACATTTAATAGTTAAAAATCATGGGTAGAGCTTGAAAGTAAAATTTTGCCCTCTTCTATTCTAGGAAAGTGGTGGATCAAGTGAAAGCTATCTATGAACTTATCTCTTAGCTTACACATCTTCCTAAAATACTGACTACCTTTGTGGCTTATTATCTTGGTTTGTTTACTACTCATCCATCCACTTCTAAATGGGATATTTCTCAATAAAATCCTCCAAGTGGTTCCCTGAAAGTTGATATAGGGACAACAAGTGGCATTTGATCAACTTATTTAATTGTTTAAGATCTTCACAAGGAAATTATGTGAATGACTATTGAAAGTACCCATTGTATTGATGGATTTCACTATGAATTCTATTAAGCTCTTTGGGATACAATGGTTCCATATTTACAGAAATTTTATCTTGAAGTCATTTTGAACCACTCACTTAGAAAACTCATTAAACAATGTAATATTACAATCCCAAACATAGTGATTTGGAGCTCGTTAAAAAGCTAGATACCTATTAGTATTTTAAATGTATCCTATAATATTACTTATAAGTGTTTTTCAATTAGGGTTAGATATATTCTTGATTTGATTATTTGCCCTAAGCAGATTAGGTTTATTCATAATATAAATATTATTGAAAACATTATTTCAACTTGTGAAGGAATGGAATAGGCCTGAATGTCTCACCAAAGGGTTTTATTTTTCTAAAACATATTTTAAGAAGCCCATGATAAAACTAAATGCCCTTTCATTTTGGTTATGCTTCAAGCCTTACTGTTTTGGCCTAGGTTTGTTAGTATAGTTCATATGATTTTCCAAGATAAATGTGTTTGCATGACCATCAACAGTGTTCAATCTAAAAAATATATGTTATCTATTATTTCCCTTTATGTGTTTTATGCGGAAGGCTTTAGCTACTTATTGGATGATTATTCATTTAGAGATGTGGTCTAGGGCATCTCTCTTCCCAAAGCTCATACTTTTATTTACAATTTATAAAGAGGAGTAATCCATATCCATATTTTTTTTCCCTTTTGGATCCTCCATTTGGAGGGAAAAATCCCAAATCTATAGACAAATCCTTCTCCCCCTTACCTTCATGGTTAATTTAGTAAAAATGGAATTCCATCCTTGGGAACATTATAAGGTTCTAGGCAGGCCCTTTTCCATTCAAACTACACACTTTATTTGTAGTAGTATGTCGTTCAAAGAGGTGTAAAACAATTGGGTACTAGCTCAAAAATACTATTCTTGGTACGAAATCTCCAAAATTAATCCAAGGTGTTGGTTGCTACTCATGTCTATTCTTCTTCTTATTAGACACCCACTAATGCTACCTATGCCAACTTTATATGCAATAAGTCTAAATGAAATCATGGGTTTCACCAAGTTTGTTGGGATATTGTAAGAAAGGATCTCATAAAGGACTTGGTCTTATAGCTTTTCCATATCCAAGGCCATGCCTTGTGTGAAAAATGGATCATTCACACATTGGAAAAAAATGAGTTTCAAAATTCTCATTAAGAGTTACATCACTAAGGTCATCCTTATGAGAAAAGGAGCATGGAAAGGATTGAATACTGAAACTATGTTTCTCATTCAGATTCATATTACCATTGTGGGAACCTTTATGGGTAAGACTATCTAAATGACTTATAAACTTCTAGAAAGGCATTTCCTTTGGGATGGATATGGACATAGATTTGCGCTATAGATACAAATTCTCAATCTTTGTGGTGGTCTCAAGTCTTAATTTCAATGAGGTCCATTTTACTTTTGTGCCTTGAATTAAAAATATTTGGATCTTTAGAAAGGGTATAAAATTCTATCTTTTGACTATCTTTTGAGCTTCTATATATGCAAAAGATAAAATTGATGCCTAGCATATTATACACAGCCAATTTTAATTGCAAGCTAGTGATCAAGAGGCTATTTCAAAAAATTAGAATGCCATACTTAGTATACATGATGGTCGATATAACATAACAATAGTGGAGGTGCTGGGATATGCTCCTTGTGTTGGAATGGTAGAAGATTGTTGTTCCATCGCTAAAATAGTTTCACTTGCAGTAGAATATATAGCGGCATTTGTGATTTTATCAGAGTAATCATCCCCAAGCAAATAGTTGTCAATTACCTTCAACATGGTGGCTTCGTCGACTATTGTGCTCATGATAGCCACCACTATTTTGTCTCACAAAATATCAAAAAATGTTTGGTGAGATCTTAGGGTGTGTTAGAAACTGGAGATAATTTCTCCAACTATCTGTTTGCCTCCCTCAGGCATGCAGTTTGCATGATCCTGGTTTAGTCTTAGCACAGTCTACATGCTTAAATTGTTTTAGTCCTTATCAGTTAGCATGCACAACTATGGATTAAACCTTAGTTTATTTTTTAGTTCTATTTGTTTTCATTCCTATTTATGTAAGCCTAGTTAAGAGTCTTTTGATAGAGAAAATAATAAGAATAAAAATTCTTTCTTGATTGACATAGCAATCTGTGTTTGTCTTATTTTCTATTATTATTTATTTTCTACAAATTTTTGCTCTATTTATTCCACATATTGGTATCAGAGATGTAAGGATTTGATCCTGTGAAGCTCATAGGAGATAAGCCTGCAGATCCAGGCAGAGGATGTGAGTAGAGAGAAGCCGCTACCAAAAGGAAAGATAGCTATTTGTGTTTAACAACACAACTGCAGTCAGTTGACTAGCTGAACACATGGAAGAAAGTCTCAATAGATTCAGACAAAAGGCCGTAGCCTTATTTAGATCAGATCGCTATATTGGAGGAACAATACCAAGTTGGTGAAAGCCTAAAAATCGTGGCAAAGCTAGATGGACAGAGCAACCCTGGTTAGTGACTTGAATAGAAATAAAATATTGGTAAATAGCTAAAAGGTTCAGTGAAGAAGCACAAGATTTGACCAGCCTAGATGCAGCAAACCCTCAGGTTGACAGCAGCACCTGTGTAATCAATGAAGCCTAGAGTCTTGTGACCTGCGCAACCTATCAGAGGTACATAGCAAAAGAAAGAAGCAATTTGCATAGTAGACATCTTCTCATAACAGACAAGTCAACAAACTAGGAAAAAACAAAAGAGAGATCATGATTTCAACAGTCATCAAAGCCATTTTATGTTCAAGCATTCATTATTTGAGTATTTTTGGACAAACTTGTGTGTAGCAGGTAGATCTCATCCAAACAAATAGGCTTGAGACATGGCAACAAACAACAACATCTCTCTACTCTAGATTCCCATTTTTAATGATAAGAATTATTATTTTTGGGCAATTAAAATGAAAACATTGTTTTTCTCACAAGATGTTTGGAATTTGGTAGAAAATAGCTTTGTAGAACCACATGATGAGGCTGCCCATCAGGCATTAACTCGAGCACAAAAGGAAGAGCTTAAAGAGAACAAGAAAGAGGATGCAAAAGCCCTATTCCTAATCTAATAGGCAATGGATGAATCTATTTTTTCTAGAGTTGTGGTAGTAATGAGATCCAAGTCAGCATGGAAAATCTTAGATACCACCTATAAAGGTGATACAAAGGTGAAAATAGCTAAATTGCAATCCCTTAGGATAAATTTCGAAAATTTTCAAATGAATGATTCAGAGTCTATAGACCAGTTTATGGGTCAAGTATTGAATATTGTGAATCAAATTAGATCTAATGGAGAAACAATAACATATTAGAAGATCATAGAAAAAATACTCAGGAGTTTACCCAACAAATTTGATGCAATAGTTGTAGCTATTGAGGAAACCAAGGATTTGGAATAGTTATCAATAGATGAATTAATGGGATCTTTGTTAACACATAAATCTAGAATGAATAGGAATAACAATACCTCTTTTGAGAATGCCTTCAAGTCTCAGGTATCATTTGGTAGAGGAAGAGAAAGAGGAAGAGGAAGAATAAGGTCAAACTTCAGAGGAAGAGGCAAAGGCAGAAATGGAAGGAACAATCCAGATCAAGGTGATAATAATAATAATAAATATAACAATAGAGGATGTGGCAACAATCACTTCCAGCAAAATTCAAAAAGGTTTCTAAATCTAAAATTCAATGTTATTACTACAATAAATATAGACATTATGCAAGTGAATGTAGAAAGAAACAAGGAGATGTGGACAAGCAGAATGCTAATTACACAAATGAATCTAGTTCTAATTCTGGAAGCTTATTTCTCACTTGTCATGTTGCTGAAGAAAATGCTAGAGATATTTGGTTCTTAGATAGTGGATGCAGTAACCATATGACAGAGAATAAATAATTATTTGATAGTCTTGATGATTTCATAAAATTTGAAGTGAAATTAGGAAATGATAACAAAGTGGATGTAATGGGTAAAGGAGTAATAAATGATTTAGAAAATAATGGTGAAAGAAGATTTATTCTTGATGTTTATTTTGTACCTAGACTAAAGCATAATCTTATGAGTGTTGGACAGTTAGTACAAAAAGGTTACAGAGTATCTTTTATGGATAATGTTTGCAAAATACTAGACAAATTTCCAAATGACAGGTTGATAGGAAAAGTAGAGATGACCAAGAATCAGATGTTCCCTTTTCAAATTCATTGCATCCAAGGAGAAGAGGAAGCCCACTTCAAAACCATGCATCTAGACCAATCATGGCTATGGCACTTAAGGTATGGACATTTACATTTTGGAGGTTTGAATTTGTTACAAAAGAAAAATATGGTGAAGGGATTACCACCAATAGAACAGCCAGGAAGTTCATGTGAAAGTTGCATTCTGGCAAAACAACATAGAGAGAGCTTTCCAGTAGGAGCCTCATATAGACCAAAGGTAATATTGGAGTTAGTCTATAGTGATTTATGTGGACCAATGCAAATTCCATCATTTGGAGGTAGTTCTTATTTTCTAACCTTCATTGATGATTTTATAAAAAAGACTTGGATATATTTTCTCAAAAATAAGTCTGAAGCCTTTGGAAAATTTAAAGAATTCAAGGCTATGGTTGAAAAGTAGAGTGGCCTTTACATCAAGGTACTTTGATCAGATAGAGGAGGTGAATATAGGTCTAATAAATTTAAATATTTTTGCAGATATCATAGCATTAAAAGGCAATTGACTACAAGGTACACACCATAGTAGAATGGTGTAGCAGAAACAAAGAATAGAACAATCATGGAGATGGCTAGAAGCATGTTGAAGGCCAAACATTTGTAAAATGAATATTGGGAAGAAGAAGTAGCATGTGCAGTATATATTCTAAATAGAAGCCCAAAAAAGATTGTCAGGGATCGAATTCCATAAAAAGCTTGGAGTGGTAAGAAGCATAGTGTACATCATTGCTGAATAGAGGTGAGAAATGCATTTTATTGGCTCTAGTGAAGAATCAAAGGCTTATAAGTTGTATAACCCCATTTAAAAGAAAGTGATTATTAGCAGAGATATAGAATTTAAGGAAGAAGAAGCATGGGATGGTAGCATTGACAAAACCATCACAATTGGAGCACCAATTCCCCAAAATGAAGAAGAATCTGAAGAACAAAATTTTCAAAGTGATCAATCCTCTCCACAATCAAGAACAAGCACTCCAATAAGAACACATAGGAGCTTAGCACAAGGTGAATCATCTGGTCATGCATGTCATCCTACTCCAAATTCACATGTGATGAATCAGATCCAACTCTTGCCACTTTAAGATCAAGATTTAAAGGTAAGAAAATGAGAAAATTGAATGAGAACTATAAACAAGAAGAAGAGAAGTTAGATTTATGTTCAAATTTTGCTTTTTTCTCTCATGATCCTATGTATTATGAAGAAGCAGTTAATGAGGAACATTGGATAAAAGCTATGGATGAAGAGATGAATGCCATTGATAGAAACCAAACATGGGATCTAATTAATCTACCTGAAAGTAAGGATTGCATAGGAGTCAAATGGGTTTATAAGACCAAATTTGATGCAGAAGGAAAGGTTGAAAAACATAAGGCAAAGTTAGTAGCAAAAGGTTTTGCACAAGAACATGGAATTGATTATAATGAAACATTTTCTCTAGTTGCTAGACTTGATACTATTAGAATGGTTTTAGCAATAGCTGCACAAAATAATTGGAAACTATATCAAATGGATGTCAAATTAGGTTTCTTGAATGGTTTCCTAGATGAAGTGTATGTGAAACAGCCACCAGGTTATGAAGTGCATGGACATGAAGAAAAAGTCTACATATTTAAGAAGGCCCTCTATGGTCTCAAGCAAGCACCAAGAGCATTTTATAGTAGGGTTGATTCATACATGAAAAACAATGGATTCAGCAGAAGCAATAGTGAGCCTACATTGTACACAAAAATTAACAAAGAAGGTTAGATTTTTATTGTGTGTTTGTATGTTGATGATTTGATTTTCACTAAAAATTTGTTTGTAGACACATTTAAATCAGCAATGAAGAAAGAATTTGAAATGATAGATTTGGAATTAATGAAGTATTTTTTGGGCATTGAAGTTGTACAATTTGAGAAGGGAATTTTTATTTGTCAAACTAAATATGCAAAGGATGTGTTAAACAGGTTTAAGATGTTGAATTGGAAATCAACACCTACACCAGTTGCTACAAGGACCAAAATTAGAAAAGAAGACAAAGGGTCTAATGTTGATTCTACAACATTCAAAAGCCTAGTTGGTAGTTTGATGTATCTTACAGCTACAAGCCTAGATATCATGTATGGGGTCAGTTTAATCTCTAGATTCATGGAGTCACCAAAAGACTCACATTGGCAAGTTGGAAAGAGGATATTGAAATATGTGGTAGGCACAACAAAATATAGAATTTTATATTCCACAACTAATGATTTTGTTTTGATTGGTTATACTGATACTGATTTGCAGGGAGCATTGATGACAAGAAGAGTACTTCTAGACATGCCTTTCTTTTTGGAACAAGTGTGTCACATGGGCATCCAAAAAGCAACCTATAGTGACACTTTCATCAGCTGAAGCAGAATATGTAGCAGCCACATCATAAGCATGTCAAGAAACTTGGATGTGGAGAGTATTGACAGATTTATTATAAGCACATAAGGAGTCAACACCAATCTTTTGTGATAACAAATCAACAATTGCTTTGTCAAAAAATCATGTTTTTCACAAGAGGAGCAAGCACATTGATACAAGATTTTATTTTATCAGAGAGTTAGTGAACAATGGAGAAATCCATCTGAAGTTTTGCAAATCTGAAGACCAATTGGTAGATATATTCGCAAAGGCATTAGCAAAAGAGAGTTTTGATTATCTAAGACAAAATTTAGGCATTGTAAATGTTGAAGTAGTTAGTGGTAGAAATTAAGGGGGAGTGTTAGAAACTGGAGAGAATTTCTCCAATTATCTGTTCGCCTACCTCATGCATGCAGTTTGCATGATCCTATTTTAGTCTTAGCACAGTCTGCATGCTTAAATTGTTTCAATCCTTCTCAGTTAGCATGCACAACTATGGATTAAACCTTAGTTTATTTTTTAGTTATATTTGTTTTCATTCCTATTTAGGTAAGCCTAGTTCGCAGTCTTTTGACAGAGAAAATAAGAAAAATAAAAATTCTTTCTTGATTGCCGTAGCAATTTGTGTTTGTCTTATTTTCTGTTATTCCTTATTTTCTACAAATTTTTGCTCTGTTTCTTCCACAGGGTGGATGTATTTACAATGGCAAAGAAATGAGAATTGACTGCAATCCATTTTAGAATACCATTTATATAATTTATTAATATTTCCAACGCCATTCCTTTTGGTGTGAGGTATATTTCTCTTTTCACATTTCTTAACCAAAATCATTCGCATACCCCTTGGCCTTCCATTTTCTTAACTAAATTTCATGTTGTTTTTATGAGAGACCCTTTGGAAGGACCACAATGAAGACACCACCTAAATAATGTTGTAATGAAATTTGATTGTTTAAATTTTACTAATAATAATTATGAAAAGCAGGAAACATTTATTATGATTACAACTTCTAAAGTAATAAAAATAATCATGAAAAATAGAAAAATAAAGATATTTATTATGGTTTTAACTTCCTATGCAAAAAACAGTTTTTTAAAAAAAAAAAAATTCAACGTGTTTTGCGTACCACCGTGCATGACATCTTTGAGTCATCTGCTATTAACATCAATTTTTATAGATACAATTTAAAAGTTACATGAAATCTCAAATATCATAGTAAATGATCATGATCCTATATTTCTTACTAATTTTTAGATTGATTTATTTTCAATTTTATATTCCTTTCATGTTGTGTTGTTTTTTATAACAAGCTTAATATTTTTTTTCTTATTCTGATGACATATTTCAGCTATGTTCATTGTCTTCAGCTGTAAAAGGAGGCGTTCCTCCTATGTGGTAAGATGTTTTGGCTAGTTAGCTTGGTGCTTTGGCAGTTTTGTCTAATATAGCTGTTTGTATCACACTACATCTACTGATTCAACAACGTTTGGAAAAGCATGTGGTTTTTTTTAGACTATTTTGACCAATTGAGGAATGCACATTAATAAGTTAACGTTCTGATTTATGGTTTTATTTTTCAATTTATAGTTTCGAAAATTTAGGCTTTTTTCATGTTCAAGTTTGAAGTATAGACCGAAGATTTTTTTTAATTTTCAATTTATTTTCAGAAAAATCCGATGTTTCTGCCATCGTGGGTGAGCATTTGCATTCGTTTTGATTGGATTTCAACTCTGAAAAGTGGATTCACTGCTTTTGTTTTCTTGATTTGGATAGAAAATTGCATTTTTTCTTTAGTCTAATTTTTATGGGGTTTAGTATATATTCAGGGCATTTGTCTCTTTTTTAAACATTTGGTTCAATTAATTTTATAATAGTTTCAAAAGAATGACTTTTTAAGGGTATATGCTAGTTACTTGGTCTTAAGAAGTGTGTTTGTGGGATTTCAAGGAATCGACTATAAATTGTAGTTCTAAGTGAAGTGAATTGTTTGTTTATTTATTTTTTTCTTTTTTATGTAAAAAATCATTTTTTAGTTATTTATGATTTTTGTTTTATATAAATCACTTAATTTTACTTCCAATTAACAAGATTTGTTATTTACGGATATACAACTCTCTACCAACAATCCTTAAGTTTTAAAAAAAAAAACATTTTATATAAATCAATTAATTTTACTTTGTAAGTATTATTTATCCAATAAACTAAAGTTAAAAAAATTCTGCTGTAGTTGTAAATAAAAGGGTTAAAAAATACATGTTAAGGGTAGTAGTAGAGCGGGTTAGAGCAATAATAGTTGTCAAGAAAATTTACAATTGCACACATTTAAAAGGCTTGGTGTAGTTTGCAAGTTATGTCAGTGGCAAGGGAAATGCATAACGGGCCCATAACAAAAGCAAACAAGTTTAGCATCCTTTGTAAGATTGACAAAGCTCTGTAAATATCACGTCTGCAATTGTCAACTCTTATTCTTTATGTGACAAGAATTTGTTAAATTGTTTTCCTGTAATGAATAAGCTAATTTTTTTTCTAGGTAATCTAACATCTATCCATTAATTTATACCCATTTTGCTTGGACACAGCAATAGCTTCTTGGTGTCATCTAAAACATGTGCAAGTTAAATGCAATAGGGATTGGAGAATTGCAATCTGACAAAAAATGAAATTCAATAAAATCTTCTTATTGAACACAGATTATGAGAATTATTCATTATTTACTATGAATAGGTGAAATATTAATAAAAGGATGGTACCTAGGAGGCTGCAACATTATTCACCGTATGCAACCAAATAAAAAAAAAAGATTTGATTGGGTAAAGAGTAACACATTAATCATCATTTATGGTTAACAAGGAAAATAATATTAAAATGATTTCTGCCTTTGACACATTACAAAATTGTTTTAATTTTTACTTATCAAGAAAATTGCTTTTGATTGTCATGGATCCCCATTCAAATTATTTCGTAGAGGCAAAAATAATAGTACCTAGTAGGTATTAATTTTATTTTCTACATGTTATTTTTTCAGGCGAGAAAGACAATAAAATTGCTATTTTTATATGTTTAAAAGAAAAAATGATACAACAATTTTATTGATTTCAAGGCGCGAGTGACGAATGACTATGAAACAATGACATAAGTGTTAAGATTTCAAAGGGTAAAATATTGTTTTTTTTGTTTTTTAAATAATATTGTAATAGAGATATAATATTTTAAGATTGAACTTAAAGTGGAGTTGTAAATTGGCTAAGTGTAATAAGGTTTTGAAATTTTTACTAATGGAACCTTGTACCGATGGTTATAGATCTAAATCTAAACCTAATACCTAATTCCTCTCTTGGAGAGTGATTTAATAAATGCTCTTATTGTTGATAGAGTTGAGTTTTTTAAAGAGGTTGCACTATCTTTTCCCTTTTGTAATAAATTAAAAATATGTTAAATCAATATGAGATCAAGCAAAATATGATTTAAATCCCTATTTAAAACTAAACTATATTTGGAAAATATATTTTTTGGAAAGGGATTATCAAATAATAGGATTTATAAAACACTCAAATAGATTATAATCAAGCATATTTAGAAAATTAGATGTCATTCTTGTTTCTTTAACAACATTATTTCTTAGAGTGAGCTTTCATGATGATGGCAATTCCTACCACGAACTCCAATGTTGTTCATCATCCTGATAAATGGTCTAGCAAGTAGGTTGATTAAAAATTAAGGCTCCACCAACAACACAATGGTGTTTCAATGCTCAAGGAACCAAATGGATTTGGGCTTATGAAGGTGATGGCAGGGGGATGCCCTAAATTTATAGGGTTGGATAAAGAGTTGACAATTCCTTCGTAGATTTATCATTCAAATAATTTAGGTAGTGATTCAAACCCTTATTTTACCACTGTTAGGGCAACCAAAAGTGTGGTAGGGTTGGAGTCATATTTTATTTCTTTAACAAGAAGTAAATCTTTTGTAAATCTAGTTTTGGAAGGTGAGAAAATAGTGGTGGGCATTGCTAAGTCCATCCCGTCTGTGTAATTTGTGGATGAGGCTCTCGAGGAGGTGTTGCAAAGTGAGGAGTGGTATTCAAAACGTAGTCTAGTTTATATATTGGATAGATTTTGGCTTAGCCTCCCACCTCTCCATCAATGAATTTTTGTTTCGTACCGATCTTCATTTGAAGATAGCCTGGAAATTTATCCTTATGTTAAAGGGTATTTTCTTTTATGTTTTTTGATAGTCTTTCAAATCTAATAAGATTATTTAGGCCAATTCTTGGTGTTGGGATCATCATCTCCTTTTATTGAAACCTTGGATCCCCTCTTTTAATCCACTTCTTAATAACCTCATTATCGGGCCTACTTGGGTGTCATTATCGTATCTTCCTCTTTAGTTTTGGGAAGAATCTTGGTTGTCAACCATTGGTCGAACCCTTGGAGATCTGCTAGAAATTAATGGTTCTACATCCAACTTTTCACAAACTACCTTTGCCATAATTCTTGTCTGTTTGCATATTTTTCATAATCTCTCAGAAGCCACTGAGTTAAAGATTAATAGTTATTGTTGGACTCAAAACCTTGATTATCAAGCGCTGCCTTGTAGATGTTGGAGATGTTTTGCAACAGGGCATTTGGCTTCTCCTTGCCTCAGCTCTAAGCTTAAAGTAGATTCTTCATGGCGTAAGGATGCTAAGGAGGATCATCTCTAAATTGATCTTTTTACTAGTCCTGTTATTGTAAGAAATGTTTTAGGGAAAGCATAGAGCATGGATATTAATTTTAGTTTGCCTCATCTTATGAATCCGTCGTAGATTTCAGACGTTACTGGGTCAGTTGAAAAGAGTTTTGTGAATTTTGTAAGTAAGAATAAGGCCAATAGAGGATCATCTTTAGATAGGTGTCTATCTGCCAGTACAGATACAAGTATTTTGAGTAATCAAGATAAATGAACAATTGTAAGTAAAAAAAGCGTCATCTCATACCTAGTTCCTCTTCTAGAACACTTTGCTCTCACAACAAAGTGAAAAAGAGTGAGACTTAATAAATAATAGTTTTACGTTTTTTGTAACTTCAGTTATTCAATGTAAATTTAATATATTTTTAAAATACTTTCAGTTAACTTATTTTGTTTAAAGTTTGTTGAACATATGCTTTGATAGTTTTTACTTTCAAACCAAGCCTATTTAGTTTTCTGAATATTTTTGTTCTTGGGAAGAGGTCCCACTAAACCTCACTATCTATTTTTTAAAAAAAACCATTATTTCTTACACTTTAGTTCTTCATCGACTTTGCTCTTAATTTCGTGTTTCAGATTTTCTCTATGCAACAGGAATGCATAACAACCTTTCGGTCAGCAAGAACTTGGACAAACAATTCAAAAAGTAAAGCTCTAACTGTCGTGCCTAGCTGAAAATCAGGTGATCATAGTTCAAAAGGTTACATATGTCAAGCAAGTAGTTAATTCTTCTATGAATTCAAGCAAAGATAATGCAAGACAGTTCACTAGTTTTACAGAGAGCAATTGACATCATTATGCGAATCCAAGTTGATCTTCTCACCTAAATTGTCTAGATGTATCAATTGTACCACTATGAAATCTGCTACTTAGAAGCATTTTTTATTTATTTTTAATTTATTTATATTTTTTCATTCTGCATCTTGAATATAAACACGTATTTTTTAAAGAAACTAAGAAAGATTAAATTTTTTATTTTTTTATTTTTTTAATATATAAATAAATATATATAATTTTATTTGTATGTTTTGGTGAAGTAATTTGTATTTTATTTCAAGGGTTTCATTAGTTCGATGTTATTCGCAGTTTAAGTGTGATTCCCTTTCCCTGTTTCTTTACCATTAACAATCTATTATTATATTTTATTAATAAAATATATTTTACAAATAAAAAAATTATCTATATTTTTTTTAATAATGTGTTATATTTTAATTATGGAACACCAAATGTAATATATTATTATTAAAATATATTTATCAGAATTATGTATAGACAGATGTAAGATTAGGAAGTATGATCCAAAACGATATAAAAAAATTCTCCAAACATTTGTTTCGAAAAGCTCACATCATTCAAATCTATTGTTACCAACCTCATCGTATTTGCGACAGTGGGTTTCGCCATGCTTACAGTCCTCCCATCTTTGGATGAATGGAACAGCACGTTGATTCACAAAGCAACTCCTGCATCATCTCCATTGCCTCCACCTCTTCTCTACCTCTCCTTATGCAATTGCTATTACTCACCATATGCCCAGGGGACGAACGAATTTTAGCCTGCGACACCTGCGTAGGACGAGTGGCAACAGCAAGGGGAAAGCTGAGCAGGGCTTTGGGTATGCGCATTCGGAAGGCAGCACGGTCATATGCGACTGCAGCTGCATCGGCGCTTTGGAAGGCGCCCAACCATACTCTGTCACCCTTCCTTGCAGAACCTCGTATTTCCGCTGCAAATTCTCCCAAAGGCCTCTCTCTCACTCCCCTGTAGCGACGCCTTCTCTCTCAATTTCCATCTGAATCAGCAGAAACATTCTCTGTATTTGTATCAACGTCAGCTAGTAAATGGTGGAAAGCGCTGTCGATGTCATTCTTATCAAAATGGTTACTGCTTAGCCTACGGATGGAGATTTATGGAAGTATTTGAAGGCGGAGGCGGCGTTGGAAATTTGGTCAACATGGACGTTCCAACATTTGTCCACATCCATTCTGCACGTTGCAAACAACCTGATTTTGACACCGAAACTATGATGTATGAAAACTTAATATGAAATATTCTTACTTGTCTGCCGCTAAAATTATAAGGGACACTATTAAAAAATTGGTAAGATATTATAATAAATATATATTATCACTAATGTCTCCTCCGGTTATTGTTTTATAGTAAGTTTTCTATTAATTCACGTCAACACCAGTTTGTTGTATGTCAGCAGTTACGCTTCACCTACATATTTAGCCGGTCAACATCTGTTTGGTAACGGAGTGGATGGATTTCACTTTTATTTTATTCCACTTTAGAATTTACAATCTAAATTAACTCTACATGCAAGTGCATAGACATGATAGTTTCCTTCTACCCCGTTTGGATTAATAATCTTATAAGATTATTAATCAAAGTTATGTATGTACATAAACTAAAGGAAATGTTTTAAAAGATGAGCACCTAATTTTATGATCACCTAAATTTGTTTTGATATCATATTAAACTTTAAAAAAAATATTTATATTAATATTTCATTTTAGTTATTTATATTCAAGATTTAAATATTTGTGTTATTATATATTTTATGATATAAATAATTAATTAAATATATGATTATTGTATGCAATTAGAAATTCGTGATGTTTATAAATCAATTTTAATTTAAAGAAGTTGGTTTTTATCATGCACTTTCGAGAGGGGATATATTTGTTAAATGGGAACATGATCAATATAGGGATCTGCTAGAACCGATTAGAGGATCTCTTACTGCAATACACTATACTAAGGAGGGTTCCAAAGCATTCAATCAAGCACAATCACACAACAACCCTAAAGGAGTCATGTGTTTTGATATTTCACCTAAACTAATAACAAGTAAAGCAAATCTTATCTAG
Organism: Torreya grandis; assembly: GCA_037957365.1. Taxonomy (NCBI): domain Eukaryota; kingdom Viridiplantae; phylum Streptophyta; class Pinopsida; order Cupressales; family Taxaceae; genus Torreya; species Torreya grandis. The sequence goes on from JARHVA010004467.1 coordinate 1,383,778, forward strand.
TGCTCACCAAAACTTGTGGCACAATATGAGAGGGTAGTAAACAATCAAAACATGTCTAAGAGAATCTAAATTAAGCTATGTATGAGCAAGACCTTAATACATTGAATATGAAGAGTAATATTATTCGAAGCCAATACTTATGCTACTTCTATCTACTAAAGAGAGGAGCAAAGTTAGAAAATACTTACCTCAATGATGAACCCATTGAGACTCAATCTCCCCTTGACCAAAGGGGCTTCACAAGATGTTGTTGTGGTTTTTAAGGATCATTACGAAAGGCCAAAGCATTCGAGATTTATCCACAAGACTAGATTCTCCAAGTAGAAACCCTAAGCTAAGACTCCTCAAGTAGAATGGTGAAAGAGTAGATTGTAAAGAAGTGCGGGAAAATAATAACTCTTGATTATATTTTTGAAATAATTACAAAATGATCTTGTATATATAGGTGAATTTGACCCTAAATCCTTCTAAAAATCTCGATAGACAGGGTTGACCCAGTTGACCTAGCATAATTTCGAGCAATCAATCACTAGGTCATGAGCGAGGTCGGCCAAAGGCCAAACTAGTTCTTAAGTGAGAAATCACCCAAAACTATACAAGGTCAACCCAGTCGAACTAGTACAACTAACCTACAAAAAGGGATAAAGGTGAGGAAAAGAAGGATGGAAAGTGTAAAATAACTAGAGGAGTATGCAAAATAAGAGTAAAAGCTTAGGAAATGGTTTTAAGAGCTGGCTGGATTGGTAATAATGTGGCAATAGGGGACAACAATCATGCAAAGCACTAATGGTCTGCCCAACCCTTTTCTAATGCACCCCTTTGGGCGTGCATTCAGAGAAATTAAGTCTCGATGGGTTCCTGGAAGATCTAAACATCAGTATTTGATAAAACTTGAAAATATTATGTGTATAGATATGCCCCATTTGAAGCTCATCAAGTGTCACTAAGGTACAATAGGGGATGGTGCATCAGGAAAAAACATAGGAACACATAATGTTGAGGCTAAATAAAAAGGTTACAATATTTTATATAAAAATTAACTAAAATTAAATGACTAAAAGAGAAATAAATAAAAATTAAATGTGATGAATACCTTGACTTACCTTTATCACTGAATGGTTTTTTGTTACGTTATTAGTTTTAATTGTGTAGGGTGAAGAGACTGCTTTCAACAAACTCAAGAATATAAAAATAAAGAGAAAGGTAACTAGTGCTATGACAATGAGATGTACATGTAAATTTGGCAATCTGGGGTGACAAGTGCTATGTTAGACCAAATGACCAAGTAAAAAACAAGAGTAAATTGAGTAACTAAAAAGCTAAGGCTACTAAAGATTGAAAAACTCAAACAAGTAAACCTCAACTAAGAAATACAAACTCACCAAGTCAAATCAAAAATACATGTCAAAAAGGATTGTAATCAAATAGTGATGTGAAAACAGTAACAAAAATGGTAAAACAACATTGATAAGTGAGCAGTAGAAATATTTATCTCATACAACAATAGAAACATATGGATAATAGAGGAAAATACCATTACTAAGGGAGAAGTAACAAGCCAACCTCACGTAACAATGGAAAAAGGTTTCGACTCAACTACCATAATAGAAGGGTGGTAAAATAATGTCAAACGGTAAAAGGAGAAAAAAGAGTCCAGGAATGTAATTCTATGCTATAAATAAAGTAATCCATAGTTACTCAAGCATGTGGTTTCACTCTAAAGATAGATAAAACTGAAACAAAGTAGTGCTATCATGTTTTTAAGAGGTGAAAAAGAAGAAAATATAGAAGAAGGGAAAATAGATTTGGAATCATAATTTGCCTATCAAGGGGAGAATGAAGAAAAAATCAAGGTAGAAGAACTTTTTATCAAAGTCAAGACATTAAAATTAGGTTTGTCAAAACAAGAGGACTTTCAACCTTAACGACTCTAAAGAACTTCTCTTAGACACATAAGTCTTATGTCAACAAATGCAATATATAGATCATCACATGAAAGTTATATGCATAAAAATTAAAATATACCTAACTTCCCACAACATGTTCCTTGTTCCTCAAGACCGCTTATAGAGTCATTGGTATTTTTATAAGATTGGATTCTTACGTGAGAAAGTAGGTATCACCATAACTTTTGTTGAATTATTTTACTCCAATCTACTAGCTTAACGCACCCTAATAGACCTCAGCTCCATGTGAGGCCTATTGTGGAGTTTAAGCTTTGATTAGAGATAGAAGATGTGCTTGTATTCATGTCTTTTGGTGTGATATTGAATTTTGAGATTTTTATGTTGCCTTTTATTTTAAATGATTCGTCTTTTAACATTTTTAATGGTTTTTTCTATTCTTCCTCTACACGGATTTGTAAAACCAAACGTGGGTGCTAAACATAACTTTTATTTGAATAGTTGGGACTTGGTTTTTAAGAGAGAGAACTTCAAAGAGGATGGTGTCTAATATTCTCATTAATCTAAGTGAAATAAAAGTTTTATCTTAACTTTGACTTTGTTTTATCCAATAGGGAGTGAAAGGAAAGGAAATCAAGAGGAATGACACATAGAACAATTTGAATTAATTCAACTTGCAAAAAATGTAACAAAGGGTGAAAAATGGATACAATAATAGTAAAATGTGATTCCTTATCATAAAAATGAGGGAAAAAGATGAAAACATGCTAACATAGATTGTTGAGAAAATTCCATTTATCAGAAGAAACAAAAGTTAATGTTGAGAACAAAGATCAATAATGTTCTCTTATAAAATGAATGGAAAAATTGTAATTTTATGAGGAAGACTAAGTCATATCCATGATCTTACAATACAACTCATAAAATAAAAATACAAGGGATTCAAAAAAGCATGTGAAAATAAATGAGAAAAGTATGGTATTTGTGAAGAAGACTGGGTCCTGTCGACAGTTTTACAATACAATTGACCAAAGAAAAATACAATAGATGCAAAAAAAGGGTGTAAAAGAATATGATAATAAAGAAGACTATGGTACATCAATAGGAATACTAAGTCTTATCCATAGTTTTACAATGTAAATCACAAGAGAAAGGGGAAACCAAAAGACCAAATAGGAAGGACTAAAGGTTTGTGAAATGGGATATATTGTAAAGGGAGAGACCCATGTAAGTAACATGTAAAATGTGTTAGATAGATGTAGATAAAAAGCATGAAAAGAAATAAATGTTTAGGCAATGTAATTTTTAAGGAATTGTTCATTGGTAGGGTCTTTGAAAACATGTTCTTTATTGCTTTGAAGGTGATAGGTGCTTCAACCAAGAATATATTTGACTAAATAATGACCTCACCATTTTTGAGCATTTTTACCTTCTTTATCACATGTATAGTCTAATTTAAGGATAAGATCACCAACATTATATGTGTGAACTTTAAAATGTTTGTTATGTTGTTTGAAAATATGGCCCTTGTATTGGTGGTTATATTGAAAAGTAGAAAGACAATAATCATCAATGAGATCAAGGGCATGAAAGTGAGTATTATGTAATTCTTCATCAGTAATGATACAATGAAGAGATATACGAAGAGAGGAATGATCAACATCCAAAGGAAGGACTAATTTAAAACTATAGACTACAGATAATATTTTCGCTCTAGTAACAATACATATGCTAGTTTGATAGGCCTAAAGATCAGGGTAAAGATGAAGGTGTCAATCCATGCGAGTTTCATGAATTTATCTTTTGGATGATTTTGATAATGATTTTGTTAGTGGCCTTAGTTTGGACATTGCATTATGGATGATAAGGTTTAGAAAATTTGTGATTGACCTTGAATTTAGTATAAAGTTGTTTAACATCTTTGTTTTTGAAGTTATCACCATTATCTGAAATGATAGTATGGAGAACACCAAAGTGGCAAATGATTTGATTAAGGATAAATTTGGCGATGGTGTTACTAGTGACATTAATAAAAGTCATTACTTTAACCCATTTGATAAAATATTCAATAGCAATGATGATAAAGACATGTCCATCTTGAGAGTGAGGTAAATTGCTACTAAAATCTAATCCCCACATGGAAAATGGCCAAGGAGATTTAAAAGTTTGAAGCTCAGCTAGAGGTGAATGAATTAGATCATCATGAAGTTGGCAGGGAGTACACTTCTTTACAAATTCGATTACATAATTTTAAAGAGTAGGCCAAAATCAATCCATACGCAGGTATTAATATGTTGTATTTATATTGTAGTGGTCACCAAAAATGCCCCCATGTGCTTGTTTAATAAAAGTAAGGACATCATCTTAAATAATACAACACAACAAGGTACCTTCATCATTGCGATAATAAGGGATGTTATGTTAAAATACATACTTGAAAGACAATTTATAAACATGCGTCTTTTCATGAGAATATAAGGAGGTTAAGTTTGATGTTCCAATAATTGAATGATTTCTTTATACTATGGGATTTATCGAATGGTAATAGCCTTGATCAGGTAAATAAGTAAATCTAGTGGTTAAGTTGAAGATGAAGATTTTTGTATTTATGTAAAAAAGGGTGGGATTATAAAGAACTTGGTGTGGATGGAAGAGAGAAGCTAAATAAGCCATAGAATCAATAATGGAGTTTTGATCTCGAAGAATAGGCTCAATATTGAAAGAGATGAAATCGTTAGTGAGAGTGGTTGTAATTTGATGATATGTAATGATATTTTCATTTTTGCATTGGTAATCACCATTGTCTTAGTGGTAAATAAGCTAGGAATAACCTAATACATGAAAATATTCAATGTCTAAATAAATAATAGCTCTCATGCCTAATATTAGATAATCATAATTAGCCATATTGTTGGTGACATCAAAGGTGAAGATAAAAGTGAAAAGAATGATTTTTCTAAGAGGACTTTTGAGAGTGCAACCTATCTCAGCTCCTTGAAGTCATTTAACACCATCAAGTTGAAGGGTCCAAGTATCCTCGTGCAAGTCAACATTAATTTCAAGAAGTTCCTCGATAACTACTTTAGGTTTAGTAGTATTGGAGGGAATAGAGGATTCATCAAGATTCCTTGCCTCAAGATCAACAACAAAGTAAGAAAAGTAATCTTTAAGAAAGATAGCTTGATTAAGACCTTCTAGGTAAAGGATATTACCATCTAAAAGACCATATTTAAGGTGATTGGTAGCTGGTATGGAAGCTACGACAAGTTGATCAGCTATGACTTGTCCTTTAATAGATTTTTGAGTCATAATATAGAGGTCAAATTTCATAAGGAGGACCATCTATTTGACAATTTTATCTCTATGAAAAAAGACTTTGGAGAAAATGTGACAAAGGGGGTCAAAATGAATGATGACATAAGTGGTCTAACGTATCATGTAGTGGAAGCTTTTTAGATATGAAATAGTTGGTGAGGCAATCATGCTCAAATTTGGTATAACATGTCTGATAATCAATGAGGCCTCAGCTAATGTAATAAATGGCATACTCTTTTCTAGTATGATATTATTGGGTAAGCATTGCCCCAACTGATATAGGTGTGTAAGATGTATATAATATTAAAGGGTGATGATTCAAAGGAGGACAAAGTGTAGGTGGGTAAATTAATCACTCTTTCATGTTATAAAAGGATTTTTGACATTGGTTCATCTATTCTAAGGTATTACCTTTCTTGATAAGAGAATTGATGGAGTGGATGCGATAAGCCATTTCAGGGACAAATCATCTAATTGTCCCAAGTTTGCCTAAGTAAATATGCATGTGAGAAAAAGATCGAGAAATGGGAATGTTGATGATAGCACTAATCTTGGTGGGGTCAACATCAATGATGTGGAGAGAGACTAGGAATCCTAAATTTTTTCTAGATGTGACAACAAAGACACATTTATAAGTATTGAGTCTAACCCAATATTTAAGAAGATAATCAAGGATGATAACAAGCTCTTATAGATGAGTCTTAAAAATTTTGGATTTAGGATGAGGTCATCCACATAAGTTTCAATAATTTTGTCGATAATATCATGGAAGATATGTTTTATTGCTCGTTGGTAAGTGGTTCTGACATGTTTTAAGTCAGAGGGCATTTTGGCATAGCAAAAGGTGTTCCATTCTATGGTAAAAGTGGTCTTAAATTGGTATTCAAGGGTAAAGTAAATATGATTGTAACCCAATAATCTATCAATAAGAGATAACATTTCATAACCAGCCATGGAATAAATAGTGGCATCTATCAAAGGAAAAAGGAAGTTATCTTTAGGATAAGCAAGGTTAAGATTACAGAAATCAATACAAATGCAAATGACCATAGTGACCTTTTTCCAAATGGGAATAATGCTATAACCCATTCAAAATAGTTGACTAATTTGATGATTTCCTTGTGACATAAGGTTGAAATCTTAGGGAGAAATTTCCTTTACTTTTGATGTGCATGTTTAACATCAGAATAAGTAATGATGTTATGCATCACAATGCTAGGGTGAATACCGAACATGTCTTTGTATGACCAAGAAAACATATCATGATATTTATTAAATAATAAGATACAATTATTATGTTTGGTAGGTGAGAGTTCATGAGATACAGTGATTTGTTGAGGATAGGATGGAGTACCAAACTCAATGCGAGTCATTTCTTCAATAAGCATGGCATTACCATCTTGAAAGTGGTATTGTTCATTATAAAAACAAGAAATTGAATTATTTTTCGGATCAATGCTAGAAATGAAGTTGTTGAAAAAAGCGGTTTTGGTTTTAAATTTCCAAATTTATGATGTTACGGAGGAAGTTGAGGTTCTCATAAAAGAAGTATTTCAAGAATATATTCATCACTAGGAAAGGTGGGAAGAGGACTATAGTACTCAACATCTACTTCAAGATATGGAATTTGATTACCATGACGATCATACCTAGAATTTGTCTGACAAACATCGGTTGCCTTAGCATCTAGTGTAATCTCAGGAGTAGGAGAGGAAGATGGATCATAAGGGATTTAAGTGTTATTAGGTTTAATGATAGGAGAAGGATTAGATGTAATGATTGGATCCAAAGGTGTTAAAGTAGATGCAAGCATTGTAATTGATTTAGAAGGTATAATTCATTCTACCACCCAAGGAGTATCAAGAAGTGGAGAATTGGTAGGAGGTACATAACCTTCAGGATCTAATTCACATTCTATAGAAATGATATGAACATCCTGGTTAATAGCATAAATTTGAGGTAAGCTTTTTTAATAATACTAAACATTCAATTCTCAAGATTGAGATTGGTCCTTTATGTAATTATCATCATATGCTGGATAAATTGTACATGCTTGAGAGTCGAGGGAAGTTTCAGAAGGTGAAATCCCAATATTACTGAATGCATGTGCAAACATGATGAAAGGATATTTAAATAATTTGGCCACTCCAAAATCATTACAAGTGAAGTCATATTCAGGTGAAGAAGGTTCATAAGCATTTCTTGGAGGGGAAAAGTTAGTAATGTCATCAACAAGAGGAACAATATTGTCCTGAGGTAACAAAGAAGAAAGAATCCACTATGAAATATATGAAGGTAACTTGGTAGTATTGCAAGTATGTTGTAAACCATTAGGTTCATCATCATCAAAATCCATAAGAGTGATTTGTAAATTAGGCTTCTTGTTGATAAACTTGGCTAAATGAGTACTATTGATATTAGGAATTGTAAGAATATGATGTTGAGATTTGCAATTAGGAAGTTAAATACACCATGGCTTGGCATCAACCTCATCATTATACGGTTTTCTATGATATAATAATTTAATTCATTGGCTACTAAAATAAGAAATGACCCTCATTCTATGAGTCCATGGATGACCAAGGAGTATATTATAAGTTAAGGGTAAGTCAATGACCATAAGCTTAATTTGAATAGTCTTAGGTCTAATAGTCAATGGAATCCAAATGCAACTGAGTGGTTTTTGATTTGTCTTATTAAAATCATGACAACTAATATGTTTTTGATTGAGATGATCCTTGTTATAACTAAGTTTTTGGATAAGCCATAAAGTTGTCACATTAATATCAAAACATTCATCAATTAGAATTTTATAGATAAGGGTAATATTAATGGATATTTTAATTAAAAGTGGCATATCGTCAACATGAAAACAAATTTCATCATTAATCATGTCTTCTTCAATAAATTCAATAGAAGGCTTGGAAGAATGAAACATGGTTTAAATTTCATTTATGTTGGTAGGTTGAGTGTCGATAGAAGGCGATTCTTCATCTATAGAGGATGGATCTTTAGTTTCTTAGATTTATTACATAAGAAATTTATGATGATAGGGTGAAGTAAAAAAAAACTCCATAAGTTGAATCTTACAAGGCATAGAATTAAGTTATTCAAGAAAGTTCTAATGAGATTTAGAAGAAGAACCAACATGAGGTTTGGGAGCTAAAGTAGATTTTGAAGGAATAGATGTAGTTGGAGGTTCGGAAGGAAGAAGTGGTTCCTCATGGGTTTCGAAATCTATATTAATAGTGGTAGTATCTTTGAGAAGTTATTCTTCTAAATATGGATTCTTAGGTTTGGTAATGGGATCTTTATGAGTTGGCTTACGATGATAGTTGACCTTAGAAGTATTAACATATTGAGAATTGTTATAATATTGATCATAATCATTATCAATGTTCAGGAAGATAATTGTTTTAAAACTCTTTAACTAAAGTATTTATCAAATCTTCAAGCTCCCAAATGATATGTTAGGGTAATTAGCTGTACGATTCTAATACATTGTGAGTGATTATTTTTAATAAGAGTAAAGTTGTGGCAAAGGTATTAGTTTGGATCCACTCTTTGAAAAGTTTGCCAAAAGCTTTGAGAAATGAGGTAGGGTATTTAGTCCCATCATATTTGATAGTTGTAAATATGTTACCAATATCAATAGACATAGTGAAGGTAGCTAAAGGCTCATTTTGAATAGTTTGAAGCATCTTGTTATTCATTATGAGTTGAGGAATAACATTATTTGAAGCATCTCTAAGAGGTGGAGGAATGTAATTAGGATTAGCTTGAAGATGAATAGTTGGTTAATTATCCATATTAATCAAATGATGTTGAAGTTTCATCATTTGTTTGGTGTTAGAGTTTTGCATTACGTTTATTTGCTAGGTAAATTGACTAAGAAGTTGAGTTGTATTAGGAGGTGGGTTGGTGTTGGTACGAGTACTCCCCGAATTGGTATTAGGGGGAGGGTTATTTAAAAATTGATTATTAGCAGGATTATTGATTAAACTTTTGTTGATTACTCCCACATTAATTTTAAGATTTTGAAGATGAGAAATATCTTAGTAGGTATAGAAAGGATCAAACCCATCTAATTCATTTTGAGGTGTGATTTGCACCATGCTACAGGTCATGGATCAAAAAGGGGAAGAGGTTCCCTAAGAGTGATGGTTCTCTTGGGAGGGAAAGAAAGGGAGAAATGAACATATCAAATAGTATCTTAATGGATTCAAATTGTGCAAGAATATTTTGATAGGAGACTTCATGATGATTTGGAGAGAAATGCACAAAATGCTAAGAATGATAAATAGGGAAGGTAAAAAATAATACATAGTTGACTCGATCATCTTAGTAGAGAAAATAGGGTCTAAATTGTATAGAGTTGATAGGGTTAACCTAATAAAAAAATACGAGAATAAAATTATACAGAGTCAACAAGGTCAAGCAAGTACAGTAAGTAGGGGATAAATAGATAGTTTGTAAGAGACTATGTCGATAGGAATGACTGTGTACTAAAACAAGAAGTTTTTTGTATGTAGTTTAAGAAATAAATAAATGAAGTGAAACACATAATCAATTGGATAAATGAGGCTAATCCAATTGAGGCACACAATATAAAACATTTCACCAACACTGGCTAATGTAAGTTTTTATGATACAACATACAATTGAGAAAAGAGCAAGTAGTCAACTTAAAAAGTTAAATCTAAGTGGTCAACCGATACGTTGTAAAATTATTAGAATATAATTTTAGATATGATAATAATTTGGCTGTAAGCAAGGAACTAGAAAGCAATCTACGGATAGTTTCAAGACATTTAAGCTGAAAGGGATCTATATTGATAATGGTACTAGTTTGGTATTGGGTCCTACCCCCTCACTTCACACACCGTAGTGGTAAGGCTGTTAGGTGCTTAGCCAATATATATCATTAACCACATATTTATACTTAACCATAAAGCCAAGTCAGCTTTCCCTTTGGTGATGAAATTCAAGTAGGTAGGCCTTGGGTAGAAAACTATTAAAATGCATTTTTCACATTTCATGATTTGGTAGTGTGTGCATAAAAGACAAAATAGTGAAATAAAATGGTATATTAAAAAACCACCTAATTAGACTAGGTGATCTATTCTAAGCATTTAAGCAAAAATAAATGAAAGTGTAAGATAATTACTAGCATATAAGGGTTAATTCCAACGTTAAAACATAGTACATTATAAATTTTGTCGATAGTGTATGTAGAGAATACACAATAGGGTCAACAATGTCACCACTATACTATGAAAGCAAGGTTCTAAAAATGAACTACATTGATAGGGTCAACCTAGATTTTTAGATAAAATACAAAATACAAAACTACGTCAAGAGGGTCAACCTAGTTGACTTTATAGGGGTAATTTTATAGATTGTAAACTATGAAAAATAAAACTATAACAAATGATAGAAATTAAAAAGAAGGTTAGAAAAGAAGTTTGGTGGGTTGGAGGATGAAAAGGAAAGTAAGATTTCTATTGAAGAAATCTGATTAATTCTTGCAAATATGGCTAACTATATCGACTTGGTCGACCTAGCTTTATAGAAATCTATTGCTGATAGCTTGAAAATGTGCAGGGTCAACTGGGTCAACCTAGTATCCTGAACTAGATGTCTAAAAACATGTAATATGTCAACTAGGTCAACCTAGTAGCCTATACCTAAAGAAGCACCTGCATAGACAGAACAAAGTCATATGAATGTGACTGTGTGTTAAACATGCATGTAGAAGTTAGAACTGTGTTGATACAATTGACCCAACATCACAAATATATGATAATACAAATGATAAAATAATGAAGTAAGTGAAATGAAAACTTGCAAGGGTTATATTCATGGTGCGTTCACTAGAATGTATGAAATCATAAATGCATCATGTCTATAAATCAATCCTAACTTGAAGAAGATAGATCATACCATACACTTCTAATTGGGGACACATTCTTTATATAAGAACATGAACAATATGGGGATCTATTAGACCCAATAAGGGGAGATCTTACCATAATACATTGTATTAGGGAGGGTTCCAAAGAATTCAGTTAAAAACAATCACATAATAACCCTACTGGAGTCCTAAGCTTTGATATTTCACCTAAATTAATAAAAAGTAAAGAAAATCTAATCTAGTGCTGACCAAAGCTTGTGGCACAATATGATGAGTTAGTCAATAATAAAAACATGTAAAAGAGAATCTCAATTAAGCTATGCATGAGAAAGAATCTAAGACATGTAATATGTAGAGTAATATTATTTCAATCTAATACTTATGCTACTTCTTTCTACTAAAGAGAAGAGCAATGTTAGAGAATACTTACATGAATGATGAGCCCATCATGACTCAATCTCTCCCTTAGCTAAAGGGGATTTGAAAGAGGTTGTTCTAGTTTGTAAGGATCATTAAGAAAGGTCAAAGCATCTAAGACTTATCCATAAGATTATATTATCCAAGTAGAAACCCTAAGTTAAGACTCCTCAAGTAAAATGGTAAAACTATAGATTGTAAACAAACATGAGTGACTCATAACTCTTGATTGTATTTTTGAAATAATGATGAAATGATCTTGTATATATAGGTAGATTTGAACCTAAAATCCTCTAAAAATATCAACTGATAGGGTCGACTCAATTGACATAGCATAATTTTGGATCTTTATTCACTAAGTTATGAGCTAGGTCGGCCAAAGGCCAAACTAGTTCCTAAGTGAGAAATCACGCAAAATTATACAAGGTCAACCTAGTCAACTTGTTCTAAATGACTGAGAAAATGGGATTAAGGTAAGGAAAAAATGGATGAAAAGTGAGAAATAATAGGAGTCTGTAAAACATGAGTAATATCTTAGGGAATGGTTTTAGGAGCTAGATGGATTGGTAATAATGTGGCAATAAGAGACAACAATCCTGCAAGGCACCAATTGTCTACACACCCCTTTCTTGGTGCACCTTTTAGGGTGTCCACTCAGAGAGATTGAGTATCTATGGGTTCTTGCAAGATGTAAAGCGTTAATATTTGATAAAAGTTGAAAATATTATGTGTATATAGTTATTACGTATATTTTTTAAATTCATGATCAAAATTTGTATTTTGGAGTACCAATAATTAAATTTCAAAGAACAAGATCTAATACTTGAGTCTTACATGTCATGATGGAATGGATTATTTTAAACTATTATTAAGTAAATTATCAACAAGTATTACATACCACATGCTAAGTTTCTAGTGAAAAATATTATGTATCCATATCAATATGTTCAATCAATGGACCACACTTGTTCAATACTTCTAATATGTTCTTCTCAAACCTTCCCCCTACCAAAGTTCTCAAATATAGGAGTAAAAAACTAGGACATATGATTTTTTTAATGTATTTTTATATTTATTATTCTTTTTTTACGCTACATATATTAATAAAATAGTTGGTAGAGGGATAATGTTTATGAAGGATAATCTTCATTGTATGAATAAATGGATACTTTTAATAATATTCACAAGATTAGATAGTTTACGAAACCAAATGAAAATAATAGGGTTGTTATATGTACAAATAAATTTGTAAGATATAGCTATTGGACAATATTTATGATATATCCATTTTCTCTTTGATGTTTGATTTATAAATTCTACAATGTTACTATGCGTAAAAAGTTTATCTACGGATACTTTTGTTAAACACTCATTTTTATAAATTACTCAAAAGAATTGCAATAGTGTTTGACCTTTAAAAATGTGTTTTCACGTTTGATCAAAAGTGGATTTCAATACTTAATGAATTAAAGTTGCAGGTTCATTTTTTAATTCAATCAACCGTTTCTAAACCCCAAGTATATTGAAACCCCATATAATTGTCGTAACTAATTAAATTTGCATAAAAAATGATTATTAACTAAATGAAATGTAGAAAATAATGCAAAAATAGACAACTCAAATCAACAAGGTTGATAAGGGAGTTCACCCACTGCTCAAGCTACGTCTTCGGGTCCGCTTAGATTACAAACCATTCTATTTCCATTAATTTCAAGTACATAGCAAAACTTCAATTTTTCAAATGGATCCTATAATATTGCATATAACTCAGCAATAAACATTCAAAAAGTCCCTGTAACCATGAATGAGCTTTCCACTTCCTATCGTGAATGCAATCTCGTGTTCTTGATGTTTTTTACTAAAAGTCTGACTTTGAGGATTAAAATCTTGGATCAAATGAACTCAAAATCAAGAAATCCATATAAATTTAGAACCATCTCAGAGTAGAGAATAAATGACTACTTCACTCTGAATCTTGAAAATCACTTTAGGTACCTCAAAACTAAGGATGATTACAAATTGGTTTGTTTTCTTAGCTACATAGGTAACTGAAACTTGGTGTTCAAATAGCAATTCACAGCTTTATATAGCTATTCAGGCCCATGGACATAGTGTTAAGTCATTATATGTCTTGCTTGGAGGTTAGGAGTTCAATTACCAACTTGGCAAATACACGCTCCAAGGCTTATTATTATCCCACCTTGTTTGAGATGACATTGACGTTAAGCTTTAACTAGCATGATCCACTTGGTTTACATTGCTAACCAAGGTTGGTTAGGCATATGGCACACAAACATTGGTATCCCCCCATGTTGGTTATGTTATGTTGGCATTGTGACTCAGATTTTGAGAGCTGACAGTCGTCATTTGGGCTTGGCCATGTGGCAATGTGTTAGCTCGGCCATGTGGCTGTTTGGACTCAACATTATTGATTCAAACCTTTGATTCAATGAACCCAAGATCAAAATATCAACTCCATACACTGTCAAAAATTAAGGATGAAAACCACCCATTTTTTACATGAATTGACCACCACATGTCACGTCCTCAATGGTCGATGTTTTTGCCACATCATCACTTTGAACATGTTTGAACACAACTTTGACTAGTCATAACTTGCACATACAAACTCAGATTTAGTCTATTCAAAATATGTCATAAATATTAAGATGAGCTCTACACCATGGAACTAGTTTGGAAACATTACATGATGATAATTTTTTTAGTTGACCAATTTTGACCACTTATTGACCTGCTTTGATTGGAACTTTGACCAACTACACATGGAGAAAATTAGCTCTATTTCTAGAGTTCCACATACCACAATAAATATATTGATGATCCCCATGCAATGGTACAGGTCTTATTCTGATTTGGAAACTTTTTTAAAATAACCTCTAGATTACACCTCCCCACTAAGAAGGCTTTTGGTCCACCAAAAGTTGATACCCAAATGAAATGCTACATGGTTCTGTATAACACATCAAAGTATATAACCAAGATCATAGCATATGGTAAAATATGATTCATAAAAAAAAATTTAAAGGCCTAATGCTATGGTATGAGTTATATTGAATCCTGCAACTAACAATAAAGATCAAAACATCTATCAACTATCTACCAACTAGCACATCCTGCAAGCGATGAACTACTAAACAGTACGACAATCACCAATGCAACTGTATAACATGTTGTTAAGGTAAATAAAATACATTAATTTTTTTGACCATGTTGCAATACACTTCCCAGATATGGGTCTTAAAATGCTAAATAACTATGGAAACAACTAATAGTGTATAATGTTTAGCATTACAAACATTACCCAATAGGGTCTTACAAATGCATCCAAACATACACATATCACAAATAGATGCGTCCTAAAATAGTAGCTATTTTGAAACAAGTATTATACAAAAACATAATCCTACCCAACAACTTGTATACTGCTATCAACCCCAATGCTGATCAATAAGTTAAATTCTTTAACAGGAAGCTCATAAAGCTAACACTAGCAATTTCAAAAATAGATCGTTTCAAGAGATAAGTGTGAGAATTAAAAACTTAAAATGATTAACCTATCTCAAAGTGTTCCCACCATAGTAGCTCCAAAATCCATATATTAAAACATGGGTAAATGTCCTTTTTCAACATACAACAAGGATCCCATAATTGCTTTACAACATATATGCATTATTAATCCACTACTGATGATAGCATGAAATTAAGAAACTATTTACAAACTCTCTTTATCAGATTCTCCTTTTTAGGGTGTTTAATTTTCGTAGTCGATTTATTGACATTTGCCCAAGTTGATTAAACAGTAACTTCATCAATTACCTTATTAATAGGTTTATAAACCATCTTGTTTATACCATTACTAGATTGGTGGGATGGATGTGACAATGAGTGTAAACATCCCTCTTCTTAGGTAAGTTCACCCATTTGCCATTTTTCACTTTGCCAATACGAGAATGGTCTTTAGCACCTGCAAGCTGCTTCAGTAAAGCTTGTATTTTCTGAAAATATGCGACACAATGGTTATTCAATCTTCAAAACATACAAGGAAAAGAATGCAACATTTTCTAAATATCAAAACGAAATTTCTTAAATGGAAAAATTGAATCAGAAGTCTTAGAATTCATATTCCTATTGGTGTTTTTTCTAGTGTAAGAATGAGGAGGTGGAATCTCAATACCTATTTTACCTTATTTCTTACACTACTCTTCATTCATTCACAGGAAGGAATTTTGCTCTGCTAGTGGCCTTAGATCATGGCCGTCATAAGCCTATCCTCTTTCATCAATGGAGGAACTCTCTCCAACATCCACTTTCTTACTAGTGTAACCCAATCCTACATGGCAAGAGCTATGCTCTACCTATATTGGGTTAGCAATACCTAGGCCATTCTTACTAAGGACCCTTCCATCAAATCCCATCCCCATAGTGTGTTTTTAAAATCTACCAAAATCAATATCTAAAACTGAAGGGGAAATAGTAATACATGACGAACAACTTATAATGCAATCATTTGTCATAGTGACTACATCTATAGTGGAAGGAAATTGGTGAAGAATGTGTTTCTCTTTACTCCACATTTGTGCCAAGATCTCATCCTTGGCTTGCAACTCAAATTTGAAGTGAATAATCTCTTCATCCAAGGAGTAAAATTGAGCTCTCAGGAAAGCATGTTCTTCCTAGATTTGTCAGTTAATTGATTCAAGCTCATCAAGCCTCTCTCTTTTCAAGGCTTTGCCCATGGCTTTTTGTTTCCTACAAACAACCTAATCCCACGAACTGCACACTACAAATAGAATATAAAAAAAGGATAAAAAGTCTATAATACTATATAAAATCAAACTAAATACAACTAATGTCAAATCCACATAATTAGAAGCTAACCTAGCACACTAAATTCTTTGATACCAAACTTGATCTATAAACTCTACATTATTACTGTATGTAAAAAGTTTATCTACAGATACTTTTGTCGAACACACATTTTTCCAAAATACTTGAAAGATTTGCATCAATGTTTGACCTTCAAATATGTGTTTTCAAGGATGATCAAAAGTGGATTTTGATACTGAATAAATTAAATTTGCAAGTTCATTCATTAATCCAACCAACTATTTCTAAACTTGAAGAATATTAAATCCTTGTTTAATTGTCTAAGGAAAAAAATTCAAAAATAGATAACTCATGACAACAAGGTTGATAACGAAGTTCACCCACTGCTCGGGCTACGTCTCTGAGTCCACTTAAAACATGAACCATTAAATTTATATGAATTTCAAGTACAAAGTCAAAACTTATAATTTTCAAATAGATCCTCTAAGATTGCATACAAATCAACAACAAACCTTCAAAAAGTCCCAGTACCCATGGACAAACTTTCCACCTTCCTATCACGAATTCAATCTCACGTTCTTGAAATTCTCTATTAAAAGTCTCACTTTGAGGCTTCAAAAAGTGGCTCCAACTTACTCAAAATCAAGAAATATATATACAAATTCAACCATATCGATGTCTTGAACAAATCTCTAGTTTACTCTGACTCTTGAAAATCAATATAGGTGCCTCAAAACTGAGGATGATTGAAAACTAGTTTGTTTTCTTAGCTAATCAATCTAGTGAAACTTGATGTTCAAATAGCAATTCAAAGGTTTATATAGGCGTTCAGGCCCATAGAAATAGCTATAAGCCTTATCTTTTTTGCATGGAGGTTGGGAGTTTGATTCCCAACTTGGCAAATACACACTTCAAGGCTTATCATGATCCCACATTGCTTAGGATGACATTGGCATTGGGCTTTAATTAGCATGGTCTTCTTTGTTTTCATCGCCAACCAAAGTTGGTTAGGCATATGGAACACAAAGCTCATAGACGCCCATGTTTGTTATGCTATTTTGGAATTGTGACTCATATTTTATGAGTCGACAATCATTGTTTGGGCTTGGCCTTGTGGCAGTTTGGACTTGGCATCGTTGATTTGAACTTTCAATTCAATGAACCCAAGCTCGACAGATCAACTCCATACGTTGTCAAAGATGAAGGATGAGAACTGTCCAATTTTTTTTGCATGAATTGATTGCCACATGTCACATCCACATTGGTCCACATTTTTACCATGTCATCACTTTGACCAAGTTTGACCATAACTTTAAGTAGTCATAACTTGCACATATGAACTCGGATCTAGTCCATTCAAAATGCATCAGAAAGCTTGAGACAAGCTAGACACTATGGAATTGGTTTTAAAATATTCCATGATGATAAATATTTTCTAGTTGACCAACTTTGACCACTTGTTGACCTGCTTTGACTAAAATTTTGATTGACTGCACAAGGATTGAAGGAGCTCTATTTCTAGAGTTATGCATACCATTAGAAAGATATTGATGATCCGTATGCAATGGTACAAGTCTCCATTTGATTTGGGAACCTTTTTGAAATGATATTCGAATCAATGTTAGATTTAATGACTTCTTTTGTTGATCTCTCCTCTTCAAAAAAGATGATGAAGAGGTAATTTTTTTATTTTATTATGATTTAATTCAGATATCATTGTATGTCAAACACTCTATGATGTAATGTCATTTTATCTCCACAAAATTTTAATTAAAAATATAATATTGTCTTTGTCCAAACTTTATAAGCCATTGTCCTTTCGTCAGTCTCAAATTTAAGTTGATGCGACCTAGTCCTTAGTTGATCTATCAACGTTTCACATTCTATTTGATTTTTGCTCTTATGTATGATTTTTTCTCACATCACAAATGGGATCAAATTCTTTGACATAGTACTTTCTATTTCACCCAAGCTATTTCGTACATATAATTACTTTAAATTTTTCACTTACATAATTTTTTATTTCTTCATTGGTGTTTGGCCATTTTTGTATGCTAATGTTCTATTTACTCTACCATTTTTTATTTGGTTTCATTCACACATTGATTCTTCTTCTTAACTCTTCTCATCCTACCATTTTGGGCTAATAATGAATCTACATGTTATTTGTTTTCTTCATATAATTTAGCATACAAATCGAACATAAATTTCAAAATATGAAAAATCTTATTTTAGCTAATAAAATTTTATATAAAACTGATGATTTTATTTTAAATTATTTGTAATTAATTATTTTTTAATTCTTTCTATATATCTTTATTTTAATTTTGATACATTATCATTCAAAACTTCACACCAATAAACCATTATTAGTATTACAAACAATCCAAATAAAATCTTTTAATTCAATAAAATCATATTAATTTTATATTATTATAGTAGAATATAAAGCCTTCTAACCCAATTATATTCTTTTTAAGTTCAAAGCCTCCAAATTAAACTTCAAATGGAAATCGGGACCCAGATACGTATGTTCGTTCAGAACATACAAAGAGTTACTTTTAAATAATAAATTTCTTTAATTATTTTTTCTTCGCAAACTAGGTCATCCCTTCAAATGATGCTAAAAGTAACCAGAAATAAGAGTAAAAGAAAGTGCAAAAAGCTGGAAAATCATCTGAAATAAACATATAAAATTAATAGATTCATTGTCATATCATTAGATCCAATATTTATCACTGGTTTAACTGCTGTTTAAATTTAGACGGTCGCTTACACGTTTTGTATATTATGAAATATTAAAAAAAAAGACAGCGTCTCCCTCACAATTTGATGTCAAATATAATCGTCATTTTTATATTAATTTGGATGTAGAATATGATCATACTTTTTATACAAATTTAAAAAAATTAAATATTATATTAAAAAAAATATTCTATTTTATGTCAATAATATAATAAGAATAAATTTATTATTGATTAAATATTTACATGATCAAATATTAATCTATGATTTGTATGAATTATCAAATTTATTTATTTAATTGAATTCATTTGTTCATGGTAAAATAGATATTTTCTTGATTGAAAAGATATATAAAACTCTTTTAATAGACCAACAAATCGTCAATTTTGACAAAAGTTCTTCCCATCCTTTTATAACTTGATTCACATTCAGAAGAAAACAACCTCAGGGCCAACTATCGATCCCATATATATATATCTCATAGAGAATCTACGAAACACTATATACTTATATCTAGAAAAATTCTATATACTTGTAACGAATAATATGGTGATGGTACCCACTCCATCTATATATCTCTTAGCGAATCCAGAAAAGCTTTATATACTCGTAACGAAAACTTGTCATCACTATTTGACGGACATAACTGGCCGTCAAATTTAAAACTGGGACGTCTAGCTTCCAGGTGCACTCTTTTTAAAGCATAAATGCGTCTATATAAGTATTACCTGAGTTACCATTTACGTAAGAGGCACGTCTACGGAAGAATGGTCGTCAATGAAGCAGCATTTGTAAATATCGCCAAGGTCATATTCAAAATTGTAAAAGACATCTCATTCGAGTGGGTGGCTTGTAATTCCATGCCTTTTACAAAGTCTTAAGCGAACATATGTGTCCAAGGTTTAATAGCAAATTCCACAGTTGACCGCTTATAATGTATAAGGAATATATATAAATATAAATATAAATATAAATATATAATTTTAAGATTTCATTTCCATGGTATGTGTATAAGTGTAAAGTTAAAAACATATATACAATCTCATTTTGTTAATGCATAGATATGAAGTTCTTGTTATATTAATATTACGATATAAGAATCAATTATGAGAATCAACTTTGCATATCCTCTAGCTTAATATTTATAAGTAAGAAGGTTTGATAAAGAAATAAAGGGAATTTTTATTTTTATTTTAAATCTGTTGCGATTAGATAAATCATAATAAAAAAATAATTACGAAACAAATATTCTTATTTATAATTAAATTATAGATGATGAAGTAAATAAAAATATGTATTTATCCATAAAGAGTATTATTACGAGTGCATCTTAGAATATACGAAAGTATATGTCGTAATATATACTAGCATTCCTTATAAAATATATTATGTAAAAGGATAGAGCGAAGAAAGCTACACAATCATAAATAAGCATAAAAAAGAAAGGTGATGTGTGCAATGACACCCCCTAAGAGTAATTTAAAGAAAGTGAGCAAGTGAAGTAAAACCTCATGTACAAGTACCAACAACTAGGCTATGTTAGGTACCTATGTACAATAAGTACAAACGATATAATTACATGAAATAATGATTAGATGTGCAGTGCAAAACTATATATAAATTCACTACCAAGAATTAGTGGAAACACATACATATCCAAATATTGCTGTCTATCCCACCACCCCATGATGATAAATTGGGTGAGGCAAAGTAAGATTTGAATGTTGCTCAAAGAATGACTTTGAAGCAGATGGTCACAACATGGATCAGATGCATCGTAACATCTCCAAAACATAACATAAATGAAACCCAATGCTTAATACTACATGTGGTGATGGCACACATGTTGAAATAGATGAATTCAACTTTTCTAGATATTTGGAAGGTGTTACAAGCATCAGTTGCTATTGTAAGAGCCATGAAATGATACATCCCATAGAAAAGGATTCTCAGTTGAAGCAAACATCAAGCATGACTAATAACAACTAGGGCTATCAAAGAAGATGATCACGAGTTTTTATTAAAGAAGGATCACAACTCGTCATATCAAGAACTGATTGTGTTGAATATAATGGTAAAGCTTCAAAAATAAGAATTTACTTCACCAAACACTCCAATACGACGTGAAATTAATCATAAAGTGTCATAACTCAAATTCAATTTGATTATATGTTAAAAAATACCAAACTATACGAAGATCCTTATGGACGTCATTCCATTTTATCAAACTATATAAAAGCCAAGCCACTATAACCACCAAATTAATAAGAAAATGGTTTTAAATACAATAATTTATCTAAAACTATAAAATTGAAATGAAAAAATAATAGCTAATATGTTAGAAATATCTCTCGTATAAATAACTTCCTATGAGGTCCAACCCTCCTCTGGAGCATAGACAGCATGACAATAGTTGGAGGTAAAGGGTCAATCCCACAAAAGGTGTCATTATCAAAGCCATACAAATATAGGTTAGGAGATACACTTAAGTTCTAAAATATATATCTCACATGATCAGGACACAAGTAGAATTAATTAATTAAATAAGGTGTGAAATAAACACATGCCAGATTTTTAAGAAACACATATAATTGATCCATCATCAAATATAATCAAGAACAAACTATCCTCAATATAATCCCAAAAACAAGGCCAAAATGCCAAAATGGTTATTTTCCATGACGGGTACCCTTTTACATGTGATGCATTAAAAATCGCTGGCAAAGCCTTACAAAACAAAAAGAGAAATTACAACATTCAAATTCGGACTACAATACTCTAGAGAAACCCATAGTACAATACGATCAAACATATTATAGATGGAGTTAAATACATTACGTAAAATTTCATCTATAATAATCAATGTCAGGGTAGATGTCAAGGACACTCTTTTCCTCTAAAACCATCATAGTTCTTGCTTTCAACGGACATTAATAATAAAAATTTGCCAACACTTTTATTGATAATTGCTTTGAAGCTGACATAATAAGATGAAATTCTAGCCATTTCATTTTATTTGTCATTTGCACACTTTGTATTCTATTGACAATAGGTGATGCCAAATGCTTGCATCTATTAATGAAATTATTTAATTTATTAAATACATAGGGATGATTATCAATTTTTGTATATTTATGTATACTGTTTGTATTTTATAGGTTAATATGATTTCACTTTTTAAATGTCTTATCATTAGAATACATATTATATATTAATATATCAAACTTGAAGTTAATAAGGAATTTTAATTTTTTGAAGTTTTATATTGGGTTGTAAAAAGAAAATATTGAGATACATAGGTGAAGTAGAGTAGCATATTGGACATTGATTGTAGACAATATGAAAAGGCCAAAACATTGATCTAAAATAGATAATGAAAGTATTATATAATTTTACTTTCAAAATGTAAATACCTCATATGGGGTTTGTAGTGGCTTATCTATTGACCACACCAATAATATTCCTAAATAAAGAATACCAAGTTATATATCTTCAATAGCCCATCAAGAAGTTAGATATCATTTTTGGACTTCTCATTATAACTTCTCTATATACATTAAATTTCCAACTTTCAAGATTTATGTCAAATGATAGTAACGAATGGGAATTGGAAAGAATATTTAAATAATTTTTTGTATCTTATTTTCTCTCGATGATTTATAAGGATGGTGACATATATGTCATTTTAACAAGTATTATAAGCTATACATGTAATAATTCAACAAGATAAAATGAATATTAAATTTAAACTTAAAAAAATCATTTATATTGAATACTACAATATGCGATTTTGAAATCTAAAATTATAAAAAGTTATAGAAAAAAAAATATTATAAAAAATATCCTTTATCTAATATCAATCGATGTGAGAAAATTTCAATGTCTAACTTTTCTTAGTTTAGAAGATACACAAATGATTTAATTGTCAAGGGCTCCTAAAGGTTAAAAATTAAATGTTTTCTAAATTTTAATTTTTTAAAAACTATATATTATGTATAAAATTAATTAGATGGTTTCGAGTAAAATTTTAGGAAGGTTTTGAGTAAAATTTTAGGAAAAGTACAAATTTTTAACTAAAGATTTGACCTGGAGCTTTGGATATTGAATGATTAACATTTTAGGTAATGAGTCGGACAAATAATTAAATTGAAAAATTTAAAATAGATGCAAGCAAAGTTTTCTAAAGGGTTTTTCATATAAATGAAAAAAATTTAGTATTGGACTTTAAAGTTTGCAATTAATTAAAGGTTTTGAGTAAAGTATTATGTTTTATTTTTTTAAAAGAGTTTAATAAATAAATTTATGTTTTATAAAAGTGCAGACCTAGATTTTTATAAAATATCAAAACCTTCAAATAAATTTTGATAATTAACACCTATGTGAACCTTTCCTTAAGCTTGGTTGGGCACTCCGCAGGAACCTATGGCACCAATATTTGAGTTGGTTTACTAATTTATAGATCTGCAAGTTGCTCTTTATCATTTAATGGGCTTGTTCTACTCTCCAGATTGATTTGATTTTTTTATTGAAAACAATATTATTTTTGAAGTAGCGATATAAGGATCATACCTTTCGTTTGTGGGTTCTGTGTTTTTTTTTTTCGCTTTTCATAAAAATATATAGTTTGCGGTTCTTTCCAGAAGATTTGTCTGCATTCAAACACAACCAACGCCTCCTTTATTTATTTTGGTTACGCTCTTATGATAGGATGTCCTCAGCAAGGCCGCCTTACATTTTGATTTAGAGATACCACACTTCTATAAATACAATAGTCCCTAAACTCTCCCTAATTTAGTAAAATCGTCTATTCCAAATTACGGTCTAATTTTAAAGTAACAATATCTTAGAAGGCCTACAATAAACTAAAAATAGTTATAAGTTAAATTAATGTAATAGTTTAAAGTATATATTTATTTTTAAAATAACAATAAGTCTTATTTATAATATATTTTACTGATTAATTTTCTATGTTTTTATATAGATGAAGAGAGGAGGTGAGGATTAAGGTTTTAAAAGGTAGTTATAAAAAGAACAGGATAAAATTATTACTAATAGAAGTTAATTAATATTTATTTAATTGATAGTATTATTTAATATTAGGTCATGGGTAAGTATGCACTAATTAATATTTATTTTTAATTATAAAAAATATAAATACAATTTAAACCATAAAATAATGTATAAGTAATTATAAATACATTAATACTATATATATATATATATAGAGAGAGAGAGAGAGAGAGAAAGAACCTACTATAACTCATTTACAAAACTATTGGTTAAAAAAGAAATAAATATTGTCGTCCTTATAAAATTCTGATGACATACAATCATTATTGAATTCAACATAACTATGAAAGAAAAAAAATTCTAGTTCAATTAAAGGTATGTGCTATGAATGAAAAAAAATATTACAATAAACAAAGAAAGTAGCTTACTATATACAACTTTTACAAAACAATAAGTAATATGAACAATAATGTTTTTTGTTTCTATACAAAATAATTGATAAATGCAATGTTGATTGCACATGACATAGAATCTTAGATTTAGGTTCGACAAAATTTAAAAAAATTCTATTTATCTTTACCTTACCAACCAAGTTAATATATTTTCCTTTGATTATTTGATTTTGCTCTTGTGATCTTGGTATGTGGTTGGTCAATTCAAATCTCCAATACAAAATAAATTCAAAAACACTTTTTTGAATGATGTTGATTCTCAAAATGATGTTTAATAGAAATTTCTATAAAATTTCGATAGCTTGATGATTTATTTTTCAACATGACTTAAAGTATGTCAATTTGTATACTTATCACATAGAAAATGGATGGTCATATTTATTTTATAATTATTAAATAATTTTAATTTTGAATGATTAAATTTAAGTCTTCATGTTAGTAGAGAAGACCAATTTATCAAGTTATTGAAAAATTTGGAAAATGTTTGTTGGCATTTGAAAGATTCATAGGAATGATTCATAGTGACTGATCACCGTAGTTACATGTTCCAAGGAATTTTTGGGATGACTCCACACTTGGTTGAGAGAATTGTGGATATGGTTGGGTGAGTCAACCTCCTGGTGGAAAAAATTGAGGATGGGATTTGATGATTTAAAAATTGTTATTAATTAGTTTAATAGAGTTATGAGTGCATGATTAAGTATAAATGTATAAGTTAATTAAGATTAATTAACTATTTGAATTTAAATGGGAATTTGATATTAGTTAACTTACGGTAAAATATAAATTTTTAATGGTGAAATAAAATGATTGTATCAATTTTTAGTGAATTTAAATACAACACTAAATGTGGCATAATTTAAGCATTTATATAAATCCCTTTTTAAAAAGGTGTTGCAACTAGAAAAAACAATACATTTTCAAATAAGAACAAAAACTAGAGAGCAAACTAATGTAAGAAGATACTCAAAGCAACTTGAGTGAGTGATTAGTGTGGTAAATCCCCACTTGAGAGATTGTGTGAGGAGAAAATATGTCGGCGAGCACTCAAAAAGAATAAAAGATTAAATAGGATTTGCATGGATAGACTTTAAAATGGTGTGATGTAAATCAATTTAAACAAAGTTACCAATCTTTATTAAATGTTTGCATTATTTTATACAAGTGTAAAATGATTTACCCCAAGAAGATAGTTTCACGTAAGTGGATTTTTAGAAATGGTATTTCCCAATATAAGTTTCACTGTTGGATGTGCCCCATACAGATAATTACATGGAAGCAAGTATGTGAAGGATATATCCCATTGGTAAGATATGAACTATTATTAGATAAATATATATTCCAATGAATTTTTATTGATTGACATGATTTATTTTCAATCAAGAATAAATAAATAGATAAATTCGATTAATAGGATGTGTGATGAAGTGATATGTTTGTGAAATAGGCTAATAATGCGATAAAATCCTTGGTTGGGCTGAGAATTTTGATTGGGTGGGTAAATAAATATGGGTAGGGGAATAAATTAAAATTCATTTGAATTTAATTTTACTCTTTGCCACTTAGGATTTGAATGGTGTTATGGATTTTTATAATTGAGTGACAGAAAATGCACCGTATTCTAGCTAATGGGCATCAAATTGAGCGAGTGAAGGAACATAATGTTTTGAATTAGTGAAATTTGATATTTATTATCGTTAATGCATGGGAAATTTGTCCTAAACAAATTAATTTATTTGTTGACAATGGTTTTCGGTGACAAAATCAGTGAAATCATCGAGTCAAATGATGAAATGATCTGCATCAAACAATGATTTTGTGGGTAGTAGTGAAGTCATGCATTTTAATTGAGAAATTATCGTCATGGTAAAAAAATTGTCATTAGGGTGATGAAATCATATTAATGGTGGTGGAATCATCAAAATGATGAATTTGTGATAAATAATAATGAAATTGTTAGGTTTGGGTTAAATAGATTAATTTTTTATTTGAATAGTGAGAATGACATGATGATTATGTGTTATTGGTAATGTGTTATTGGTAGAATAATAGATAGAAAAATAATGATGATTTTTTAATAATATGTTGTGAATAATATACTAATAATATATATTTTTTTAATTTTTGCATGAAAGACTTCTCATTCTCATAAAATGTGAGAGGTGATTATGGGTATTATAGTTGATGAGAAGATTTAATGATTATGAGGTGGGGGCTATTGATATGGTGGGGATATCATACATCACAAAGATGCATGATATTTGTACAAACAAAGCATTATTGACAACATTATCAGAGAGAAGGCATAGTAGGACCAACACCTTTCATCTATTAATGGGGGAGATGATGCTTACATTGTAGGATGTGTGGTAGTTACTATGTATCACAATAGAAGGGAAGATTGCATATTGGCAAGATACCTCATAGCAATTACTTTTGGAGAGATTATTTGATGATGAAATGATTATTATGATTAAGCCAAGTCTAGATTTGGATTGTTGCATGGAACAGGAGAATATGGATAATTTGACATTAGTAGTGATGTATCTTATCAACGACATACTACTACTTGACAAGAGTGGGAGGACATTTCTATTGGGTTTGGCCAATATAGCAGGTGATATGATAGAGAATTGAAATGAGTTTACATGGGTTCTATGTGCACTAGATAGCTTGTATAGGGAGCTACATATCATAGTGTAAAATAATAGATCTATCAGTTTTTGTTATACATTACTATAGGTTTGGGCCAAGGACCATATAGCTCTTGAGAGGACCATTGGATAGTTTCAAGGTGGAATGGTTGAGAAGCCTTTTGTAGCCCTATAGATGGCATGTTATAATATGTGGACATAGGATACATATAAGAGATTTATAAAAATAAAATAGATCCATAGATGATTAGTCATCTTCACATGAAATCACAAGGAGATTGTATAGGGAGGAAAATCCTAATTAGGTAGAGGATGTGTTATTTAAAGCATTTTTTATGGTACCATGTTATATTTTGGGGTGACACGAGTACATTATTGAGAGATATAGACCATCTAGGGTCTTGAGGAAGTTTGGTATACATCAGGATGTACTTGACTTACCTCATGCATTTAAAAGATCAACTAGGAATCAATGGTAGTGGGGGCCAGGGATTGACCTGATAGTGGTACAGGCTATCTAGATGAATTTACAACATGTACCTTTTCATGATAAGATGGATGTTAAAGATGTAAGAGTGACATATGTGTGTAGAGTATGGTGGAAATATATGAGGCCTATGAATTTTACTCTTTCATACAGAGGAAGAGGATACTAGTAGAGATGATGTAGAGAGTGCCACCATAGAGGAGACTTTGATAGAGGAGGTGTATATAGGGAGATAAATAAGATAATGGTCAAAAAAAGATGAGTGTTGGAAAATATAAGAGTTGATTAAATCATGAAAACCTAAAGATAGAGAAAGAAATAAAACACTAAAATATTATAATGCTTACATGTAAATGATAAAATACAAATTGGATATTATATAGCTAGCAAGATAACACAACCATTTTATAGAAAATAGGAAGGACTGACCCAATAATACATATGTGTAAATTTTTTTATAAGAATACAGTTCTCAATAATTACAAACCAACTAACATACTATAATAGGTTTCACACTCTCTGTGTAGCTTGCTCACCTTCGAGGTGGCATGCCATAGTTGTGGCTTCATGGTCTTGGTGACACCTTGGTTTCTCCTTGTAAGATTACCAAAAACCTAAAAGTGATAGGAGAACATCTCTTTTCTTAACACCTTTGGTCATTTCTTTTATTACCACAAACCCATATGGTTTTCTGCTACAGGTTAACCTCAAACCTAGAGGTCATAGGAGGTCTCAACTATTTTATACACTTCGATGGTTTCTCAGATTTTCACAAACCCTTTTCCAAGAACCAAGACCTACTTTAGTGATTTTGCTTTCCATAATGTTCTTCATTAGGAGGTACTAAACTATAAAATAATGCTAAGTATTTTATTGAAAAACACCAAATGTAGATAAAAAAAAATTAAGGACTAAATCCTCATCACCTCCTTTATCCTTTGTATGCAATTTTTGTCACTCAATCTCGCATAACATAGATATTTACTTTGACTAATGATCATCTTCAGCATAGTCAATTTGGTGCAAAGCATACCACACTAAAAAAAGAGTAAAACACACCAAACCACAAAAATTGTCACCATAGCAATGATGTGAACCTGTCATAAGTGACTCACAAGAGGATGTTAATTGTCCTCCAGTTTTTGTTTATGCTCTAGCCTCTAGTAAATGAAACTCCTTCACTCAGATGATGATTATTTTAAGATTAATTGTAGGAAGAGAAATCCCCATAGTTTTGACCCATTTGATGTTTGACAACATTTGACTCAAGATGTCACATACAAGTGATTGTGAATCCTTGAATCTTTGGATTTGTCTTTTATGTAAAATAATTTGATTATTTTGATATTGGATGTTACTACATAATATATCTATGTAATGATAACATTCCTTGGAAAATGTCTATGATCTACATCCAATATTTAGAATACCTCTTAATGATTGTCTTTCCTCTGTCAGATAACATTTGGGTAGTCACCGTGAATATTGCCATTTTTTATTTTTCCAAGTATATTTACATAAGATTACCAGAGAGTGTGATAAACATATGTTATCTTAGTATAAAATGATTACCTTTCAATGTTTTCTCTTTTCCTACAATTTTTTTCCCTAAATCTTAGGACCTATCCTTGTAATTAGCATGTTTTGGTGAACCCACG
Source organism: Torreya grandis (assembly GCA_037957365.1). Classification (NCBI taxonomy): domain Eukaryota; kingdom Viridiplantae; phylum Streptophyta; class Pinopsida; order Cupressales; family Taxaceae; genus Torreya; species Torreya grandis. The sequence goes on from JARHVA010004467.1 coordinate 1,413,182, forward strand.
AACCTCTGCTAATAAATACATCAGTTTAAGGCCCTCTTTAGAGTATATGGTTATGTATGCAACACTTATTAATAGAGGGGTATTTTAGGTAAGCTCAACTACACTTGATCCCATTACCCCATGTTTTTCAAGGCAACATACGAAGTTAGAGGACCTAGATTTCTGAATAAAAAATTAATTCTAGTAACTTGCACTCATGATTTGAGATGATAAAGTGCAAGGTAATAATAAACCGTAATAGGAATAGGTGGATTCTATATAAAATATCCTATATATTATAATAGATAGAAGATTGAAAATTAGGACAAAAACATTAACGGTAGTGTTTATATCTTGAGGGTAGTGTCAAAGATGATATAGAGTTATTAAAATAATATGAAGAATCAAGGTGGAACATTAGTATACCTCCTTCTACACCTATTCCTATCATACCTATTTGTGCATAATTGAATATGTTAAGTATTATTTCTCCTTCATATTGAAATTTTAAAAATATTGTGTGGCATTGTACTTGTCTATATTCAACATATTTATCTGAATTAATTTAATTGGCCTACATTTAGAATATCTTACTCCATAGTTGATTGGGTTATTCCAGTAACCTAATTCCAAAAAAATTAAACATTTTATGAATCTAACCTTTGAGTCTTCCTGTGAAAACCCTATCTCTACCTCAGATTTTCAACCTTGTAGGTTTTCATATTGTATTAATTTTTTTATATCTAATTTTATTATTTCTATGCAACTTAGGTGTAGTTATAGAATAGGTGGTGCACCTATTGAGTATCTTGAGCATCCTCTTATTCCACATAGAATGTATAGATCTAACACCATATCAAATTCTACCAATAATTAGATTGTCAGTATTGAGAATGACCAAAATACTAAACTTGCTCTCATAGAGGATAAATATGATTATAAAAATAGTGAATCACATGAGAATAATGAACATGAGAAAGTAGATCAAGAGGAAGTTAAATATATTGTAGTTTTTCAAAAATGTATTCACTAAAATATTAAAGATATTGAGAAGATAATCAATTTTACATTAGAAATTAAAAAAATCCAAAAAAAATAGTAAAAAACCATTGGTATCAATCCCATTATCTCCCACCACAAGAACAACATTGATTACTACATCTAGTGGAGGAATAATATATATTTTCAAGCTATTTCCCATAGATAATCAAACACATTATTTCATTATCCATAGGAATAATCAATATTTTAACTCAATTACCAGTTTAAGTGCATGGGTGAATGTAATTATTGTTTGCATGTCCTTTGGTAACTTATTAAATATCAATTCTTACTCCCAATGTGTCTACTATGCAAACTCTTCTATAATTTATTTAAACTTTGGAGGCTAAGGTTAAAAATATTGTGAAAAATGATTTAAAATCAACTAATGCTATTTATTCACAAGATGTATTCAAAAATTCTTGAACATAAGATATCCTTGCACCCTTTTCCCACCAATTTTTTAACACCCAAGTTCACACTTTATGGTGACAAGGATAACCCTGAGCATCATATTCGATATTTCTATGCAACATGCCTTGATTATGCTTCTAATGATAAAATTTTAACAAAATTATTTCCAAGAAACTGGTTTTATGATCCACCAATATGATCAATGACAGCATTCAAACCCCTAGTGGATCAATTCCTATCACATTTTTCAATCAAAATAACTAAGAATATGTCATATGCATAAGTTACCAAGATCAAGTGAGGGAAAAATGAACTTATCAATGAATAATTTTTTAGAAAAAACATAATTTTTGCGAAAATGATAAATCTATTGATGGATAAAGAGCTTCATGGTATCTTAAGTAAAGTTTTCTTACCCCAGTAAATGTTTTTATTATCTTTAAGAAGTTGAAATATTTTGATATCTTATGCTATATTATCAAGGATTGATAAATGAAACCTTTTTAATTTAATTAACCTTATTATGTAGTAAATAAATTGACTATAACTTATACAAAGTCTCATATCAAAATAAGCTATAACATTAAATCTATAGAGGATAAAAAGGAAGAAACAACAATGGTTAACACATTGTTACAACAACCTAATAAGCTCATCTTATCTAATGCACCTAAGAGATAATTGACATCATTAATTGAGTCTCCATATTCTCCCCATAATAATATTTTGGAGTGTCACCTCATATCACTCACTCCTCCCTTAGAGGTTGACATAATTCAACCTTTACCAAAAGGATATGATACAAAATTTTATTTTGACTATTACCAATATGTCAAGAATTATACAAACATATGTTAAAATTTGAATCCCAAGATGAAATACCTCATTTATAGTGAAAAATATCATCTTTGATGATCTTCCAAAGTATTCAATATCACAAACTACTTAATTATTAAGACCAAAATATATTCAAAAATCCATTACAAGGTTATTCTAAGGAAACACTAGAATAAAAAGGACATATTATGAGCATCCTCATCTACTACATTATTGGAATCCATTAGATGGGATTATTGGAAAACTTACATATACACTTCCTCATATGGTTCAAACTACTTCTATTTCATTTGATGAAAATGAAATTGTGGATGATGACTCTGATCTTCACTCATTATTTATTAGAGAACATGTTGATAATTAGCATTTTTATAGTGTTATGGTTGATAATGGATCTAGTGAGAATGTATGTACAATGACATTATTCACATATTTTGGATAAACACATGATGAATTATACCCTTCGGTTAACATGATTAGAGTATACAATGGGAAAGCCTAACAGGTTTTTTATGAGACTAATTTACATTTACTAGTTGCTCCAACACATATGAACACAACATTCTTAGTTATACCACATATGAGAGTTTTTTTATATGTTATTAGGATGACCTTCAATTCATGATGTCTGTGTAGTTCCCTAAAAATTTGATAAATGTATCAAGTATATTCATGCCAATAGGGTAATCATAGTATCAAAGATTTAGTTTGATAATCCATTATAACAAGAAAATTTTATTACAAATAAAATAATTATACAACCTATTATGGTTTTTAATCATGCACAAAATGGTAATAAAAAGTCAATCCCCTTTCTTAGGTTACTTATACTTGAGAGGTAGTTACATAAGACATATATAGTGGATTCCATAGTGCACTCATAAACACCTACATGGCCCAACCAATTAATAAGATCATATCCAAATATTTTAGAGAGGGTATACATCTATCCATATTTATAGATGCACATTGAAATTCATAAATCACTCATAAATGGGTTTGATGAACAACTAAAAACTATACTACTATTTCATGACCAGAAAGTGCTATGGGACATAAGTAGAGTATTAAAAATTCTACAATTGTAGATTTGGCACATATACATGATCTTTGGTAGTATGAAAAATAGTTTTTATACCATCCTAAGCCTAAATCAACCTACAAACATCTATTAGATGGGTTCATCGGCTAGCCTTCTCATTATTAAATTTGAAAATGATAAATGTCTAATAAATAAAAAATAAAAAATATTTATCATACACATGTTTACTATAATTTTCATATATGTGATTTAATTTATGCCAGTATATAACATATCATTTCCCTTATATAAACACATATTTTTCATGGGTACTTCAATGTGATACATGTATAAAATAGATACAAGATACATGATCGTACAAGTGTTAGACCTTTCCTCCACCCTTGTGACACACAAAATTGGGGAAATTTATTTCATTTGTCATGATTGATACATATTGTATTTTTTTGTAATCAACTAAAATTAACTTGTTTTTTTTTGTCTACTAAATCTTAAACATATTTATTCTCATGTTTACCTCTTGCATAATGTGTCAAATATTCTATGCTACATGATAGTTTACTAACACATGTATGTAGGAACTAGTATGCTATGACTATGTTAGATATTATTCATATTAGATGTGTGTGTGTGTGTGTGTGTGTGTGTGTGTGTGTGTGTGTGTGTGTGTGTGTGTATACATATACATATATGTATATACATACATATGTGTGTGTGTGTGTCTATATATATATATATATATATATATATATATATATATATGTATATATATATACATGTATATATATATATGTATGTATATATATACATATATACATATATACACACATATACATATATATATGTATATATATATACATATATATGTATATATATGTATATATATGTATATATATATATATATATATACATATATATATGTATATGTATATTTATATGTGTGTATATATGTATATATGTATATATATACATATATATACATACATATATACACACACACACACACACACACACACACACACACACACATATATATATATATATATATATATATATATATATATATATAAAAATATATACATACATACATACATACATACATACATACATACATACATACATATATATATATATATATATATATATATATATATATATATATATATATATATATATATATGGCATGCCTCCATTTTTGAGGTGAGTGTATTGAAATCTAGAAGTCACCTTATCTCAAAATCACATAGTGGTATCATATCTAAGTATATGTATCAATTTAACTCACAATATCCAATTACAAAATGCCCTAAGATGCATGATATGGACAATGGAAAAATATATAAGTATGAAGCATAAGCTCAACATAAATTCGAGCACACACATAATAGAAATCAAAGTCCCACAATATGTATCTAATTAAATCATAAACAAGGTGTGTGTTCAAATGACATAGAATCAATATTATATATATATATATATATATATATATATATATATATATATATATATATGGCATGGTTAACTTATGATTTTGAGATAAGGTGACTTCCAAATTTTATTACACTCACCTCAAAAGTGGAGGCATGTCATAGAGACATGAGTCCACACACACACACACACACATAGTTAGTATAATTGGAATAATTTTATACAATTCACATGATTCATATATACACATGGGATAAAATATTATGTATTTGGACATTATTTTAATATATTTGGGACAAATGTTTTCAGATTTGTGACATATTTTACATAATTTATAGAGTAGAGGTTGAATCTTGATAGATACCTTAATTAGAGACTCATTATAGGTGAATATGCCATGAAAATGCACCAAATCATAGATATGTTTTTAGATTATACATCACTTACAACATATTTGATGAGGATCATGAACAAATTGTGTTCCTTTCTCACAAAATTGATGTACTAACCTTTCCAAGACACATGGATTGAGCCTTTATCCATTTGCATCAGTTGGCTTCCTTGATTAATGCAATCATTATTTATCACCCTCGATGACCTTGGCATTACTCCCCATTTTAGGTTAAGATGTTTACACCACTTTACATTTTCTATATTGTTTATATTATGTTTACATTTTGGTTGTGCAATTGAGATTGAGTCCTCTCAAGGGCCTTAGCACAACTCGCCCTTGCACCATATTGGAGGCATGGTCACCCTCTAATCCCTTCTTCATATCTCTAAAGTTATCTATTGAATGTATCTTTAATTATTCAACGAGGTAGAATCATCAAAAAACTAAATTATGAAGAGAAAACATGGTTGCATTGCCACAAAGGCGTATTCCTTCCTTGCTCTCTTTACTTTTCATATTTTAAATGATTCACTTTTAAATTATATGTACTACTTAAATTGTAACATGCTCTTGGTTTTAGATTATACACAAAAAATAAATTAAAATAAATCTCAAGTCAAATTAAAATGTGTTATACACACCAAAGTACACATTTCTTTCCTTTAAAACTAGTAATGTCATCCTTATGCACTATTAGATTACACCAAGGGGGGGAGGCGGATGGATGGTTGGAATGTAGATACTCAGTTTTTTTTAACACAACATACTAGACTTATACACTTGACAAATACAAATCATGGATTAACCCTTAATTATTTAACATTTTCACTACTACAAGGCTTATGTTCACCATCTCATTATGCCTTACTACTTACCGTATAGTCCTAACCTGATGTTATTATTATTTGTATCACCTTTATGATGATTTGTATCACCTTTAACTCATATTCCATTAAAATTTTATTTACATGCTACTTTTATAATTACATATCCTAAATAAATTTGTAGTGTGTAGGACACTAGAGTCCACATTACAACTAGCATTGACGCGAGTGTCCTAACACTGATGCTAGTGTCCCTATCTTCAAAAAAATCAAATTTGCAAAAAAAATTACATGTATGGGTCACCCTATGTGTTTTATTTAACCCTCCCATGAGAAATTTAAAAAATATGTGGTATAAATACAAATTAAAATCCATTCATTATGAGATAAATCAATACTTGTCAATCATAAAGAAAACTCACATTACACCAATGAAAATCATATACACAGTTGAGATATACTACCCTAATATTCACTATTTACAAATCAATCATACAATAAGTATTCTTTTAGGTATGAAGCATTCAAATATAAGACCATGAGTGGTATTTATCGAGTTACAAGCTACATCACTACATGCACTTGTATATAGCATATTCACAATTGTTAAAACACAAGCCCACATAAGAGGGAGAAATACATTCCTCTTAGGACCTCTCTAGATTATATGGATATGTATGAGGTGCTCATTGACAGATGATTATTTGAGGTCCAATTGAATTCACATGAACCCATTAACCCCTATTTTTTCAAGGTGACATAGCAAGTTGGAGGACCTAGGGTTTTGAGGAAAACACTAATTTTTGGGTCTTGTACTTTCATCATATTTGATAAAACTTTCAATTAAAAATTTCATAGACTTTTAAATTCATAATCATAAGAATGACTGTACCATCCCAAAACTAGTTTTGTAACTGTATATTAATGGAATAGTAAATTTTACATTAACAAGAATGAATATGTTTCTTATCTAGTGTTTTAGATACATTAAATAAATTATTGAGCATAGTGGAGATGAACTCAAAAACATGTATAGGAAACTAGATCAATATTTTGTTTCACTTATTCTTTGATATCTCATCCTCACAAGACCCAAATAAGAAACAAGAAAAAAAAAACCATAAAAATAGAAAAAAATGGTGCAAGTCAAATTCTTTAACTGAAAAGAAACTAAGAAAGGATGAAATATTGTTATTTAACTAAATTTCCTCAGCACTCCTTCAATATATGATGTTTTATTTTGGACTATGATTTCATTCCACTCACCTTGTATGTACAACTAGTGATGTATGTTTTGTATTTAATTAATAAAAAATGCTTTCCAATCCAAAAATTGCATGAATTACAAATATTAAAATACAAAGGATCATTCAACTAATAATAAGAAGAAAAAATATTTGGACTAATGTTTTCACATATTTTTTGTTTTTGGGATGATACCAAAGCCCCTTTCTTTGTTTCATAGAATCAAAATAGAATATACACCATATTTAATAGTGGTAAAGGAATTTGGATGTTGTCCCAATTTTTGGTTCTCATATACATGCACATTATACAATTTTTTTCTCATATTAGATAACTGTCATATATGTACATATAGCTTGCTTGAAATATATGCTGTCAAAATTATTTGATAAGAGATCATTGTTTCCACTTGATATGTACCTCATTTAACTAGATATTTCTATATGGAATTAATGTAGTTTGGAAAATCTTAGCAAATAATGTTAAAACCATAAATTTTATATTACATGTTCTATGTGCTTTCTGTTAAGGGATTTCTTTGTTTGAAAACTCAACTATTATTCTTATTTCATTGCTATTTGATAATGTTCATTCCTATCATGTTTTGCTAAATGGATATTTTTCAATATACATTGCCACATTTCAATGGAATCAAGCATTTAGTATTACAATATATGCAAACCAAATTGATATATATTTGAATCAAAAGAATTTCTATTATTATAAAAGATCTATAACTACTCTACCATGAATAGAGTGAGTGATGTGGGTAGTAATGAAGAAGATGCATGATCTAATATCCCAAGTATTTATCCTTTTCATTTCAACCTAAACTATATTTTACTACTTTATTGATAGTGTGCTTCATGGCAACAAAATATCCAAAAATATGTATAACAAACTTCTATCCAAATGAAACCTCAACCGATTTTATGGAACATTATTCTAAAAAATATGAAAAATAAATAAATCAAGTATTCCAAAAAATATTAATTCTTAAAGAAAAAAATCATAGAGATAATAGTTTAAACAATTAAATATACTTTAATAAGTCCTAAGAACCATTTTGGCATAGATATTTAAAGTGACCTTTAATGAAACTCTTCTAGATGAGATATTTCTTGTTTTCTATTTATATCTATTTCTTATATATTTGATTTTTTAAGCATGAAAGTAGAAATTGTAATAGCCTTAATTATAGTTTTAGAATTGTATGTTCTCTAAAAAAATACTCAAATTTGATTTTACATGACATACTAGTCTTTTACACTTCCAAAATACCAATCATGGATCAGCCCTTCATTATATGACATTTACATTGCCATTAGGATTGTGTTCATTATCTCATTATGCCTTACTACATACCCTATAGTCGTACCCTAATGGTATGATGATCTAGATCACTTGTAGCTCATAATCCATTAAAATTTGATTTAAATGTTGATTTGACTATTAAAGATCCCAATTAAATTTCTGGTCTACAACTCACTACCATCTACATTAGGACATTAGTGTCCCATCTGTAACACTAGTGACCTTATCTTCAAAACAATTAAATTCTCAAATATTTTGACATGTATAGGTCACCCTATGTGTTTTATTTAACCGTCCCTTTATATCATTAAAAAATATGTGGTATAAAAAAATATAAATCCATTAATTATGATCTAAACCAATACTTTTCAATCATCAAGAAAACTCACACTACAACAATGAAAATCATCTGCACAATTTAGATATATCACCCTAGTTTTATCTATTTCCAAATTAGTCATAGGATAATTATTGTATTAGGTATGAATCACTCAAAGAGAATCCCATGATTATTATTTTTAATGTTACAAGCTATCTCACTACATACACTTGTATATAGCATATTACATAATTGTTAAAACATAAGCCTACATAAGGAGGTGAATTCCATTCATTTGTGGCCCTCTTTAGAGTATATGAATATGTAAGAGGTGCTAGTGACAAAAGACTATTTCAGGTTAGATTTAATTCATTTTAATACACTAATCCCTATTTTGTAAGGTGACATGGCAAGTGGAGGACCTAGTGTTTTGATTAAAACATTAATTTTTGGGTATTGTGTTTTCATCATCTTTGATATAACTCTCAATTTAAAAAACCATAGACTTACAACTTCTTGATCTTAAGAATTTGTTGACCATCCCAACACTAATTTTGTAACCTAGTGTTTTGATTAAAACATTAATTTTTGGGTATTGTGTTTTCATCATCTTTGATAAAACCCTCAATTTAAAAAATCATAGGCTTACAACTTCATCATCTTAAGAATTTTTTGACCATCCCAACACTAATTTTGTAACTATAAATTAATGGAATAGTTCATTTTACATGAACAAGAATTAATAAGTTTATTATATAGTGTTTCACATATGCTAAATACATTATTGAGCATAGTAGAGATGAACTAGAAAACATGTTTCGTAAACTAGATCCATATTTTGGGTTAGTTACTCTTTGAGATTTGATTCTCACTAGATCCAAATAAGAAACAAGGAAAAAAACACAAATCATAGAAACACCAAAAAAGGGTGCAACTCCACTTATAAAACTAAAAGGAAACTAAAAACGATCAAATATTTTAACTTTTAAACTATTTTTTTCTAGGCACTCTCTCAATATATGATGTTTTATTTTAGATTGTTATTCCATTCCACTCCATTTTGATGTAAAAAGAGTGATGTATAATTTTGTATTAAATTAATAAAAAATTACTTTTTAATCCAAATGTTGCATGAATTACAAAGATGGAAATATAAAGGATCACTCAACCAATAATAGGAAGAAAAAAATCAGGCCCAATGGTTTGACACATTTTTTATTTTTGGGTTGATACCAAAACCCATTTATTTGTTTGACTAAATAAAAATATAATTAAAGGAAACACTATCTTTACTAGTGGTGAAGGCATTTAGATGCTCTCTCAATTTTTGGTTCTCATAGACAAGCACACTATATAATTTTCTCTCATATTTGAGAGCTCTCGTATATGTATATAAATCTTTCTTAAAATATATGCTATAAAAATTATTTGATCATAGAGAATTATTTTCACATGATATGTACCTCATTTAACTTCATATTTCTAGATGATATTAGTGTAGTTTGGAACAGTTTAGCCAACAATGTTAGACTTGCAAATTCTATATTACTTATTATATGCAGTTTCTACTAATGGTTCTTTTATTTGAAAACTCGACTATTATTCTTAAGTCATCACTAATTCAAAAAAAAAAATCCTATCATTTTTTGTTAAATGGATAGTTTTGGATATATATTCCCACTTTTCAAGGGAATCAAATAGTGAATATAACAATAGATGTAAACCCAAGTGAGCTAGATTTCAATCAAAATCATTTATATTGGTATAAGGGTTTTCTATCTACTCCACCATGCATAGAGGGAGTGATTTTGCTAGTGATGAATAAGATGTACGACCTAATCTCCCAAGTTTTTTTCTTTTTCAATTATGTCTAAAATGTATTTTCCAACTTTATGGATAGTGTGCTTCATGGGAACCAAAATATCCAAAATATGTTAAAGAAAAAATCCATCCAAATCAACCCTCAACAAATTTTATGATGGAACATTACTCTAAAAAAAATTAAAAAAAAATTAAATCATGTAAACCAAACAAATCTTAGGGAATTTATTCTTAAACAAAACAATCCCAGAGACAATCTTTTTAAAAAGTAAACATACTCTGATAAGTCATACAAACCATTTTGGCATAGAAGATGTTTATAGTGACATCTAATGAAAATCTTCTAGATGAGATATTTATTGTTTTCCATTTATATCTATTGCTTATGTATTTGAGTTTTTAAGCATGAAAGTAGAAATTATAATATCGTTAATTATAGTTTTAGAATTGTATGTTCTCTAAAAAAATACTCAAATTTGATTTTACATGACATACTAGTCTTGTACACTTCACTAATACCACTCATGGATCAAACATTCATTATATGACATTTACATTAACGCAAGGCTTATGTTCATCATCTCATTATGCTGTAATACTTACCCTATAGTCCTACCCTAATGTTATCATGATCTAGATCACTAGTAGTTAATAATCCATCAAAATTTTATTTACATGCTGATTTTATGGTTATAGATCCCAATTACATTTCTAGTCTGCAGGATACTACCATCCACATTAGTACCCTAGTATTGATGTTAGTGTCACAACTCTAATGCTAGTGTCCCTATCTTCAAAACAAATCAAATTTGCCAATATTTTGACATGTATGGGTCACCTTATGTTTTTTTTTAAACCCTCCCATGATATCAGTAAAAAATATGTGGTATAAATACAAATCAAAATCAATTCATTGTGAGTTAAAGCAATACTTATCAATCATCAATAAAAGTCACACTACACCAATGAAAATCATCTACACAATTGAGATATATTACCCTAGTCTTCACTATTTCCAAATTCATCATACGATAAGTATTCTTTTAGGTATGAAAAATTCAAATACCATCACATGAGTAGTATTTGTAAAGTTACATGCTATAACACTACATGCACTTGTATATATCATATTTCACAATTGATAAAACATAAGCCTACATAGGGGGTGAAATCCATTGGTCTGAGGCCCTCTTTAGAGTATATGGATATGTAAAAGGTGTTATTGATAGATGATTCTCTGAGGTCAGATTGAATTCACTTGAGCCCACTAAACCCTATTTCATAAGGTGACATGCCAAGTTGAGGACTTTGAGTTTTGAGGAAAAACTAATTTTAGGGTCTTGTGTTTACATCATCTTTGATAAAACCTTTATTATAAAGAGTCATAGGATTATGATTTCATCAACTTATGAATGTTTGGACCATCCCAACACTGATTTTTCTACTACAACTTAATGGAATAGTTCATTTTACATGAACAATAATGATGAAGTTTCTTATATAGTGTTTCACATACATTAAATACATTATTGAGCATAGTGAAGATGAACTAAAAAACATATCTAATAAACTAGATCTATATTTTGGTCCAGTTACTCTTTGAGCTTTGATTCTCACAACATTCAAATAAGAAACAAGGAAAACAACACAAACCATAGAAACTCCCAAAAAGGGTGCAATTCCACCTATAAAACTAAAAAGAAGCTAAAAATGATGAAATATAATTACTTAACTAACTTTTCTAAGCGCTCTCTCAATATATAATGTTTTATTCTGGACTGTTATTCCATTCCACTCACTTTTAATCTAAAACTAGATAGGTATACTTTTTAATCTAAAAATTGCATGAATTACAAAGATTGAAATATAAAGGATCACTCAGCCAATAATAAGAAGAAAAAAAATTAGGCCTAATGGTTTCCCATATTTTTACTTTTTGGGATGATCCCAAACCACTTTCTTTGTTTCACTAAATCAAAATAAAATATAAAGGAAACACCGTCTTTACCAGTGGTAAAGGCATTTGGATGCTCTCTCGATTTTTGATTCTCATAGACATGCATACTATATAATTTTCTCTCATATTAGAGAGCTCTCATATATGTACATATAGCTTGCTTAATATATATGCTCTAAAAATGTTTTGATTAAAGAATATTATTTTCACAGGTTATGTACCTCATTTAACTATCAGCTTTTTTGATGATATTAGTGTAGTTTGGAACAGTTTAGCCAACAATGTTAAACCCCTAAATTTTATATTACTTGTTATATGCGCTTTATACTAATGGGTTTTTTAGTTTGAAAACTCAACTATTATTCTTAATTCATCACTGATTGATAATGTTCTTTCTTAACATGTTTTGTTAAATGGATAGTTTTGGATATACATTCCCACTTTTCAAGGGAATCAATTAGTGAATATAACAACAGATGTAAACCCAAGTGAGCTCCATTTGAATCAAAACTATTTATATTGATATAAGGGTTCTCTATCTACTCCACCGTGCATAGAGGGAGTGATTTGGGTAGTGATGAAGAAGATGCACGACCTGATCTCACAATTATTTTTCCTTTTCATTTCTCTCTAAAATATATTTTCCTACTTTATCGATACTGTGTTTCATAAGGACCAAATATCCCAAATATGTATAACAAAACCTCCATCCATATCAAACCTCGACCGAGTTTATGATTGAACATTATTCTTAAAAAAATATGAAAAAAAAAAAATTAAATCAAGTAAACCAAAGAAAGCTTAGGGAATGTATTCTTAAACAAGACGATCACAGAGACAATCTTTTAGACAAATAAATATAGTCTGATAAATCATACGAACCATTTTGGCGTAGAAGATGTTTAATGTCACCTTTAGTCAAACTCTTTTGGATGAGAGATTTCTTATTTTCCATCCATATCTATTGCTTACGTATTTGAGTTTATAAGCATGAAATTAGAAATCATAAAAGTCTTAATTTTAGTTTTACAATTGTATGTTTTCTTAAAAAAAATTTATTAAAAATAATGCTTGTGTCTAGAGAATAATATTAATTCCTTAAAGCTATAAATATATAACTCTCTCCCTTTATTGATTGAAGAAAACATGTACACTCTTAAGCTTCATATGATTTCAATGTAAAATTTAGGCATCGATGCCAAAAGTTCTCATTGGAGTATGGTAGGCGGAGGAAATTGTGCAGACAAAATTGTCAATTATAAGCCCAGTATTTTGGATGAACCTTTTGAGTTTTTAAATTACTGAATACATGCATTATGGTGGAAGTTGAAAACAATCGATGGTGTGGTATGAACATATTTGAAAATACAAGAATGTCTAGATTATATTTTAAAAAATCCTAAATATAAATTAATGTTTTGTAGAATTGTAAGACAATTTTTTTTAAAAAATATCATTGAAGGTGACCATTTGGAAAAATGTGCAAGAAAAGACCTCGTTAATTGTTATATCTTAATTGATATAGACATACAAGGTGTCTTTCATGTAAGTGGACCTATATTATATTGTTCTTCATGGATAATAAACTTAATTTTCATTTTATTTAGTTTTTCATTATCCATTGGAATCGATTTTAAGAGATTAAAGTGGACTTTGAATGAATTATCATTTTTAGTATGGAATATGAAGATATGTTGGCTATTGCAACATGGAAATTCTGTTGCAACTCAACCACTCAATATAAGGTATGCATACAAGAGGAATATTAAATGATGGTGTTTTAACTGAGGATTATGGTAGAGATTTATATATCATGATTTTCATCACATGTCACATGTTAGTAATATTTTATATTATCATATACTCTAATATAATGATTTAAAAATTATCACAGTAATACATAATATGCAACAACGAAAACATAGATTATGTGATTATGGATAGATTATCCAATAGAGATACCAGACTTTATCTCAATGGTTATTGATTAAAAAAATCCAAATTTCCTATTTAAAAGAATTCACACAATTTTTATATAAGTTATAATCTTACTAGACAAAACCTTCTTCCCCTTTTCTAGATAATAATGACCATCGCTTGATTTAAATAAAAAATACCAAACAACTACCACCCAATATGTCCATAGGCAAAATGAAGCTACCCCTTTTATAATAAAACCCAACAATGAATCATTTTCTTAATACAAAAGATATAAATGGCTAAATGGCTAAATGAACTATAAATTATGTAGATGCAATTTTTTAAATGTAACTCGTAATTTTTACGCATTCAAACCTACTTTTCCTGCATTCAAACCCGTTCAACCTACATTCAAACCTGTTTTACATGCATTCAATTTTTTCCCCCCCTATTTTGCTAATGTTCAGAAAGAGCGACGAATGCCTACTAATGTCTCACCAGGTTTCACCAAGGAGCTGAGAAAAACAAAAAAATGTATGGCTGGGTCCTTCAAGTCGTCACTTGTGAACCTTGAATATTCAGGCCTGGGCCATATATAACCACGAAATGGAGTTAGAAATAAATGCAAGCACGTGGGTAAACTAAAATGATGATGGCTTTAGGGGCACCTGCCATATCGCGGGTTGCATTTTTGACAATTATTTTGGATACTAACAGAGGGGAACATCGACGAATACAAATAGAGGTAAATGGAAAATAAGAGGGGCTGGTGGGGCTAAGACTAGCTACATAGGTTTGTGTGTTTTGTTATGGTCAGTATTATACACACATCCCATCCAATTAAATTTTATGTTTAGTTGGGAGACTTGCAGGTTAAAAAGAGTAGAAGGAAGTTGGAAGGTTTTATATTCATTACAAAATAAATGTAGAAATATATAATTATGGGACTGGAAAACCAAGAGAACTTTATTTGAGCTATTCGTCACACCAGTGGCTTTATATGGCTGTGAAGTTTGGGTCAGCAATTTGTCTAATTTTAAATAGAAACAAATAGAGAGAATCCACAGAATTTAATCACAAACAACATCAAAGTCAAAGCTTCATTTCCATATGAGATTCTATTCATTGAAACAGGTACATTTCCATTTGAAGCATCAACAATGACTCAAACAATAAATTATCTAAAAAGACATAAAATATGAAGAACCATTGATGGCCAAAAATGGTAATCGAAGAAGAGCTAAATAGTAGGAAGAACACGTGGATGAAACAAAATAACAAATGGATGAGTAAATGGGACATCCACATGCAAGAGTGTCCAAACATCAAGGATGAATTAAATAAATATGTGATAGAGAAATTTAGGGCAACCATGTATACAAAACAGTCAAGACAAAAGAAGTAATACTACATCAAAGAGTTTAATTCTATATTGGAGTATATGAAAAGAAATACACAGTGGCAGAAACTAAATAGAAAGAAAAATTATTGATTGCATAGTTGAGGACAAATAAATTAGGTCCAAAAATAAACAAACCAATATGATCACCTTCTCTTGAATTATCCACATGTGTCAGCGATGACTTCATCAACATGCTTACTTAGTGTTTTTTGGCAACTTTACAAATTTTGTTAAGTATGGAAAAACAATGATTTCTGACTGAGAAGCCAACTTTGTACCCTCATATCTTTAATCACAGTTCGATGCATGAATTGAGGTTTGGCATAAAATAACTAGGGACTAATACGATCACAATCCTACAACCAACTCACCTTGATTCATTCCCACGTGGAAATGATGATGGCATCAAACTACCTACTCTGATTTGTTGATACTAGACCCAAAGTGTCTAGATGAGAATAATGAACTACTAGATGAATTCAACTCATGCACACAAGATCTCAAAGCACAGAGAACATCTTAGGGACCTATTGCACATGCTCAAATCACCATACTGATCCTTGATCCTCTCTAGTCGTGTCAAAACTAAAGATCAACCAACCATACACAAAACATACATGACCAAACACATTGCACACTTTGTTAATGACACTTCACATTGCACACCTTGTCATTGTCACTTAGGCTATCAAAGCACTTCATCCACTCAATAGATAATCTCCATAACATCAGTATGATATCATCATTATAAGTCTCCAACAATCTCCCCTTTGTCATTGATGTCAACAACTAATATATATATATATATATATATATATATATATATATATATATATATATATATATATATATATATATATATATAAAACTCACCTTCTCTCTCTTCAAAGCACTCCCATAACAAAACCTTTCTTTCCAATAAGAACTTTTCTCTCCTTTGACATAATGACAAAGTGGACATAAACTAATCATGAGGACCTAAAAATTCTATCAAATAATAATGGACCATCTTAAAAAGATATTACACACTCTTGCTTACCTTGATCTAGCATGTTCTTGCCTTGACAACTTCCTCTTCTTCCATACCAACACTCTCTTTAACCAATCACAACAACCAATGAAGAAAGAACATGCAAAACATTAAAATATGATCTAACTCAACAAAAATCATATAATAGGGACTCCCCTTAATATTTTTGAGAAATTACACCTTTTGAGCATCTTTAGATCTCCACACGCCATGAAGAACCACCATGTAGGCTTACTAGGCTTCTTTCTCAAGACACTTCGATGACCATCAACTCTAAATGTGAACTATAAAAAATAGGAAAATGCACTAAACCAATTTGAAAACATACATTTATATATTCATACCTTATTCTTTTGGATAACCTGAGCAAAAAACACTCTTCTTCAAACTAGGCTCGTCTAGCCTCTTTGTAGCCCTACTTGAAACTTGAAGAACCCACAATTTTTAGTAGACACATGTTTAGGACCTAAAAAATTATATCTATAAATATCTCATATTCCGCATCAAGCATACCAATTTTTATCACTAGGCTCATCCTATGCAACATACTTCATTAACAAACCAACTATCCAACTAGCCCTCCATAATGACAAAAACATGAATAATTCGAGAACATCAAACCTTGAAATATCTATGCAAATTGACTTGAACACCCATTTATCCCACTAAATATATTAATAATCCTTAAATATCAACTCATAAGGCAAGCCTATTTTCTAATAGAGCCTAAAATCCTAGAATCTCAAAATAAGTAGGGTCAGCAAACCTCCTTGTGATCAATGCACACTTATGAAATTGCTTGAACACATTCAAATATTAAAATCACTTAGATCACATAAAAAAATAAACTCACATCCTTTTCTTAACACCAAACCCTTCTCTATATTTGTATCATTCTCATTAAGCCACCTAGAACCACCCAATCTGACTCTATACTACAACTACTTCACAACCCTCTAAAACAGGCTCATGAGCTTATTGCTACCCCTTAGCAAAAGACCTTTCTAATTGTCATTATCATCTTGAGCATATAAAAATATTTTTTCATTGCAAGGAGTCTCTTAAGAATCATAGATAGAGACACCTTATATACCTTAATGATCTAAAACAAAAACAAATCCTCATCTTCTATATCTTCCTTGCTCATCTAATATTTATAGTTTGTCTTCTTCTTCTTTGGCTTAGGATAAAAACTTCCTCATCCACTCAAACATTATCCTTTTCTTTTATGATTGAATTGACAATGCATGGAGACAACACATATTCATTACATACCTTTTCATCTGAAGAATCTTCCTTACATCTTGAAACCTCATAATTAGGTATAAATAATTGATGTTCTTTGCATGATATATGTTAAATAATAACAAGATGTTCATTTGGATCTATACATACCTTAATAATGACCTAAATCAACACCTTGGTCTTCTCCTTGAGCTTAGTCTCTTAATTCTCAACATGAGCATACAATGAGACCTCTTGGTACTCTTTAACTTCTAAAGCATTTTACACCATAACAAACAAATTACTCATGCTTACCACCTTTGATTTCCATATTTTAACTTGTTTTCTTTATTGAAATCTAGGAGCCTGGTAAAACCTATTCTATCTTGTAGGCTTTTGCTTACATAATCTAGAAATATGACCTCTCTATTTACAATTGAAACACATGATATTTTTTGTAAAAAGTTCTTTCTACCTATCCAAATTTGGACAATATCTTACAATGTGTCCTATTTTATAGAAATTGTATCACTCAATATCTCTTAAATAAAACTCATCTTGTCTTATCCCTTTTGAATGATGACCCCCATCATAGTTCCATGCAAATTCATTCTTAACAGGGCCTCTCCATTCTCTAGATCTATGCTCAAATTTGTTACAAGTATAGCAGTAACCATTGAAGTTTGCATGCATCATGGCATTTGGTTATTGGATTTGATTTGTCTTTATTCTATTAGTACCTTGATTCCTTGTCTAATGATCTATCTTTAAAGACTGATCCACCTTGTTCACATTAGTATTCATCTTGTTTTGAGTTGCATTCTTTTTTTCTTGTTCACATTAGTATTCATCTTGTCTAAATAATATGAGCTATTTTCAAATCTCACAAATTTCTTCATCTTACTTGTCTTTTCTAATTCAGATCTCAAAGATTCATTTTTAAAAACATACCTTGAATATTCATCTTCTTTATGTTTTAAGCTTGTAGATAGGATTTTCAATTGACAACTGAGATGTTTGATCATATTTTAATGCTCTTTGGTGTCATCATTCAATATTACCTCATACACATTGAATTTATCCTCATAGTCCTTGAGCTTAGATTTCATCTTCTTATTGATCTTCTTCTTAATCTTCAGCTCTCCAAGAGCATTCATCAAAATAGTTTTGCAGTCCACCTCATCTTAATCATTTTTTGAATCACTCCAAGGAGACTCCTTATGTGAGAAACTTCCTTCCTCAATCATGAATAGGGATTCATCTTTAGTAGGGCCCCCATCTTCATTATCATATTTTGAATCACTATCTTTATTCTCGTCTGATGATTTGCAATCTTCTTTGGTGTAAAGACTCTTCCTATTTTTGAAGGACCTCTTATTGTTGTTACATTTTTTGAACCCTCTCTTTTTGTATGTGTTATTTTTATTATCTTGGCCTTCACCATGCTCTTCATCATCATTATTCTCATGCTTACGAGGGTAATTTTTATCAAAATGTCTTATCTCTCCACAATTAAAATATTTGAAGGGTAGTTTACCCTTATACTTCCCTAAACTAGTGTTCAATTTCCTAGTAATCAAGAAATTAGTTCTCATCGTTAATAGATATGTCATCCTCTTTGGATTTCATACCTTGGAATTTTTTTTTGCTTTATCTCTATCTTGAGTGTTGCTTCCCTCTTTTTTTGTACATCATAATTCTTCCTCACCTCATAGGAAGTAAGGGTGCCATGCAATTGATTCATATTCAACTGAGTAAGACCATGACTCTCTTGTATACTAGATAATTTTGGATCAAACTTAAGGGAAACAGACCTTAATACCTTTTCAATGATAGTAGTCTTTTTAATATTCTCTCTAAGACTTCTAATTACATTCACAATCTCATCAACTCTTTGTAGAAAGGATACCATAATATCTTCTTCGATCATCTTGAGGCTTTCAAATTGCCTTCTTTGATTCTATAATTTATCAAGCTTAATATTTGAATTTCCTTAAAAAATAGTCTTCAATTTATATGATAATTTCTTGGAAGATGTGCAATTAATTACTTTAGTTAACTCAATTTATTTAAGGCCATAATTTATGGCATTCATTGCCTTGGAATTATTCTCAAACAAATTATTGTCTATAATACTAGATGGAGGAATAATAGGAGCAACATAACTATCCAAAAATGATTGCCATACATCAAACCCCTAGGACATAATTTATGTATGCATCCTATCACTCTAAAAAACATAATTGGATCCATTAAACATTTATGATTTCTTAGGATAGAAACCACCTTACACATTATGACTAGTCATTGTACCTTGGATCACCTTTAAGCTGTCAAGTTTTTACCAAGAGACATCACTCTGATACCAATTTTTAAAAGTAAAATAATTGGGAGGGGTAGGTGAATCACTGATCCTAAATAATATAACTTCAATTATGATCATTACAAATAATTAACAAGTTACCATAAGCATTCCTTAAGCATACATATCATTCATAACAATAAGTAAGAGAGATAACATAAGAAAAATCACATAACACATGACATACGTGGGAAACCCTCTTAAGGAATAAAACTTACTAGAACCTGTAATTGGACTACCATCCTATAATAAGAAGATCCATTTTATACCATATATAAATGATCAAAAAACTAAAATCCCTATTTATTGAGACTCCAATCCCATAAGGTGCTACCACATCTGTCTAGCTGAGTTGTAACAACAACCAAACCTTTTAGCAAATTTCACATTGAAACAAGGTTATAACAAACTTAGATGTTGAAATACCAAAATAACACCTATAAACAAATCCATCTTTAAATAGATGTCAATAATACCTGATGATGGAACTCTACTTATCACACTTTTACCTTTGATCACACTCAAACAATAAGAGCACAATTCTACCAATAGAATTATGACCAACATGTCATACAAATAGTTTTTAATCTATTCTAATTCGAAACTCATATTATGGCACTCTACCCTTCCTTCACTCCTCAAAACACATACACAAACCTCTCTCAAAACTCTCCCAAGTTTCACATACCCAGTCTCAAACCCATCATCTTTGGTTTCATTATTTATATAGCAATTTTGATAATCGCTACCTTGGCTAGATATTATGCATGACTTAATGCTTAAGGCATATATCATATGAAGACACTAATCAATAAAATATTCAAAGGTCAGCCAGAGAATCTATAGTTCACTCTTAAGGAATTACCCTTTTAAGTAAGGCACTTGTAGCCCTTATAGGTATCATATAAACCTCTTCCCTATTTTATCACTCCATTGATAAAAATAAGAACACATGACCACTTTGAAATACTTGGGTCCACTCATTATGTCACCTTTGACATCTTCAAAATATTTTAGTTGACTTAGCTTACCTCTATGTATTCTCAATCAACTCAAACACTGACTTGGTGCACACACTCACCATTACTAAACATACAATCAACTTATTAAGCATTTCTCATACTCAATATAGATTGATCACACCTCTAAAAACCACATATAACAACCTCATGGAGTCTATAACATGTTTCAATAGTTAATCTATTATGAGACATCAAAACAACATCAATACAAGCTCAAATATTCTTCTCGAGTTACTTGCGAAATAAGCGTAAACACATAGTCAACTTCTAGTCTCAATATCTTTGACTTTACTAACTTTCAAATCCTTAAATATATATAGCCAAATTCACCTTGGAGTCCTCTACCATCTTGATTTTTACTGAATTAGTAAATTCATCTTCTATCAAAAGATATGGTCTAAATAGAGAGATTTGGTTTTTCCCTATGTAAATTCAAATATTTGAATAACAACCATCACATTTAACCTTAAAACATAATGATCAAATCTTGTAAACTCTCATCTTCTGATGAAATATGATCCATCTATTTTATCCTAGATTGAACACATAGACTACCAAAGCCAAATCTTAAATAACAGTCACATTGACCTCATCTCATGCAATCTAGGAACTTTGACCTAATGTGATCTATCAATCTCTATGGATCAACCAGGTCTATATCAATTAGTGCACACCAATTTATCACTCTATATAAACTCCCACTCATCATTGAATCATTATCGTGTACCTTTGCTCTGTCATTAAATATCATGCACCTATCCTCATCTTACTACCTCTTGACTCCTTGAAGAAACTTCACTCTGTTGATCTTGATCGAGCTTTAACACTTTAAAAAATGACTATGGGGACCCTGTCAATATCCCTGAGTAGCCATTTCTGATCCTTAATAACTTATTTTGTGCTTCGATATAGAATCTCAAACTTGGACTAAATGATCTCCTCACAAAAGATAATCCAACCATGTAATAAAATCTTCTTGGAACCCTCACATGTGTGATATATAAACTCATTAAAGTTCATTCTCAAAAACTTTTGTCACAAATACAACCATGTCCAAAACTATTTGAGAGGTCAAATTTGAGAATCCATCATTTTTACTGTGCTTCAACACATGAAATCAAATATAGTGCAAATGATCTATGATAAAAATTAAACAAACCTATTTGATCAAATTATCTTCATACCTTCACATGTGAAATATATAACATCATCAAAATTCTCACTTAGCTCATTCTACCTCACTATAAAATTGGCTATGGGAAAACATAGTCAATCTACCTGGGAGCCCAACTTTGCACATCTATATCTCTTGAATCACTACATCACATGATATAAAAATTAACACAAATAAACTAGGTCCAAAAATTAATAAACCCATATGATGAAATTATCCTGAATCATCAACACATGTGATCTCAGACATTATAAATATGCTTACTTAGCTCTTTCTAGCCACTTTGAAAATTTGGCTAAGTATGGGAATACAATGATTTATGACTGAAAAGCCAACTTTGTGCCCTCATATCTTTAACTAAACTTTGATTCATGACTTGAATTTGGAAAAAAATAACTAGAGACTACTGTGATCACAACCATATAACCAACTCCCATTAACTCATTCCCATGTGGTAATGGTGATGTCATCAAACTACCTACTCAAATTTTATACTACTAGACCCAAAGTGTCTAGATGAGAATAATGAACTACCAAATGAATTTCACTCATGCACACAAGCTCTCAAAGCATAGATAATATATTAATGACCTCTTACACATTCTCAAATCACCATACTCATCCCTGATCATCTCTAGTCATGTCAAAACTAAATATCAACCCACCATACATAAAGCATACAAGAACAAGCACTTTGAACACTTTGCCATTATCACTTAATCTATCAAATAACTTTATCCACTCACCAAAGCATCTCTATGACATGATCATGACAACTCTCCAACACACAAACCATAGAAACACCCAAAAAGGGTGCAACTCCACTTATAAAACTAAAAGGAAACTGAAAAAGGATAAAATATTATTACCTAACTAAAAATTTTAGCACTCTATCAATATATGATGTTTTTTTTTGGACTATGATTCCATTGCACTCATTTTTTATGTACAACTAGTGATGTGTATTTTTGTTTCTAATTAATAGAAAATTATTTAAAATCCAAAAGTTTCATTAGTTACAAATATTGAAACACAAAGGATCTTTCATCCAATAATAGGAAGAAAAAGTATCATGGCTAATGTTTTCACATATTTTTTATTCTTGGGATGATACCAAATCCCCTTTCTTTGTTTCACATAATCAAAGTAGAGTATAAGAGAAACACCATCTTTACTAGTAGTAAAGTCATTTGGAAGCTCTCTCAATTTTGGTTATCATAGAGATGTACATTATACAATTTTATCTCATATTAGAGAGCCATCATATATGTACATATAGCTTTAGTAAAATATATTCTATCAAAATTATTTGATCAGAAATCATTGTTTCCATATGATATGTACCTCATTTAACTAGATATTTCTAGATGACATTAGTGGAGTTTGGAACAATTTAGAAAATAATTTTAAACCCATACATTTTATAATACATGTTATATGCACTTTCTACTAATGGGTTTTTCAGTTTGAAAAATCAACTAATATTCTTCTTTCATTGCTAGTTGATAATGTTCCTTCCTGCCATGTTTTGTTAAATAGATATTTTTTGATATGCATTCCCACTTTTCAAGGGAATCAAGCATTTATTATAACAAGATATGTAAACCCAAGTGGGATATATTTGATTCAAAACAATTTATAATGGTATAAGGGTTCTATAACTACTTCACTATGCATAGAGGGAGTGATGTGGGTATTGATGAAGAATATGCATGACCTAATCTCCCAAGAATTTATCCTTTTCATTTCTATCTAAAAGGTATTTTCTTACTTTATGGATAGTGTGCTTCAAGGGAACCAAATATCTAAAATATGTATAACAAAAATTACATCCAAATCAAACCTTGACTAATTCTATGATAGAACATTAATCTAAAAAAATATTAAAAAAAATTAAATTAATTGAAGAAATAAAGTGAAAAATGTTTTGATAGATCTTATTGATATGGAATCAGTGTATATATATAATGTTTAGGAGGTATTTATTTGGTTAACTAACCTACACAATACTAACAAATAATCGATGATTTATCTAATTACTAACCAATATTTTAATACTATGATAGCTATGCTCTGGCTATAAAAGATTGCCAAGCAGTTTAGCTAACCTACCTAGACAAGACAATGTAATATCTCAAATTATTCCAACATTCCCCCTTTTATTACATTATTTCTACAAACATCATATTTCTTGATAGTGGTCCCCCCTTTATTACAAACACTATAAAAGTATTTACACTTTCCATGTAGCCTATTCACTTTCTGAGGTGGCATGCAATCCTTGTGACTTAAAGGTCTTCATGACACCTTGTTTTTTTTCTTGTATGATTACAAAAAAACATGGAAGTAACAGGAACACTTCTCTCTACTAACACCCTCGGTGATTTCTTGGATTACCATAAATCCATATGGTTTTCTTCTACAGGTTGACCACGAACCTGGAGAGTGTAGAAGGTTTCTACTATACTTTAGTGGTTTATTAGATCACCAGAAACCCTTTTTCAAGAACCAAGTGATACTTTAGTGTGTTTTCTTCCCAAAACATTCTTTATCAAGAGGTACCAAACTAAAAAATAATGATCAGAACTTTATTAAAAAATATACTACAAAACATAACTAAACACACCAAACTTTGTCACCATATAAATGGTGTAACACCATCATAGGTGACTCATGAGAGGACACCAAATTTACTCTAGCCTCCATGTATCCTCTATCCTCTAGTTAATGAATTTACTTATATCAGAGTTGTTGCCAGAATTTGGATAATTTGAATGCAATGGAGACGTGATCACATGAGATGAAGTAAGTGCACACCACATAGATGCTAAAGCAATTTAAAATTATACAAGAAGATAAATTGCACAAGACAAAATGGAGAAAAACAAAATCTGATTAGCATGAGATGGCTAAAGTGAAGAATACATATATGAGAGCACGTAAATAATTCCTCCATAAAACGTGGTCAAGGCACCCAAGAATAGACTATAACTCCTTCATGAAAGGTGGTGACAAGGTGCTAAGACTAGAGAAGTAACTCCCATCTAGGGAGTTACTTATGACACCTATGACACATCTATGACACACATCTCCACATAAGCTAGCCTATCCCACAAATGTAGAAAAACTCCATTTATGCACAAAAATATAATTTCCCTACTTAATAAATAGGGAAAAATAAAAACCTACACTAATACCCCTCCATAAGAATAGATTAGGTGGGTAGTGTGGAAATATAAAATGGGTCCCAGAAACTAGGCCTGATGAGGTACCCATGTAGAAATGCAATCTCCCATAAGATAGAGAAAAGGAGAAAACCCATAGGAAAAAACTCCCCCCCAAAAGAGAGACATAAAAGAAATCAAGAGAGTAAAAGGCCCCCCTAAAGATGATGCTGCTACAGATGTAGACTGCACCCCAAGAAGAGCTTGTAGATGAATGAACTTGCTCTCGGTGAAAGGTTTGGTGAAGATGTCTGCAACCTGCTCTGAAGACTAGAAAAATATCAAGTCAATGACCTGACTATGAATAAGCTCCTGAATGAAATTCATGTGAATCTCTATGTGCTTGGTCTGCTGGTGTTGAACTGGATTCTTACAAATATGAATGGTACTCTAGTTGTCACAAAAATGATGGTGGGCTACCTAATAGGAATGCCAAACTCAAAAAGAAACCCATAAAGCCAAATATTCTTAGTAGCTGCATTAACAACTCCCCTGTACTCTGCCTCTATGGATGATATAGCAATAGCATTCTGCTTCTTGCTAGACCAACTGATAGGACCAGAACCTAGAGAGAAACTATAACCAGAAGTGGACTTGTGAGTGTGTGAATCACCAGCCTAGTCTGAATCTATATATCCAACCAAGTCAACCTCTATGCCAAATCTGTAATGAATCTCGTATCTATGTGAACCCTGTATGTAATGCGATATCCTCTTAGCTACTTTCCAATGCAGCTCATGAGGTTCCTGCATAAATATGGAGACAATTCCCACTATATATGATATGTCAGGCCTAGTGTGAGTCAAGTAGACGAGACTGCCATTAAGTTGTCGATACCGACTAGCATTAACCAATGGTGAAGAATAGTCAGCCTCAAGCTTGACTCCTGATAGAAAGGGAGTCAGAGATGGCTTGTAATCATCCATGTGAAACCAAGCCAATAAATCAAGAGCATACTTAGGTTGTGCAAGAGAAATCCCTAAATCTGACTATGAGATCTTGATGCTAAGGAAGTAGTGCAATAAACCCAAGTCTTTCATGTCAAATCTATCTTGGAGAGATGCCTTCAATGCTATAATAGCTGATGAAGAACTCTTGGTGATCAAAAGGTCATCAACATATAGAACCAAAATTAGGAGCGTATCATCCTACTGCAAGAAGTAGACATTGGGATCAGAATGGCACCTACTGAAACCCACTGTGAGAAGGAAGGAATCCATCTTGGTATACCAAGCCCGAGGGGCTTGTTTGAGGCCATAGATAGATTTACTCAGTTTGCACACTAAGGAAGAATCCTAAACAAATCTTGGCGGCTGCTCCATGTAGATCTCCTCCTCTAGGTCTCTGTGAAGAAAGGCACTCTTCACATCCATCTGGTGCACATCCCAACCATGTGTTGTAGTAATAGCCAAGGTGAGTCAGATAGAAGTCATCTTTGCAATGGGTGCAAAGGTCTCTGATTAGTCAGTGCATGCCACCTATGAGAACCCCTTGGTGACCAATCATGCCTTGTACTTATCAACTGACCCATCTGCTGCAAACTTGGTCTGATATATCCACCTAAATCAAACCATCTTTCTTCCCTTAGGAATTGAAGTCAAATCCCAATTGTGATTTTTGATTAAGGAATAATATTCTTCCTCCATAGCATTATCCCACTCAAGTACCCCCGATGCCTCTCGAAAATTCTATTGATCTAAAACTAAAGCAAAGAAGGCATGTGGATCTCTCTGAAAATCCCCCCTAGTACTTCTATCATTTTTGGGATCTCCTACCCAAGTGCCAACACTCTCAACTGTCTATCTAGCCCAAAGTGGCCCCGAAGTGGGCAAGTCAGGTGCTAACTCCTCATCCTCTGACTGACTAGAGGTGGATGACATTGCATCACTGTCCTCATTGTATGTACTCAAAGAAGAAGAAGATGTCTCTGGCTCAAGAACATGTTGTGGCTGATCTGAATCTGATGAGGAATCATCATGAATAAGTAGATCTGATGAGGGAGAAGAAGTTTCAAGTGTTGAGCGTCTAGGACTCCCATAAAAATGGACACTTCTCTCAATGAACAACTCATGAGTGACTGGATCTAGAAGGCAATACCCCTTAATACCATCCAGATATCCTACAAAGATTCTAGGCTTGTACTGACATTCCATAGCTTTGTGTTTCTTCTTCAGTATGCGGGCCATGGTTGGGGATTCAAAAACCCTAAGGTGCTAAACATCAGGTTTCCTTTTATGCCAAGCTTCAAAGGGTGTTATCCCTTTCAAAGTTTTGTGAGGAACCCTGTTTTGAATGTAGCAAGCACAATTGATGGCTTCGGCCCAATAATGTGGTGCTAAGGATTTGGAGTGAATCATATAGCTACCCATCTCTTTCAAGAACCTATTTTTGCATTCTATAACCCCATTTTGTGAAGGATTGTAAGTGACTGTGCGCTGCAAATCAATCCCCTATGTGGTGCAAAACTACTCAAACCTGATGCTAACATACTCACCTCCATTATCAGTTTGAAGAACCTTGATGGATTTCTCACTCTGTTTCTCAACAAGAGCCTTGAAGTCTAAAAAATTTTCAAACACTTCAGACTTTTGTTTGAGAAAATATATCCAAGTGTACCTAGAGAAATCATCAATGAAAGTGAGGATGTACTTGGCCCTTGTGAAAGATGGTTTGGGAAAGGGTCCCGATACATCACTGTGGACTAACTCCAAAGGTTGTGAAGCCCTCCAAGCTTTGCCTTTGTCAAATTTTGCTTCGGGATGCTTCCCAAGGGAGCACCCCTCGCAAAGTCCTTTTGATAATTGGAAATGAGGCAAGCTAATGACCATGTCATTTTTACAAAGTTGCTCAAGGTAGCAGTAGTGAAGGTGGCCAAACCGCTCATGCCACAATTTGCTAACTCCATTTGAATGAGTTAACAATGCTATTGGAGAAGACTCTAGTGTAGAATGTGAGGTGTATAACCTTGCTTGTTGATCTGCCATACCCACTGCCACTGTAGTATCACTACGCAACTCCCTGATAGCCATTGAATCTGGTGAAAAATCAAATCTTATGCCCTGACCAATGTGAGTGATTTGGTACACTGATAGGAGATTGGTTGAAAGAGAAGGAACACTTAGAACATTATTGAATGTTCCTCCTTCCATTTCAACTGACCCTCTCCCTGCAATGGAAACTAATGTGTCATCACCCAAACTAATCCAAGTCATGCTACAAGGCTCTAAAGATGAAAAATCAACTAGTGAAGAGCCCATGTGGTGAGAAGCACCCGAGTCAATGACCCATGAAGATGAAGAAGCAGCTATAGCTACAAGTGCCTTGCCCTTTTATTTCTCCTTACCCTTGCCTTTTGCCATAGTAGAATCTTAGGTAGATGAATTCTGCTTGATGGACTTGGGAACACCTATGTTGTGCTTCTCTAGAAGATGAGTTAGGTGATCTATTTATTTCTTCATGCATTTGTGTTCATCATGCCTTTTATTTTTACAATAGGCACACTTAACCTTCTCCTTCTTAGGTTTAGCATTGGAGGAGGATGACTCAGTGTTGTTTTTGGCAGGATTGTTGTTTTCTTTCTTCTTCTGTTGGTCCTTGTTTTTTTCTTCTTCTCCTTTGTGGAAGTCTTATCATTACCATTTCTAGATATCAAAGCTTGGGGTTGAGTAGACTTCATTGTGCCCATTTTAATTAGCTTATCTTGCTCCCTATTTAATTCAGCAATGAATGAATCCAAGAAGGCATTTTCCACGTAGTGCCAAGGGCACTTTTTATGGCATGGAAAGTGAAGACAAAGACTGAATAGCTTGAACCTAACTTTGCAAGAATAGAAATAATAAGTTGATCATCTTTCTTCTCTATCATGCATTCTTTCAATTGCAATCTAAGGGTCTTAAACTTAGTGAAGAAGTCCTATAGGGTGTCAAAGTTGCTAGGACTTAGACTTATGAGTTCATTTTCGAGCTCATGACCTCTCATCTCATCAAGCTTCCCAAATAAGAGTTCTAAGGTCTCCCATATTTCTTTGGGAGTCTTGGAGGTTTCTAAATGGAAGAAAAGTTTTGGAGACACAGACAAGCTCAGTAATCCATAGGCTTCATCACTACGGTTGTACCACTTGACCTTTTTAGCATCAGTGTTGGGTTCTACTTCAGTAGCCATGGTGATCCTATACAACCCTTTGCTTCTAAGAATGATTTACATTTTAACCTTCCATTCATGATAGTTGAAGGGTGTTATGGGTTTAAGTTGAAAATAATCTATTTTAAGCTGAATTTAGGTGAAGTTGTGTTGATTGTAAGTTGTGAAATTATGCATAAAGGAGCAAAGATTTGTAAGTTGTGAAAAGTAATCACACCCCCCAAAAATGTTGAGCCCCCCAAAAATATGTAAGTGCACCCTCAAAAGACATTAGGCTCAGCTGAGAATGCATCTTAGAGTAATCAATGCAAGACTATAAGCAAACAGGATGTCGAACTCAGCCAAAAATGCATCTCGGGAGACCCAAATTATAGGCACTTTATAAACTAGTGAATTTTTTATAAATAATAAGCCTAAGCTATGGAGAATTGAATTACAAACACTTTTTCAAAAAATGGCACCCAAATCTGAGCTACCATTTGCAAGATATTAAAAGTTCAATTTTCTCGTAAAGTAGTGTTTTTACAAAAAAAACACTAAAACATTTTTAAAATGCCTATTTTGAGAGATAAAGTGGCCTTCCAACCACTCATTCAATTTGGCACAGAGCGAGAAATCCAAAGGAGGTCTTTGTGAGGGGGAATTGGCCTCCTGCCAACCCAGGCCTCACCCTTCGTCTTTGTAGGTCGAAGATACAAATTTTGAAAAACTTTAAACTCCTTTTTTTTTTTGAATGCTAATTTCCAATTTGACTTTAATTTAAAAAATCAAATTATTGATTTATGAATATCATAATAATTATTAGACAAAATCAGAATTGCCAATTAAACAACAAGAGAGAGAGAGGGCCCACCACATAGGCATTGGAAACCAAAAAGGACTAAACTCAGTAAGGACAATAGCAGAATTACCGATTGTCAAAGAGGGTCTCGACCCAAGAAAAAAATAGTCAGACAGTAGTTGGCCGACTCCTGCGAGCAGAGGTTAGCACATGTGCCACTAGGCTGAGCCCCATATACAGCCGAGATAGGGCCTTCAAGAGAAACCAAACCCTCCTTGAAGCAGGAGCAGAAAAAAAGGAGCTGAAATGGGTGATCTTGTTACTAGACTGTGCCTCTCTCAACTTATTCAAATGACTGATTCAAATTAGAATAATTTTAAACTTGCAACGAGAGAAGCATGTTGTGGAGCTAGACTGTGCCCTGATGGAGTTACACACCTCATCCTACTAGATGCCCCACACTGAAAGTGGCATCCAAGAATAGAGACCAGATTGTAGAGATCTATCTTTTCCTGTAGAATGGCAAAAAAAAAATCCTACTACCTTTGATGTAGCCACAAAAAATCTATACAAGATGTCTTGGCAAATTTTAACTCAAAAGTAATATTTTTTAAAAGTTTTCGTATGGATTTGCATGAGTTTTCAAAAAACTCTACCAAAGCTCCCAAATGCAACGGTGTTAAATAGAAAAAACTACTAAGAAAGCAAAGTAAGACTTTCAGAATAAACTAATAGCATAACCAGACACACGATTACCGGAGTGGCTTTGATACCATATCGGAGTTGTTGCCAAAATCCAGATAATTTGAATGCAATGGAGATGTGATCACATGAGATGAAGCAAGTTCACACCACATAGATGCTAAAGCAATTTGAAATTATAAAAGAAGATAAAATGCACAAGACAAAATGGAGAAAACCAAAATCTAATTAACATGAGATGGCCAAAGTGAAGAATACATATAGGAGAGCATGTAAGTAACTCCTCCACAAAAGGTGGTCAAGGCACCCAAGAATAGACTGTAACTCCTCCATGAAGGTGGTGACAAGGTGATAAAAATAGAGAAGTAATTCCCATCAAGGGAGTTACTTATCACATTCTTATGACACCTATGACACACATCTCCACATAAGCTAGCCTATCCCACAAATGTAGGAAAACTCCATGTATGAACAAAAATATAATTTACCTAATTAAAAAATAGGGAAAAATAAAAACCTACACTAATAGCTTACTCAGGGCGAATCTTAGCTACATGATTTTGTTGAGGAGAATTCTTCCCCATAGTTTGGACCCATTTGATATTTGATGATATTTGAATCAGACTCAAGATGTCAAATACAAGTGATAGTTAATCCTTGTAAAAATAATTAAATTTGATTTTGAACAAAAATTTGGTGGACATAAAACTAACACTTTGATTATGAATTTTTGACAATTAACTTTGATTTTGAACAAAAATATCTTAAAACTGACCCTTTTTTATTATTTATAATAAATTTTGAACTCTAAAATAAATTACTATTTAAAATATTAACAAACAAAACTATCAAAATACATTTGATAACTATAAATGAATAACTCAAGACTCTTTTATTTTTACTATTTGACGATACATAATTTTCATTAAAACATAACTAAATATATAATTGACATGACTATACAAAACCTAAAGACCATATAAGTTTGATGATAATTTACACACTTATTTATATGGAGACATATGAGACTATAATAAAAAGAGACTCATGTTTTATCCCTCTAATGTAGATGGCATGGTTCAGATGAATTTCAAAGAAGGACTGAGTTGGATGTTGTTGATTCATGAGATTTGGAGGATCTATATCACACTAAGTAATAAACAAAAGAAGATGACATGGTGAAGCTTAGCTACATGATTTTTTTGAGGAGAAATCTCCCCCATAGTTTGGACCCATTTGATATTTGATGATAATTGAATCAGACTCAGGATGTCAAATACAAGTGATAGTTAATCCTTGTACAAATAATTAAATTTGATTTTGAACAACAGTTTGGTGGACATAAAACTAACACTTTGACTGATTATGAATTTTTGACAATTAACTTTGATTTTGAACAAAAATATATTAAAACTGACCCTTTTTTATATTTTATAATAAATTTTAAACTCCAAAATAAATTACTATTCAAAAGATTAACAAACAAAACTATCAAAATACATTTTATAGCTATAAATGAATATCTCAAGACTCTTTTATTTTTACTATTTGACGATAAATAATTTTCATTAAAACTTAACTAAATATATAATTGATATGGCTATACAAAACCTAAAGACCATATAAGTTTGATGATAATTTACACATTTATATGGAGACATATGAGACTATAAGAAAAAGATACTCATGTTTTATCCCTCTAAGTTAGATGGCATGGTTGAGATGAATTTCAAAGAAGCATTGAGTTGGATGCTACCAACACATGAGATTTGGAGGATCTATATCACACTAAGTAATAAAAATAAGAAGATGACATGGCCAAACCTAATGTGAATTGAAACTGATAGTTACCAAGTGCTAGTCCAGAACTGGTGACAGAAGTGGGTTAAGAACAACAAATTTGACCCTGATGAATTTCACATCACCAGCTTCTGCTACACCAATTCAAATATCCTTCAGAGAATGGTAGATGTATATAATTATGATCCATGCAAATGGAAATTATATGTGTTGAGACTCAAAAAACATTAACATAAAAATGTGATGTACTCTAAGCCACGGTGCCATAATGAGATCCTTTCTCACATCACTCCCACCATGATCTCAAACAGGCTTTGATACCAATGAAAGAATACAATACATAATGCTTCGATATATATTATTGATATAGAAGAAATGTATAAATACAATGTTCAGGAAGTAGTTATTTTGTTGAATAACATGTACATAATACTAAAAGATAACCATTAATTTATCTAATTACTGACCATTAAGCTAATACTATGATCACTATGCTTCGACTATAACAGATTGTTGAGCAGTTTAATTAACCTGCCTAAATAAGATAATGTAACATCTCAAATTATGCCAACATTATTTAAACTAAACAAATCTTATGAAATTTATTCTTAAACAAAACAATCACAGAGATAATATTTTAAACAAGTAAACATACTCTGATAATTCCTACCAACCATTTTGGCAAAGAATATCTTTAAAGTAACCTATAATAAAAATCTTCTGGATGAGATATTTCTTTTTTTCCATCTATATCTATTGCTAACATGTTTTTGTTTTTAAGCATGAAATCAAAAATCATAAAATCCTTAATTCTTGTCTTAGAATTGTATGATTTCTATAAAAAAACTCAAATTTGATGTTACATGACACACTCATCTTGTACGCTTCAAAAATACCAATCATGGATCAACCCTTCATTATATTACATTTACATTATCATAACTATTGTGTTCACCATGTCATCATGAATTACTACCTACCCTATAGTCCTAACCTAATGTTATGATGATCTAGATCACCTATAGCTCATAATCCATCAATATTTGATTTAAATCTTGTTTTTAAAATTACATATCCCAATTAAATTTCTACTCTAAAGGACACTACCAGCCCCATTAGGACACTAGTGTTGATGTTAGTGACCAAACTCTAACACTAGTGTCCCTATCTTCAAAACAATCAAATTTGAAAATGTTTTGACATGTATGGGTCACTCTATGTGTTATATTAAACCGTCCCATGATATATTTATAAAATATGAGGTATAAAAAAAAATTAAAATTGATTCATTGTGAGTGAAACCAATAATTTTCAATCAATAAGAAAACTCACACTACACCAATGAAAATCATCTGTCCAACTAAGATAAATAACCCTAGTCTTCACTATTTTGAAATTATTCATAAGATATGTATTCTTTTATGTATGAATCACTCAAATAGCATCCCATGACTAGTATTTGTAAATTTAAAATGTATATCGCTACATGCACTTTTATGTATCATATTACACAATTGTTAAAACATAAGCCCACATAAGGGGTCAAATTTCATTCGTCTGAGGCCCACTTTAGAGTATATGGATATGTAAGAGATACTATTGACAAACAAATATATGAGGTAATATTGAATTCAATTGTTCCCACTAAGCCCTATTACATAAGGTGACATGCCAAGTGGAGGACCTAAGGTTTTGATTAAAACACTAATTTTGGTGTCTTGTGTTTTCATCATCTTTGATAAAAACCTTAATTTAAAATGTTATAGGCTTATGACTTCATTAGCTTAAGAATTTTTGGACCATCCCAACATTAATTTTGAAACTACTAAATAATGGAATAGTTCATTTTACATGAACAAGAATTAAAAAGTTTCTTATGTAGTGTTTCATCTATATTAAATACATTATTGATCATAGTGGAGATGAACTAGAAAACATGTCTAGTAAACAAGATCCATATTTTGGGTCAGGTACTATTTGAGCTATGATTGTCACCAAATCCAAATAATAAATAAGGAGGAAAAAAAACCATAGAAACACCCAAAAAGGGTGCAACTCCACTTTAAAAACTAAAAGGAAACTAAAAAATGATGAAATGTTGTTACTTAACTAAATTTTCTAAGCATTCTCTCAATATATGATGTTTTATTTTGAACTATTATTCCATTCCACTCACTTTTTATGTAAAATTAGTGATGTATAATTTTGTATTTAATTAATATAAGAGTATTTTTAAATCAAAAAATTACATGTATTACCAAGATCGAAATATAAAGGATCACTCAGCGAATAATAGGAAGAAAAAAATTATGCCCAATGGTTTGACATATTTTTAATTTTTGGGATGATACAAAAACCCTTTTATTTGTTTCACTAAATCAAAATAGAATATAAAGGAAACAACCTCTTTACTAGTGGTAGAGGTATTTGGACCCTCCCTCAATTTTTGCTTCTCATAGACATGCACACTATATTATTTTATCTCATATTAGAGAGATCTCATATATGTAATTGTGGATTTCTTAAAATATATGTTGTAAAAATTATTTTATTAAAGAGAATTATTTTCACAAGATATGTACCTCATTTAACTAGATATTTCTAGATGATATTAGTGTAGTTTGGAACAATTTAGCCAACAAATAAACCCATAAATTTTATATTACTTTTTATATGAACATTATACTAATGGTTTTTTTTGTTTGAAAACTCAACTATTATTCTTAATTCATCACTAATTCATAATGTTATTTCTTATCATGTTTTGTTAAAATATAGTTTTGAATATACATTCTAACTTTTAGAGGGAATCTAACAGTGTATATAATAAGAGATGGAAACCCAAATGAGTTAGATTTCAATCAAAAGAATTTATATTGGTATAAGGTTTCTCTATCTACTCTACTGTGAATAGAGGGAATGATTTGTGTAGTGATGAAGACGATGCACGACCTAATCTCCCAACCATTTTTCTTTTTCATTTATGTATAAAATGTATTTTCCTACTTTATGGATAGTTTTCTTCATTGGAACACAATATCCAAAATATGTTTAACAAAAATTCCACCCAAATCAAACCTTGATTGATGTTATGATAGAACATTACTCTAAACAAATTTGAAAAAAATTAAATCAAGTAAACCAAACAAATCTTAGGGAGTTTATTATTAAACCAAACAATCATAGAGACAATCTGTTAAACAAGTAAACATACTTTGTTAATTCATACAAACCATTTTGGCATGGAAGATGTTTCAAGTGACCTTTAATCAAGTAATCAAGTTCTTCTAGATGAGATATTTCTTGTTTCCCATCGATATCTATTTCTTATGTATAAATGTGTTTTAAGGAATGAAAGTAAAAATCATAAAATCCTTAATTCTAGTTTTAGAATTGTGTGTTCTCTACAAAAATACTCAAATTTGATGTTACATGACATAATAGTCTTTTACATTGCACAAATATAAATCATGTATCAACCCTTCATTATATGACATTTTCATTGTCATAAGGCTTATGTTTGCCATCTCATTATGCCTTAACTAATTACCATATAGTCTTATCCTAATGTTATTATGATCTAGATCACTTTATCTCTTAATCCATCAAAATATTATTTACATGTTTGTTTGATAGTTACATATGCCAATTAAATTTCTAGTCTATAGGACATTACCATCCACATTAGGACACTAGTGTTGGTGTTACTATCCCAATTCTAATGCTAGTGTCCCTATCTTAAAAACAATCAAATTTAAAACTATTTTGACATTTATGGGTCACCCTATGTGTTATATTTAACCCTCCCATGATATCATTAAAAAAATGTGGTATAAATATAAAGCAATATCCATTCATTATGAGTTAAATAAATATTTGTCAATAATAATAAAAATTCAGACAACAAAGATATATTACCCTAGTCTTCACTATTTCCAAATTCATCATAGGATAAGTATTATTTTAGGTATGAAACATTCAAATAGAATCACATGAGTAGAATTTGTAAATTTATAAGCTATATCACTACATGCACTTGTATATAGCATATTGAACAATTATTAAAACATAAGCCCACATAAGGAGGAAAATTTCCTTAGTCTGGGGCCCTCTTTAGAGTATATGGATATGTAGGAGGTGATATTGATGACCCATTCTCAGAGGTTAGATTTAAATCACTTTATTTCACTAATCCCTATTTCATAAGGTAACATGCCAAGTCGAGGACCTAGGGTTTGAGTAAAACCCTAATTTTGGGGTCCTCTATTTTCATCATCTTTTATAAAACCTTCAATTTAAAAAATAATAGGATAATGACTTCATCAACTTAAGAATGTTTGGAGCATCATGAAATTTATTATGCAACTACAACTTAATAGATTATTTCATTTTACATGAAAAATAATGAAGAAGTTTCTTATATAGTATTTAACATACATTAAATACATTATTGAGCATAGTGGAGATGAACTAGAAAACATTTCTAGTAAACTACATCCATATTTTGGGTTAATTACTCTTTGAACTTTGATTCTCACCAAATCCAAATAAGATATAAGGAAAAAACAAAAACCATAGAAACACCCAAAAAGGGTGTAACTTTACTTATAAAACTAAAATGAGATTAAAGACGAAATATAGTTACTTAACTAAATTTTATAAGCAATCTCTCAATATATGATGTTTTATTATAGATATTTATTGCATTTCACTCAACTTTTATACAAAAATAGTGATGTATACTTTCGTTTTAAATTAATATAAAAATATTTTTCAATCTGAAAATTGCATGAGTTACAAATATTGGAATATAAAGGATCACTTAGCCAATAATAGGAAGGAAAAAATTGGGCCTAATGGTTTCACATATTTTTACTTTTTCGGATGATACCAAAACCCCTTTATTTGTTTTACTAAATCAAAATAAAATATAAAGGAAACACTATATTTACCAGTGGTGAAGGCGTTTGGATGCTCTCTCAATTTCCTATTCTCATAGACATGCATACTATATAATTTTCTCTCATATTAGAGAGTTATCATATATATACATATAACTTGCTTCAAATATATTCTCTCAAAAGTGTTTGATCAAAGAGCATTATTTTCACAAGATTTATTCCTCATTTAATTGGATCTTTTTAGATTATATTAGTGTAGTTTTGAACAGTTTAGACAACAATGTTAAACCCAAAAATAGTATATTACTTGTTATATGCAATTTCTACTAATGGGTCTTTTAGTTTGAAAAATCAACAACTATTTTTAATTCATCACTAATTGGTAATGCTCTTTCCTACCATGTTTTATCAAATGGATAGTTTTGGATGTACATTCCCACTTCTTAAGGGAATCAAGTAGTGAATATAACAAGAGATGTAAACTGAAGTGATATCTATTTGAATAAAAAAAAATTATATTAGTATAAGGGATATGTATCTACTCCAACTTGCATAGAGGGAGTGATTTGGGTGGTGATGTAGAAGATGCATGACCTGAAAATTAACATGATAAAGGGAGTGATTTGGGTAGGAATTTGGTTCTCATAGACATGAACACTATATAATTTTCTCTCATATTAGAGAGTTATAGTATATTTACATATATCTTGCTTAAAATATATTCTCTCAAAATTATTTGATCTTAGATCATTATTTTCATAGGATATGTACCTCATTTAACTAGATCTTTTTAGATGATATAAGTGTCGTTTAGAATAGTTTAGCCAACAATGTTAAACCCAAAAATTTAATTTTACTTGTTATATGCACTTTATACTAATGAATTTTTTAATTTGAAAACTCAACTACTATTTTTAATTCATCAGTGATTGGTAATGCTCTTTCTTATCATGTTTTGTTAACATGATAGTTTTGGATATACATTCCCACTTTTCAGGGGAATCAAGTAGTGAATATAACAAGAGATATAAACCCAAGTGAGATCAATATGAATAAAAATAATTTATATTAGTATAAGGGTTCTCTATCTAATCCACTTTTCATAGAGGGAGTGATTTGGGTAGTAATTCGGTTTTCATAGACATGTAGACTATATAATTTTCTCTCATATTTGAGAGTTATCATATATATACATATAGATTTATTAAAATATATTATCTCAAAATTATTTGATCAGAGAGCATTATTTTCATAGGATATGAAACCCATTTTACTAGATCTTTTAAGATGATATTAGTGTAGTTTGGAACAGTTTAGCCAATAATGTTAAACCCACAAATTTATATTACTTGTTTTATGAAATTTATACTAATGGATTTTTTTAATTTTAAAACTCAACTTCTATTCTTAATTCATCACTAATTGGTAATGCTCTTTCCTATCATGTTTTGTTAAATCGATAGTTATGCTTATGCATTCCAACTTTTCAAGGGAATCAAGTAGTGAATATAACAAGAGATGTAAACCAAAGTGAGATCAATTTGAATAAAACTAATTTGTATTAGTATAAGGGTTCTCTATCTAATCCAATTTGCATAGAGGGAGTGATTTGGGTAGTGATTCGGTTTTCATAGACATGTAGACTATATAATTTTATCTCATATTTGACAGTTATCATATATATACATATAGATTTATTAAAATATATTATCTCAAAATTATTTGATCAGAGAGCATTATTTTCATGGGATATGAACCTCATTTAACTAGATCTTTTAAGATGATATTAATGTAGTTTGGAATAGTTTAGCCAATAATGT
Organism: Torreya grandis; assembly: GCA_037957365.1. Taxonomy (NCBI): domain Eukaryota; kingdom Viridiplantae; phylum Streptophyta; class Pinopsida; order Cupressales; family Taxaceae; genus Torreya; species Torreya grandis. The sequence continues at coordinate 1,453,299 of JARHVA010004467.1, forward strand.
TAAACCCACAAATTTTATATTACTTGTTTTATGAAATTTATACTAATGGTTTTTTTTAATTTTAAAACTCAACTTCTATTCTTAATTCATCACTAATTGGTAATGCTCTTTCCTATCATGTTTTGTTAAATCAATAGTTTTGCTTATGCATTCCCACTTTTCAAGGGAATCAAGTAGTGAATATAACAAGAGATGTAAACCCAAGTAAGATCTATTTGAATCAAAAGCATTTATATTGGTATAAGGGTTATTTTTCTACTCCACCATGCATAGAGGGAGTGATTTGAGTAGTGATGTAGAAGATGCATACAAGCTCTTGATGTCAAGTGAGAAATAGATTACATTAACGTAAGTGTTTTTAGATACTAAACAAATAGACATTGGAATTCTTATGTCATTGTATAAAATCAAAATTATATGGTAAAAGGGAGAATTACCAAACCATAATTAAGTTTTACAATAAATTATCTAATAAAATAAAAATGTACGAGCTTAATCCATGTCACATTCAGTAATTCAAATTTGTAGGGAACATTGTAACCATAGAGATCTCAAAGGGACTAAGAAAATTTTATGTAAATGTACTCATATCTAGTATCAAATAGACACAATAGGTATTTTTATTTTATTTTCCATACACATTTCCACATATTTTATGTTCTTTTTGTTCTCCCCAAACTAAACAACTTATCAAAATTACCTCCATCGATAACCTTATCTAGCCTATAAAGGATGATATGGATAGTTTTACATGTTATGAAGTACTCGTGACTATAATTTTATAGTGGATATGTTTTTTGTTTTGTAATGACCTCCTTGGGTGAAAATCCTATAGTATAAAGAACTATAAATACAATGAAGTAAACATTAAAAGAAAATTATCTTGAATATAATAGTGAGTTTCATCCAAACTCCATTACCTTCATAAATGATTAAAGATCAAAGGTTAAAATCAGACTTTCATGGATGGAAGTCATGTGAAAAGACTTCTAAGAAATATAAAGGTCTAAAGGAAGACAAGAAATTTATAGAAAAAGTGGGTAGAATTTGTTCATAAGGAATAAGTTTACATCCTTTTAGTTTAAATCAAGATTCATTTCCATTCCTTTTAGCTAAGGTCAAGGGAAAAAACCCAAAAAACACAACCCCAAAACATATCTTTATTGATTTAGAACATGAGTTTCATCGTTATACTCTGGTATTTGATCTACCTTTAGGAATCCATGGGATTTCCTCACAACAAAGATGTCTTAGGACATCTACTATACAACAACTAATGGTAATATACAATATCACACTACTTTTTACTTCAAGAGAAGCTAGACAATTATTCGTTTATAATAACACATATTATATGAACGTATAATTTAAAAAATAATAAACTATGGATTTTTTTAATTAATTTAACACATCTACAACAAAGCTTTGAACAAACCTATAATGCACATCCCTTTTTAGGTCTGGTAGGGTATCTAACCTAAGGTAGATAATGGCATAAATTATCCTATAATCCCATCAATATGATCAAATTAAGATCTTAAAATGAAGTTTATTAATTTTTTCAATTTATTAAACACATTGAATATAAATTTCAAACTATTATGTTAAAAGAATATTCTAAATACAATGAGTTATATAATCAAAGATCATGCAGAGCCCAAACTTTTAGAGGTCATAAATCTAGATTTGTATCTCTTTTTAGGCTTTCATTTATGCCAAAATAACAATATAAAAAAATTATATTCAATTATAATCCACTCTATCCACTTAGGGATGTTTTCAAATATTTTCGGCTACCATACATGACCATATGAGGGTCCAAAATTTAATTTTAATAATTTTCTTGGGTTTGGTATATTTTTAGAATTAGCATATTTTTGTAACTAGACATTAAATTAATTTTAAATTAATATGTTAGGATAATTTTAATGTTTAGGAGTATGTGGATATCTTTAGAGCTCATCATGCTTGGATACAAAACTTACTAAAAATAACAAACCAAGATTTTTTTAGAGTTTTTAATTTTGCATGTCAACTCCAATTTTGAGTTAAGGTTTATTTCAATCACTTGTATGTAATTATTTGAATAATTAAATATATGAATCAATACAATTTATTATTTTAAAATTTCTATGCATTGTTATTATAGATTTATTTTCCTTAACAACATTTGGGTTCATTATTTGGTATGAGAGCAAGTTCAATTCTTGGATGTATAAGAGATGGTGAAAGGATGAGGAATAATTACTCAAATGATCATGACTATGTAAATTATGTATAGATAAGTGGAAAAAAATAACTTTAATTTTCATAAATCAAAAGCAAAGTAGAGTGGAAGATGACATAGAGGAAGAAACAAATCATGAAGATGAAGTTTAGTTAGAGGAGGAATAATAGGAACAACTGCCATCAATTAAAGAGAGGATGGTTAGTGCTTTAGAGGGAAGAAATGAAGGAATAAGGGTCGAAGTTATAGATTATGAAGTAAGTTTAAAACCATAAGAATTGATAGACTAAATAAATAGCATGGAGTTTTTTTTTAAATTGAGAACTCTAAGCTAAGTTAATAAAGTAAAGTTTACATGTATGAAATTTATGGGTCATGCAATGCTTTTGTGCAATCACATATAGAAAGAGAGATAAATAAAATGTAAAGAGAATATCAATTCATAAAAAATAATGGTCAATAATCTAATGGAAAAATTTATTCCTTTGTATTATGCACAAACCCTCTATAGAAGATTCTAGAGTTTAAGGCAAAATTATCACAGTATAAAGGAGCATATATGTGATTTTTACAATCTTTCCATACAAGAGGGGCATTATGAAACTAGATAATAGATGGATGCAAGGTATGTAAATGTTTTGATGTTTTTATTCAAGATGAATTGAGCATGCACAAAATACTTTTCATGGAGAAGGCTCATCAATTAGCATTGAAGGTAGAAAATATATGTATGTATGTATCTATATAGTTTTAGAGGATTATTTTGCATTGGGACAAGAAGAGGACAATCCCTTCCAATAAAGGGACAAGGTGGATTCAATACCAATATAGGTCTATTTAATACCATTAGACTATAACCATCACATGGTGTAAAAAGGAAAGAAGACAATAGATAAGGGTTTCAATAACAACAAAAAGGAAGAGGATTTCAAAGAGGTCAAGTCTATGGTGGTGGTAAAAGATGGTTTCTAAATCAATGTAGGTATTATGTTTGTTATAGATGTGGATAAAAAATACATAGAATGTTTGAGTGTCTTTGCCACCAAGATCAAAAAGGAGGCAAGAGGATCACCCGAAAGTTAATTTAATTGATGTTGAGATAAAAGAAAAAAATATTAAACTTACAATCATAGATATTGGAGAAAGTATCATGATGAGAACACTGATTGCTCTAAGGTAAGAATAGGTGTATAATAAATAAGTTGATGATGCACGACTACAAACACATATTTTTTAACAATGTGTACTTCAAGAGGTAATATATACAAAGTAATTATGGATGGTGGTAGTTATGAAAATATGATTTCTAAGGACATGATTGAGAAACTAGGTTTGCAATGTGAAAAACATCCTTATCCTTATTGAATTTCATGGTTTAAAAAAGGGAATGAAGTTAAAGTACATAAAAGTTGTTTAATCTAGTTTTATATTGGAAAATATTACAAAGAGGAAATATGGTATGATGCTATACTATTGGATGCATGTTATCTATTATTTGGAAGGCCATGACAATTTGACAAAAAGACAATTCATGATGGAATGAATAATAGATATACTTTTAAAAATGTGGTAGAAAGGTATTTATATTACCTCTTAAAGAAGAAGGGCAGGCATAGAGAATGTTATCCACAAAATAATTTAACAAAGACATCAATATGAAAGGTTGTTGTTATGTATTAGTATAAAAACAAGAGGACACAAAAGTGGTGAAAATGCCTATAGATGTAAGATAAGTGTTGAAAAAATATGCAAATGTTATACTTAATGAGTTACCATATGGTTTACCAACAAAGAGAGGCATTTAACATCATATTATTTTGGTTCCATGATTAGCTCTACCAAATCAAGCAGCTTACAGGATGAGTCCAACAGAACATGAAAAATTAAATAAACATGTTATTAAATTGGTGAGAAAGAGTTTGGTAAGAGAGAGCATGATTACATGTGTGACATCAGCATTGCTAACTCCAAATAAATATAGAGGGTGGTGGATGTGTGTTTATAGTAGAGAGATCAATAAAATTACCATCAAATACATATTTCATATAACTTATTTACATGATATGATGAATGTTCTTGTAGGAGTAAAATATTTTACTAATATTAATATAAGAAGTGGATATTATCAAATTCAGATTCATGAAGGAGATTAGTACAAGATAACATTCAAGACTAAGGATGGATTATATGAGTATATGGTGATGCCATTCAGATTCTCTAATGCAACCAAGAAATTTAAAAAGGTGATGAACACAGTGCTAGAAGATTACATTGATAATTTTGTGGTGGTTTATTTTGATGATATTTTAATATCCATTAAGTCTAAAGAAGAGGAATTAAGGCATTTGAGAAGGTTATTAGAGTTGTTAAGGAATGATAATCTATGTGTAAATTAGAATAAGTATAGGATTATGTAGAGAAATTTAATACTTTTGAGATTTATAGTTTTAGTAGATGGTGTAAGAATGGATGAAGAAAACATAGATGTAATTATTGAGTGGCCTATTCCAAAGAGAATTAGAGAGGTAAGAAGTTTCCACGTCTTATCAAATTTTTACATAAAGTTTACTAAAAACAATAGTAATATTATTGCACCAATAACATATTACGTGTGAGGAAAATAATTTGTGTGAATAAGATTAGCAATTAAAAATATTTAGTTTTTGAAGAAGAAGATTACATAGAAACCCATCTTAGCATTACCAAATTTTAGCAAACTGTTTGAGGTTGATTATCATGCTTCACATGTGGGAATCATTACTATTTTGGGTTAATAGCATATTTCAATGATAAATTGAATTAGGTAAGAAATAAGTATTCTACTTATGATTTTTAATTGTATGCCATAGTAAAAACATTAAGACATTAGAGGAATAACCCAATGCCTACGGAGTTTTCCTTATTTTTAGATCATGAGGCTTTGAAGTATGTGAACACTCAAAATAAGTTAAATAGTCATCATGCATAGTGGGTGTCTTTCTTGAAGGATATACTTTTGTTTTTAATTATAGTCAAGATAACATAATCAAGTAGCTAGTTCTTTGACCAAGCGAGTGGGGTTGTTAAGTACTATGGTTAGTGAATTAGTTTGATTTCAATTTATTAAGAAATTATATAATATTGATCCATATTTTGAAAAGATAATTGAGTAACTTAGGAATCTATTAACATGTGAGAGAAGTAATGTTTATGATGAGTATATTTTATGAGATGGTTATCTATTCAAGGGGAAATAATTGTGTATTCTAGTTGTCTCTAAAAGACAATAGTATAAAAGAGTTGCATACTAGTTGTTAGCCAGGATATTTTGGTGAGAAAGAGATAATATATTTGGTAGAGGAGAAGTATTTTAGGCCAAATATGAAGATATATCTAAATATATATGTTTCAATGTGTAGGATATGTCAGGTGGTTAAATGATATGCACATAATATAAGGTTGTATATGCCACAACTAGTTCTAAGAGTAAAATAGACATATTTGAGTATGGACTTTGTGTCGATGTTAGCAAACACATAGAAATGAAATGATTGATTATTTTTGTTATAGATAAATTTTATAAGATGGTTCATTTTTTTTCATGTAAGAAAATTAATGATGCCACTAGATTTGCACAACTATTTTTTAAGGATGTTGGGAGATTTTACAGTGTTCTAAAAACCATTAAATTAGATAGGGACATGAAATTTTGAATCCATTTTAGGAAAAAAATTATGTAAATATATATGAACTAAGCTATAATTCAGTAGTGCATACCACCTAAAAATAGATGGATAGATAGAAGTTGTGAATAGGATCTTGGAAAATTTGTTGATATGCATAGTTGGAGAGAAGCCGAAGCAATGGAGCTTGGATTTACCATAATCTAAGTTTGAATATAAGATTTCAATGAATAAATTAACAATAAAATCAACATCTTAGATTATTTATTAGATAAATCCTATGGGTGTTTTATATTTTTTATAATTATCAATTGTAAAATGAGTTAGTGATCATGCATAAGCATTTGTAGAGCATATAAAACATTTTCAAGAAGTGAGTAAAAATATACTTGAAAGTAATGTAAAATATAAAGCAATATTAGATGTGAGAATAAGGTAAAAAACATTTGAATAAGGATATTTAGTGATGGTTTACTTAAGTAAAATAAATTCTAACATGCACATACAACAAGTTAAAGTACAAGAAGATTGGTCCATACAACATTATGAATAAAATCATTGACAATGCTTATGAGGTGAGCTTACTAAATAATTTGGATATATCTCTAGTATATCATTTTTAGATTTATATTATTTCCATGGAGAATATGATGAAGGGGAAGAATATGGAGAACTATATTGGCTATAGTAGGTACGAAAAAATAAGAAAGAAAAGATAGTTTAAGTTTTTGGTAAGAAGACAATGAACACAAGGCAAAAAAGTTTTAACAAGTATTTAGTAAATTATGAAGGATTAAAATAAATATATAATACTTTTATTTCATAATTGGAGTTGAATAATATTGACAACAATAAATAGTAGGACAAAACAACTCGCAAGAGCTTATTTGTTTTCAACTAGCGGAGAATGATGTGGAACCCAAACTTATAGAGGCCATAACTTTTGATCCATAGTTTTGTTTGAGATCTTGTTTAATCCAAAAAATTTGTATAAAAAATGTACATTAAACCATATGCATCTATATACACTTTAAGATGTTTTCTAAACTTTTCATAGGCCATATGTAACCATCTAAGGGTTTGAAACTAAATTTTAATTTATTTTTAGGTTTTATCTATTTTTAAAATTAGGGTATATTTGTAATCACACATGAAATTTAGTTAAAATTATTCCATTAGATTATTTTATTTTTTAGGATATATGTGGAGATTTTTAGAGCTATGCTCACTTGCATGATAAACTTACTAAAAATAGAGATTGTTAAAAATAATAGGTTGATTTTTTTTGTATTTTTAAATTTTATATGTCAACTCCAATTCTGAGTTGAGATTTATTTCATGAAATTTTAAGAAATTATTTGAGTCAATCAATATCTACATCAATATAGGTTATTATTTGATAATTGTTTTGTATGGTGCCTATAGATTTATTTTCCTTGATAGTATTTTGGTTCATTAAAGTTACAATACTATCTATATTCTAGGTTGATGATCAAACATGCCTTCACTTTTATAAGTAAATATTAATAACACTTATCACAATATTCACCTGATGTTGTATGGGACATGCATAATAACAAATAAAATAAGACATAATGACATCAAGCTAAATCTTTCTTTGTATCCTGAGATGCATATAGTAAATAATCTTTGTTATTTTATCCCAATGACCATCGCTACCTTCTTTCCACCTGACATTGATGCACATTGCCTATCTTATGCCAAGGATTTGAAAGAGCAACAAAATATTTCGATTGTACTCTTATTCTAAAATAAAACATTTTCTCTCTTAACAATATTTTTTAATTCCATCTAGTAATCATTCTTTATGCCTCTATTTCATACCACTTTCACATAAAATTGGAGATTGAATGGTTATTACTCAAATAAAAAATACCAAATACCAAATATCAATTATATATTAATATTTCACAGCTACATCACTCATGGACCTAGAGGCTCATTATCTAAACCTAGAATCTTACTACTCGGCCCTTAAGAGACTTTGGTTGGATTGAGTATTGAGAAAATAACAACAATAGGATCACAAAATTTCTTTGTATCTATGGTAATAAAGTTGTTACTTTCTAAAATAGAGCACATATGGCTTCACACTGTGTGCTCAAACAAGTTTCATAGGAGTTTGTAAATTCACCCTTCTAAGAAATTAGACAACCTTATTATACAACCTCATGAGTAGCTCATATCCATGCTCACAATTACTAGTTAAAAATCGTGGGTATAGCTTCAAAGTAGATTTTTGCCTCCTCTATTCTACGAAAGTGGTGGATCATGTGCAAGTTATCTAAGATGTTGTCTCTCAGCTTACACATTTTCCTAACATACTGGAAGCCTTTGTGGCTTATTATATTGGTTTGTTTACTACTCATCCATCCAATTATAAATGGGATATTTCTCAATAAATTCCTCCAATAGGTTCCCTGAAAGTTGATATAGGGACAATAGGTGGCATGTGATCAACTTATTTAAATGTTGAGGATCCTCACAAGGAAATTATGTAAATTACTATTGAAAATACCCATGGTATTGATGGGTTTCACTTTGAATTCTATTAAGGTCTCTGGGATATAGTGGTTCCATATTCACACAAAGTTTATCCTGAAGTCATTTTGAACCATTCCCTTAGAAAGCACATTAATCAATGTAATATTACAATCCTAAACTTGGTGATGTGGAGCTTGTAAAAAATCTAGAGACCCATTAATTTTTTTAATGTCTCCTATAATATTACTTATACACATTTTTCAATTAGGGTTAGATATATTCTTCCTCTGATTGTTTTCTCTTAGCAGACTAGGCTTATTCATAATATAAATATTATTGAAAACATTATTTCAACTTGTGAAGGAATGGAATGGGCCTCAATGTCTCACCAAAGGGTTTTATTTATCAAAAACGTATTTTGAGAAGCCCATGATAAAACCAAATGCCCTTCCATTTTGGATATGCTTCAAGACTTATGGTTTTGGCATAGGTTTGTCAGTATAGTTCATTCGATTTTCTAAGATAAATGTGTCTGCATGACCATCAATGGTGTTCAATCTAAAAAAATTATGTTTTATTTTATTTCCCTTTATGTGTTTTATGCAGAAGGCTTTAGCTACTTATTGGATAATTATTCATCTAGAGATGTGGTCAAGGGCATCACTCTTCCAAAAACTGATACTCGTCTTTACAATTTCTAAAGACGAGCAATCCATATCCAATGTTATGGAATGCTTATAGATGAGTTTTTTCCCTTTTGGATCCTCCATTTAGTTGAGAAAATCCCAAAGCTATAGAAAAGTCCTTCTCCCCCTTACCTTCATGGTTAATTTACTAAAAATGGAATTCCATCCATCCTAGGGAACATTATAAGGTTCTAGGCATGCCCTTTTCCATTCAAACTACACAATTTATTTGTAGTAGTATGTGGTTCAAAGTGGTTGAAAACAATTGGGTACTAATTCCAAAATGCTATTTTTAGTAGGAAATTTCCAAATTCAATCCAAGGTGTTGGTTGCTACTCATGTCTATTCTTCTTCTTACTGGGGCACCCACTAATGCTACCTATGCCAACTTTATATGGGATAAATCTAAATGAAATCATAGCTTTCGCCAACTTTCTTGGGATACTGTAAGAAAGGATCTCATAAAGGACTTGGTCTTATAGATTTTCCATATCCATGGCCTGCCTTGTGTGAAAAATGGATCGTCCACACATTGGAAAAGATGAGTTATAAAATTGTCATTAGGAGTTACATCACTCAAGTCATCCTTATGAGAAAGGGAGCATGGAGAGGATTGAATACTGAAATTATGTTTCCCATTCAGATTCATATTACCATTGTGGGATCCTTTATGGGTAAAAGTATCTAAATGATTTATAAAGTTTTAAAAAGACATTTAGTTTGGGATGGATATGAACATAGATTTGGGCTATAGATACAAATTCTCAATCTCTGTGGTGGTCTTAAAGTCTTAATTTTAATGAGGTCCCTTTTACTTTTGTGCCTTGAATTAAAAATATTTGGCTCTTTAGAAACGGTATCAAATTCTATCTTTTGAGCTTCTATATATGCAAAAGATAAAATTGATGCCTTGGCATATTATACACAGCCAGTTTTAATTGCAAGCCACTGATTAAACGGCTATTTCAAAAAACCAGAATGCCATACTTAGTATACTTTATGGTCGATATAATATAACAATAGTGGAGGCGCTGGGATATGCTCCGTGTGTTGGAGTGGTAGAAGATTGTTTCTCCGTCGCTAAAATAGTAGCACTTACAGTAGAAGATATAGCGGCAATTTTTATTTTATCAGAGTAATCATCCCCAAGCAAATAGTTGTCAATTGCCTTCAACATGGTGGTTTTGTCGACTGTTGCGCTCATGATCGCCGCCGCACTTTTTTCTCACAAAATATCGAAAAATGTTTGGTGAGATGTTAGGGTGGAGGTATTTACAAGAGCAAAGAAATGATAATTGACTGCATTACATTTTAGAATAACATTTATATAATTTATTAATATTTCCAACGTCATTCCTTTCGGCGTGAGGTATCTTTCTCTTTTCACATTTTTTAACCAGTTCATGCACATTCCCCTTGGCCTTCCCTTTTATTAACTAAATTTCGTGTTATTTTTATGGGAGATGCTCTGGAAGGGCCACAATGAAGACACCACCTAAATAATGTTGTAATGAAATTCGGTCATTTAAATTGTAATGAAAATAATCATGAAAAGTTGGAAACATTTATTATTATTATTATAATTTTTAATGCAAAAAAAATAATTTTGAAAAATAGAAAAATAAAAGATATTTATTATGGTTTTAATTTTTTATGTAAAAAACAGTTAATAAAAAAAGATCAACGTGTCTCACGTACCACCGTGCATAACACTTTTGAGTCATTTGTTATTAACTTCAATTTTTACGGATACAATTTAAAAGTTACATGAAACCCCATATTCTTTGTTTTCTTTAAGTAACTTGACATCCAAATCAAACGTAATGTTTTAAATAGAAAAATTCTTATTTGAGCTAGTAAAATATCTTATATAATTAATATTTTTATTTGAAATTGTTTGCGATTGAGTATTTGTCAATTCTTTCTATATATTTTGATTTCGATTTTAATATATTATTATCCTAAGCTTCATACCAATAAACCATCATTACAACAAATTTCACACCAATAAACCACTACAGACATTACAAATAATCCAAACAAAATCTTCTCAATTTTCCAAATCCATATTAAATTTGTATTCTTACATCTTTGACATAATAAAATATAAAGCTTTCTAATCTAACTATAATCTTTTTATCATAAGTGTCTCCAAATTAAACTTTTTATCAGAACCGAGACCAAGATACATAAATTCCACCAGAACATACAAATAGTAACTTTTAAATAATAAATTTATTTAATTATTTCTTCCTCACAAATAAGGGCCTCCATTCAAATAATGTTAAAAGTAGCCTTAGATAAGACGAAAATAAAGTGCATAAAGCTGGAAAATCATCTCAAATAAAAATATAAAATTTATAGAATCGTTGACCTAATGTTAGATCCAATATTTACCACGAGTGTAACCGATGTTTAAATTTTGACGGTCGCTTACCCGTTTTTCATATTATAAAATAAAAATTAAAAATTAAAAAAATACACCTATTCTCTCACAATTTGGATGTCAAATATAATCGTCATTTCCATATTTAAATTTAGATGCAAAATACGATAATATCTTTTATATAAATTTATAAATAATTATATATTAAATTATATGAAAGATGTTTTCTATTTTATATCAATAATACAACAATAGTATTGCCATGCATATTATGAAGAGAAATGTTGAACACTTGTCACTACTATTTGACGGCCATATACGACCGTCAAATTTACATCTAGGACATCTATCTTCCAGGTACACTCTATTAAAGCATAAATATATAAGTATTACTTGAGTCACCATTTACGTAAGAATGGTCACCAATGAAGAGGGATTTGCCAATATCGTCGAGGACATATTCAATATTGTACAAATCATCTCATTCGACTGCGTGGCTTGTAATTTCATGCCCATTACAAAGTCTTAAGCAAACATACGTGTGTCCAGTAAATTTCACAATTGAAGCACTTGTTCCAAAGGTGCAAGGAAAATCGGAGGATTCTCATAAATATTAATTTATTATAATATATATTTCAAATATATTATATTATCTATTTATATATGTTTAATTGAAATGAAACGATTAAATAAAATAGGCAGTGATATAAAAAAATTCATAGTAAAAATCAGCAACTGATTTTAATTAAAGTATTCCTGTAGAAAGTAATTACAGGATGATTTCTTGTAATAGGAGTAATTTAAATAATTGCATCATATATTGAATATCTTCTATGGATGTGTACAATATGCTTTTCTTATAGATGTGTACGATATGGTTTGCTTATAGCATTTTTATTAAACAATAAAAAAATAGGAAGAAAGAAACTATTTTTAGTGATCTATTCACACATGATATATGCTCATCCATCATTATCTGAACAAATTATAGTATATACTGTTGATATAAACTATTTTCTGACTATACCTGAAACCTATAAAAGTTAATGACAATATACACCATTGATATGAACTATTTTCTAGGTATACCCAAAACCTACATAAGATAACCACATACAATCATCTACAGATTTGTTTAGAATAAACAATATTATCTTACCAATTCTTTTGAAGAATAAGCATGACCAAAGAAAAGCTTACATTCTTTAAAAAAAAATAATAATAAATCAAAGAATCTACATACATTTACATATAGGAAATTCATTATATTTTACCTTGACTTTGATTATATATTTATTGGAAATCATAGCTTGTAGACTTATAATTACAAATAAAAGAAAATTTAAATAACAGAAAAGATAAAAGAGCAAAAAAATTCAATCAGAAAGTATATGTAGCACTTGTCATATGAAGCATCAACTACATTATTATTGTTATAGTTGTTTTTGTTGTCCATTTCCTTTTAAAAAATTGTGATATTATTTTAAAAATTTAATAAATTGTTTTATTTATTAAAATAAATTATAGACTATTTTATTACTTAATTGTTTTATTTTTATTTTTATTTTTGAAAATTTGCACTATAATTTTTCAGGATTTAAAGGTCTATTTACTATTATTTATTCTAATATATGTAGATTAGAATGAATAACTAATCCATCATAAAGTTGATATATATGCACAAGTTAAGACAACTTACTCATCATGTCATCCCTAGAATAATAAGACAATTTAATTACCGACATCAAGTGGAAATATGTCACCCTGTGGCTTTGCACACATCCTTGAGTATCTTGATTTCCTTTATTAACCAGTATGTGTACAGATGTAACAATAATATGTTTTTCTCTATATTATAATTTCATTTTTATTATATCTATATATGGGCAATGACTTATAACATTAAAATATATGTACAATAATTTATAATTTTATATATAACAAAAATGACTTGACACTATATCCTAATGAAATCCAAAAACCCATGAAACAAAAATGATAGACTTTAAAAAAAATATTCTATTACATTGCCCATATATATTTTCCAACTCCTTGTCTTCTACGTCATTAAATGCCTTTGAGAAACAAGTGTACTGTTGAAGGCATTTATCTAGCTGCTCCATCCTTTCATCACCTTCAAATATAAATTGAAGATACAATATCGAAGAATGCAAAGTATAATCTTCCTCTAGATCTACCACTACAAAACTAACGAGAAATATGTAACACAATGAACCCACCACATTTTCAGTAGTTTGTTGCTTTGTGAACAGCCAATGCACATTATCTCCAACCTTAACGAACAAGGCTACTCCACATGTTGGTGGTGAAATTTTAAGTAGCAATAAATTGCCCCACCTAATTAGTAAGGATGACGTATCTGAAGCACCACAGCCCTAGACATCCTCACAAACATTTATTCACTACTTTTCGTGTCTATGAGATTAGTTATTTTTATTGAATTCTCACTTCTTCAATTCTAAAAGAATAAAAAATGGAATTTATTAAAAAAACACATTCCATGGTGTTTTTTTAGAAGTCATGCCATGGTGATGGGCCTCTTAAATGTGTAATTTAATCTGAGTATGGCATGGTATTTGAACCTGCACAAAAGAAATTAGATCTTGCATTGCATCTGCATACATCAATCGAGTCTTGTCCCCCTCTCCTCACAAAATAAACATGCAACCAAATAGTAGTATTGGAATGGTGCTAAACAAATATTATGTTCTTTGTCTCATGTGAAATGAATTTAAGGACTTCACCCATTAGTAATAAACCCTTATTTTTTATTATTTTTTATTTTTTTCCATAATCTCTCCCTTTGATGTTATATTATGTTGTGGGTTAAATTTGCTATATATATAGTAGTTTTAATTCATAGCTATAAAATATAATTATATATTGGTGATCATAGTGAATCCATCCTTTTGAGCTAACCTAGTGTATTTAAAGTGTGTGTATCCAGCTTGCAGATCCAATTGAAGGTGAATTTGGGTTCAATTGTTTTTTAAATTTATGTTTTTTTAAAAATGTTGTGTTTTGACAAATTGCTCTTTACGCATAAAGAATTTCATAAATATATTTTTAGGTTATGAGTGCCTCACTCTCAACTTTCCATAATATTTTATTCTTTTCAATTTCATTGAGTATTAAGTTATGATAATTTTAATACTATTGTTCTTGGATTTTTTTTTGACAAATTTATCTATTTTTTTTAATAAAAATGTGTTATGTTTTGATACGTTGATCTTTATTCATAATGAATTCCATGAATTTTATTTTTGGGTTATGAGTGTTTCACTCTCAATTTTTCATAACATTTTATGGTTTTAGATTTCAAGAAGTTATGATAGTTTTAATATTGTTGTTCTAGATATTTTTTTATTTTAAAAAAACACATTTTTTTTCTATTTTTCTCAAGAAAACATGGTGTTTTTGTCCAAAAAATCTGGTTTTGATAAAAAAAATTGTGGTATGGAGGCAAACAAAAATGTGGCTCTAACCTAATTTAAATAGATTTTATCATTGATTAATAATCTCATTTCATTTATTGAAAATTTATGTACAGGTATTGATGATACATTTGTAGGTTGCCCCTCAAGATTGCCAATTGAAACTACTAATCACTTACTTTGTAGGACATGTACCAATTTTTTTGATATTTAGAAAACTATTTTGTATATATCACACTAAATTAAATTACCTAATAAATATTTTTATCTACTTTTGTGTCATCTAAGGGCTACAGTAATGTATGCTCTCCTACATGCATCTTAGTGGCCACTCTTAGAGGATAAAAATTGATTAATAAACCCTTTGATTTTTCCCTTTTAGGGGAAACATGACATGGAATTGACATCTATGTAAAAGTGCCATAATCTTAGGGGATAGTGACCAAGATATTCATCACCATGCATGAATCTATAGTTTGTGTTGTGATGAATCATAAATATCAAGAACAACATCGTTAGGTCAATTAGTTGACCGAGTATAGGTGTTCTATGAAAAAGAAGATTTAATTCTTTAAACCAAGCATTAGAAAACACCCTACACATACTTGGTCCCCATCATACCTAGCGTATATTAGGGGCTCTAATAAAAATATTGTTTTGCCTAGCATAGGACCATCGACTGTAGAGAGTGACTTTCTATTTGAATCAATATCAGCTACCAAGTGATTGTCATGCGCAGATAGGGCTGAGAGTTTTTAAGATATTCTATAATGGATCATCAGATTACACCATCACCCACGAATCTATTAGATAGTGTTTTCATCGATTTATACTCCCATTTAGTTTATTAATCATAGGTTTATGGTTTGCTTGATTTGATGAGTGTTGTACAAGATGAGTGCTCTTTGTGAGCTAAGTCATCCTTTAACTCAAACTTATACTTACATATATAGGTATTTCACATATGTCATCTTGTATATTTTTATCTTATCATCATAATATCATCATGTAGATATTTTACTTATATAAACATATTTCATCTTGCATCTTACCTTACCTATCATCAGCCCTCTCATCATAGTCACATTTTATCGTAGTCTGACCATTAGTTATACCCACATCACTAATCAAGTCTTGTCATCCTTATATCATGTCTTATCATAGTATGAATCCATATTAGTCACTTAGCCTTAATATTAATCATCCCTAGTGTCATAAAACCAAGTCCACCTTATCCATGACCTATCACACATCACCTAGACTTACTCCCCTTGTCTAAACTAGTCATCTATCTTGACCATGTATAGTCAACTTATACAATATCTCATTAACCTATCTCAATTTTAGTCCACCTTGTCATCTCCCTAATCCTGGCATGAAGTTTGTAGTTGAATACTAGTCTTCTTCCATATTGACATTCTTATCATTCAGGGTCCTCATCATTACCTTGCTTGTGTCTTGTCAATTTTAAATCATAATCACAATGTTATCAATCAAATCATCTCATCCTATTAGATTTGATCATCTTAGTATCTTGATGTAGTCTTAATCCAATCAATCCTGAGTGTAAATCAAGTATCTTGAGCCTGTCTACCCCCTATCCCCATCAAATCTTACATCTTTTCATATCTCACCTAGTCAAATCTTGTCAAAATTATAAAAGTATAGCTCATGCCATGACTTGATCTATCTTATTTTATCCTGTCCCATCAAACATCGTATCACATCAATCAAAAAATAAATCAAACTTAAGATCTAACTAAATCAAGTCTTTGTCTAATTTTTTCCACACATCTCACTTCATCCCTTAATATTTTCATTCAATCCCCATCACCTACCGATTGGGGCTGGAAAACCACATCATCCATATTTTTTCTCATCTTGATCCATGGCATCCAAAAAAAATTCAGTCAATACTCTGATTGAGCAATCCTATATCACCAATAGCAATTACTCCTTTATCATCTCCTTAGGATGATCACTCAATGTCATAAAGACTTGACCTTGTCTAACCAACATTACCTCATGTTTGTACCTATCCACATCAAAAAAATTCTAATATTCATACCATCCAATCTTATTCAAACCCTCCATCCATTAGTTGTTTCTAGTCATCTACCCCTTCGTACACTATCAAAGGAAATCCTATTTTGGTAGCACCTTCTATTACTAGTCCACCTACCTAGTCATGTCAACAACCATCTGATCCAAAGCCTTATGCATCCACATCAAAGTCAGACAATAAAGAGAGCCCCTATACTCCTCTTCTTATATCCCTAAAATCCCTCTTCTACTAACTTCTTTCCAATGAATGATGGTTTATCCACCACTATGACATCTCAATCCCACCAATCGTAATCCATCTTAGTATGAAGCTAACTAATATTGTGTAAATCACCAAACCTAGGGGCATACCATTAATTGATGTCATAATTTATAAAACTACATCCAATACCTCATTGACCTTGGTGACATTATAATTGATAATGAATCAGATAAGTCTGTATCCCTAGGTGAACAAGAAGAGGAATGCTAATATTTCATTCTAGATCAAAATCAAGACCTTCCTTTTCCAAGCCAAGGTCAAGACACCATATCCTTCTTCCATGATCCTCCTATCTTTGAAAAATCCTCCATCAAAGATGAGTCTATTTCCCATAAAGTGCATCTTCCCATCTCTCATGAGTCCTTCTATGGGTCTATATTTGTCAAACCTATTGTCCCTCCATCACCTTCTAATAAGCCCAATGTTGAGAGGCCATTTTTGGATAATAAGTCTTATACTAGTAGCATCAAATCATGTACATCAGAGGCAACATTAGATTCAATACAAATGTTATCTTCATTGGAATCATGTTTGAAACCAGTATCTCAATTAGATTCCTTATCAGAAACATCATCCCTCATAGATATTGTAACAAATGATAACTATGCTTGCCTTTTTGAAGATACCTTTAATACAGATGACAATCTATCACCAAGCATATATTTTTATCCCAGTTAAGATGATGATGTGATAATAGATTTATTACAAGTTTTAATTTTTTAAGATTGTCAGAGTGAATATGATGCTACCTCAGATGCATGTACTACATCTAGTTTTACTGATCCTTTTATTGATCTTGAGGATATTTTCTCTAATGTTAAAACTAGGTCTCTTAAGAACCCATATGAAGACCAAGTTACTCCATCACCACTCATTGACCTCATCATATCATATCCATCACCTTCATCCATCATAGATCTTTTTATTCCCATCAACAATCATTCAATCGCCTCTTTCCATACTTGGACGAATAGGGACATACATCATTGGACCCTCCTTTAAGAAACATAATAAGTGCCAAAAATGCAGAGGTCCAAGATCATATTAAAAATAATCAAATTAATTTTAATCCAGTAAGTAAAAATTAGGAAAATATAATTCATCAACATGATTAAATAGTGTCTTCCCCTAGTGAAACCCCTTTTGAGGTATTAGGGGACCATCAATGTCAAAATCATCATCATTTATCAAGTCAAATGTCGTTCTCCTATATTGAATCTCAAATTCAAGCACCAAGGGGAGGTTGAGAAATAATAAAGTCTAAAATAAAAATAATGTCGAAAGCATAATCAAAATGGATGATAATCCTTTAAAACACTAGATCAAAGATGGCCCACAAAGTCAAAGTGTATTGGATCTATTACAATATTTTATCATACAATACAAATCTAATGTGAAACATCCAACATGTTCAATGGCATTTTTAATTGCAAGTACCACCTTCCAATCACACATCATACCTTATTCTCATGATCATATCATCCATTCAAGTCCAATACACCCCCATCAGCATTAAGATCTAATCCCATCCATACCTCACATCACCTTCTTGAGAAGTATTGTCTCTCATAGGGGTGACGAAGACATTTGGTTAAGATATCTAGAGGTGTCTCAATCAAGAATCAATGAGGGTCACATGGACATCAATACATACAAGGATAACATGATCATAGCATCCCATCTATCTAGAATATGTGTTGGATAAAGATCATGAAAATGTCTGCATCATGTATGTCACCTAACCCTAATAAATCGAGATGCCATCAAAAAGTAAAAAAATAAAATAAATAATTCAACTAATGGTGAAAACCATTCTTTTTTATTATTTTGGAAAGTACAAGGATGAAAACCGGTCTCCAACATCATGGTAAAATAATCTATTGTCCACATTTTACATTAATACATGGGGGTAAAATCCATTTGTTTCATCCATCAAACCCATCCATGTCATCCTTATCTTAACCATTGATCAATTGTTCTTACCCATCATCTTCCATCATATATTGCATCTTATTATGTCCATATTTTATTCTAATCTTGACCTTCATAAGTAATTAAAGGTTTTTTGAGAAATGTTCTATAATCATTTTTCCATATCCTCCAATAGAAAATAAAGCAACTAAATATATGGTTTCTTCACAATGAGGTCATTCACAATCCCTAGTCCAATCTTCCTTTTCAGCATCACCTTCATCCTTTTGTGATCCCCTCTATTATTCCATCTATATTTATCCTAGTTGTTAGGCTTTGTGTTCCCTTTTATAGTAATTTAACAACCCTATTGGATTTGACGTAGAAAATATGATAATTTTTATTTATTTAAATAACATATTCTTCAATTATATTACACTGTAATAATATAATTATTGCTCCATATATGATACTCTAAGTATGATAACTATAAATAAGCATGTGACTTTTAACAATCATTGCTCACTATCAACCTAAGGAACGCATCAAAACCAATTGTGGAAAGTAACTATAATTATCAATCCATAGCTAGTACAATGATATAGTCATTAATGTCAAAGTACATATAAGTAAAAAAATTATATTTCATCAAGGATAATATTTCAATACTGATAAATACAATACAATTTATAATATACAAGATACAAATCTACACAGAGCATGAGTTTTTGAACTCCTGTATCTTTGGTAATGTCAAGTGTCATCTCCAATTAAGTTCTGATGTAGGGAGGAAGAATATTATCTAAGTGCTTTTTGACACCAACCATGGGCCATAAATCATCTGCATAATCTCTCATTAGGGAATGACCTTACTTTATAGATGAGTGGATAGTGATGGTGTGAGAATCTAAAGAAACAAGCTAATACCTGTGTGTTGTATAATTTTTAAAAATATGTAGTATAAAATATAAAAATTTATTCTAACATGATATCACAAAAACATCTAAATTATACATATAAAATGATAATGTCTAAGTATCATAATTTTGATCAAAATTTTTTAATAGTTATTGATCTCTAAGACTAGTTAATTTTATACACACCACTTGATCGGATTACCTTCATTTGACATTGTGATGCAAGTGAGATAGTGAAGTCCATCTCACTACTTAATAAGTACCAATAATATGAGATTGGGTTAACATATATATATATATATATATATATATATATATATATATATATATATATATATATATATATATATATATATATATATATATTATTTTTCACTAGAAATAAAAAGATATGTTAAACACAAGAATAATCAAATACATACATTTAATCCATCAAATGTATGAATGAAACTTCACATTATCATTTATTACATAAAAAAAACAAATTAAGATTATACCAACCGAGTATAATATATATATTTGGAGGCATATTATATTTTTTGTGAGAAGACACAATACAATACTTTCTACTAACTGTCATAAGATATGATATTCATAGAAATAACTAACTTGCATATATTTAGTTTGTTAAATGTATGAATGAATCTAGACTTAAAAATTACATTTTGTATTACTCAGTTATAAAATACATTTAAAATTTACTTTTTAAATAAAATACACTCTATGACATCTCATAATATCATAATTTATTATACATTAACACACTCCTCAATCATGAATAAAGAATAAAAAATTTGATAATATTAAGCAAGCAAGCATGTTATATACCAACCAGGTATATCCTATGTTTAAACTGCATACTATTATAAATTAGAAGCACACATCATGGTGCACTAATATAATTTATATATTCCTAAACACTTGTACTTGTTAATATACTCATAATATGAACCACACATGAGTTTTCACTACCATATATTAAAAGTCATTTACAACTCTAATCAAGAACTCCATATGATTTATATGAGCACAATAATTTTTTTGTTCATGAAATATATTAACGATCTTTATAAGATAAGCGATTATACAATTTAATTCTCCTTCATAGTTTTTATCCCTAACTAAATATATTTTTACCCTGATATAATCAAAGTGTATATAACTTTGTACACAAGTTCTTAAGATTACATAGTGTTTTGTATTAGGGTTCGCGTATAATTATTTGATAATATCCAAATTGGTTTTGTATGATACACAAATATTTCATCAAGTACATAGATATATGAATCACCCAAGGTTGTGAAAATATACTAGTTAAAATCTATGCTATAGCCACATGATCCATTACACCAATATATTTAATACTCTCATAAGAATACATAAGTCTTCAGATAAATATATTCCCTAAACATGTGTGAGTGTGCAATATGTGGACTATTATAACTATGGCCACAATAAACATCTATGTATGTTATCACTGTATATATGAAATATCTTGAAAAAGGTTTTACATGGACTAGGAATAAAGATTTATTAGTCTATATTAATGATCAAAAGGAAGGCATTGTAAGGTGTATTAGCTCTATGCTCATACATGCTACTTCATGTAGTTTATTAGTTAAAAACACCTAATAAAGAAATCTTATATATTTAATGAATAATAGATGGATTTGAGTTATACATGTACATTAGTAGTTTTAATTAACATATTATATACTTTTCGCATATTAATTCCTTTATGTCAATATATGTTATAGCATGTTATTAAAGATTTAAAATCTCTCTACATATAAATCAAGAAATGTTTTTGGACATCGACACACACTTGTCCACACTAATATTCATTCCACGCTTTGCTTAACAAGAAAGTGCTATGTATACAATATAAATAAGAAATACTTATGTATTTATAAGTACGCAGATCATATCCCTTAAATATGTAGTTATATCTTTAGTAATACTGTAATAAATAAAATATTAGAGCAATCTGATTTTTCCTATTAGATATCTTACATAGTTATACCTCTAGTAATCGCTATATCGGTATATAGCTCTAGCTCTAGTATAGCTAAATGTAACAAGTAACAACCCCTATTCACAGATGCATATAATAACTTTGTATTGTACTCAGGAAATAATGTATCTGCACAATATTACTGGGATACATCATAACAGTTATATCTATTCTACATCTAATGAGCTTTAGTGATGTTACTGAGCGTATGAGGTAGATTCAACCGTAATGATGTAGTATGGGCACTGGGTTTGCATAAGTATAACAATATTTTTAGAATAAAAGTCAATTAATGATTATACATTGAACTTGTTCGAGTCCAAACAGTAATAACAAAGTATAACGCTAACCTAGAAATAGGCATGCTATGTTGTTTTTAATAATACATAGTTTGAGCATTCCGTCGCTAGTTTCAGCGTAACCTTCCTGATCGCTGCATGCCCAAATCTTTTGATTGTGTTTCACATAAATTTTATTCCAGTTCATAATGAAATTTATTTGACTACTTATATATCCAGATCACCGTACAATACATGTATTAATGGCTGTCTGTAACCTTGAAAAACAGACCGTTACAAATCATGATACAATCTGCTACAGATTATATACAGATCGGTAAACATCGCTATATCCAAATAATGTCGTCATTTTTAAAAAGGTATAAACAATTTGAATCCATAATAAACTTATACATATGTAATTCATAGGAAAACCACCCCAATTAATATTATTTTGTATAAGAGTCTGTATAAGATATCACGATTTTCCTCATCTATTCAATCACATAAAATAGATAACTTTATATGTGTATGGCCAGTATCAAAACATAAATGCATTGGAAATAAAATAGAGTAACTCGGTCCAAATCCAATCATCTGCGGATCACTATACTGGGTGCAGATCCTTTCTAACTGGAACACCAAGTTTAAATGGACCTACTCTAACTCACCATATACCTCATTCATATTTATTGCTCCATATGGTATACTCTAACATACATATAATCTGATATCATTGTAGTTTTCCTATGTAAATCGTTTGATTTCTATATTTGAACTTCTCCATATATATATACAATTGTTATATATATAAAATAAACATACATATGTATTTATTTATACAGTTTGTAAGTATATACATATTCGATTTTCATGAATATCATAACATAATTTAAGACAACACCTACCTGATATCTGTGTCCGATAGCAACTATTTCAAAGCTTACCAAATTTGCTCCTCCTCTAATCCCTCTTTCTTTTGTATCCCTTACAAATGTGTCGCTCTCTCCCCTCATTTTTTTCCTTCTCCCTTTTCTTTTATAACAACGTGCCTCTTTTTTTTCCCTTTATGAGCTTTACACTATTATTTTTATTTTATTTTATTTTTTTTATTTTTTATTTTTTTATTTCCATGATTTCTGTTTTTATTTTCTATTTGACATGACTAACTTGGTTCTTCTGCATTACTTCCTTGACATCGAGACTTCACAGTCTAATTTAAGGATTTCACTTGCGCAGCCTAAGTATGCTCTGAATCTTTTGGCTCAATTTCACATCACTGATTTTAAGCCATATCCAACTGCCTTTCTATCAAGATTCAAACATGAGACTGATTGTTTCACACCTTTGGTTGATGCCACCCCAAATCAATAACTTGATGGCAACCTTATTTATCTGACTCGTACTAGGTCTAATATTTCATATGCGGTGTGACTTGTCTCCAGATTCAGGTAGGAACCCCATGAGCTACATTGGAAAGTAGTTAAGAGGATATTTCACTACATTCATGGATCTTATAGATTTGGGATTCAGTACATATTTTACACAAAGGTTGACTTGGTTGGATTTACAGATTCAGATTGGGCTAACGATACTCAGAATTGTAGCTCCACTTTAGGTTACATATTTTCTTTGGGTTTTGATAGCATTAGTTGGTCTAGTAAAAACCAAAATGTTATTTTTATATCATCCATAGAGAGAAAGTATAGGGGAGTGGTTAACACAACTAGTGAGATTATTTGGCTTCATGGGATTCTATTTGAGTTTGGCATTCCTTTTACGGATTCCACCATCATCTATTGTCATAACTAGAGTACCATATAGATATGTAGGAATATGGTTCAACACCAATAGAACAAACGCATTGAGATTCACATGTATTTTATCTAGGAGTTTGTTTATGGTTAGGTTATCGACTTGAGATTTTGCTAGTGTTCAGAGGAGGTTATAGATATCTTTACCAAACCTTTACTAAGATCAAATTCATTTATATATGAGATATTATTGGGATGTGGTCTACATTACCAATATCATCATCCTAAAGGGAACCTTCTAGCCTCTTCACTTATTCTATATCTCTCTTTTGGGGGAGAGTTTTTCTTATGGGTTTTCTCTTTTTCTCTACTTTATAAGAGATTGCTCTATATTGGGTACCTGATTAAGCCTACTTACCAGGACTCAGTTATATTTTTTTACACTATCCAACTAAGCTATGATTATGAGGGGGTTGTTCGAGTAAGGGATTTTTTCCCCCATATTTATTTACTATGGGATTTTTATTGTATTTAGAGTTTTCCTACTTTCATGGATAAGCTTGCTTAGGTGTACTTGGAGTTACATTTTGACCAGATGAATAAGAGCTAACTCCCTTGACTAGTTATTTTGGGTATGAGATTTACTTTTCTATTATTATCTCTATGACCATTTTTTTCGGAGGAGTTACTCATGCACTTCTTTTTGTACATCTCTCTTGGTGAGTCATTGTTCAATGAAAGACTGGGTTTGATCTTATCTTGTTTATGCAATATTCTCATATTGGTTATTTTATTTTCATGCTGCTATTGTGTTGTTTACATGCTTGACTTATGCCTATCACAACCTATGCATTTGATTGATCTAGAGATCTTGGCGTGCCCTCTGATAGTATTTATAACCATTAATCACTATAATGGCATGGTTACATGAAAGTATAACATAGACTTAGAATGATTTGTCTTGCTTCCAAAGTGTTTAATTAGTTTAATGAGTTTATAAACATCTCTTCTATATATATACATTACATATCCTACCACCATTGTATTCTATGAGATTGGGTTTATGTGAGATATATTATGAAGCAATTCACAAATACGCTATATGCTTCCTTATTTTGAATGCATGTCTATCATGGCATTTAAAACCAATTTCAAATCAAATGATTCCATCCATTTACAAAAATACTTTCTTCTCCAAATTACAAAGTGCCTAATGTATCTACAATATTAATTCCCACTTGTGACTTCATGTTCACACCTAATTTATCTAGTATACATATAAAATACATTAATAGCTAGAATAATCTAATATAGGTGGTTCCCTTGCCTTATCTATTATCACCAACTATATATTTTTGATGTTTGTTTATAACTATTTTAATATCAATTTATACATTGAAGTATTTATATCCATCATTCACTATAATGACATAGTTATATGAAAATAAAACACAAACTAAGAATGATTTAGGTTTGTTCCAAAGTACTTCACTAGTTCAATGATTTTTAGAAACATATTTTCTAGAGTCGTTCATTACATGGATGCCATCATTGCATTATATGATACTAATCTTAGGTGAGATATATTATCAACCAATTCACATGTCATTCGTAGTTTTTTTTTTGTTTACAACTATATATTTATAATGTTTAAATTTTGCTAAAGTTTGATAATCTACTTAGATTTATCCATATCTAATTAAACTTTTATACATATTTATAGTCATTTTTCTATTGACGTATTTACAAACCTCATCCAAAAGAATGGCATTGTTACATCAAAAAAAAAAAACTAATAATTATTTGGGTTTGCTCCAAAGTGCTTCACTAGTTTAATGACTTTCAAAACATATTTTATATAGCCACACATTACATATCCTACCATCACTGCATTCTATGAGACTATGCTTACATGACACATATTTTTAATCAATTCACATGTTTATTTTATACTTTCTCATATTGAATACATGTCTATCAAGGCATTTGAAACCAATTAAGCAAAGGTGGGACTTTCATTTTTCATTTTCTTTTGCATAGTTAACTAGTGCATGTAAAAACCTAAAGTATTTTAAATTATAATCTTTATATTCTTTTGTAATGCATTTAAAACTAGAGTGAAGTATGTGTAATAAAAAAATTTTCTATTGGCTAGTACTAGATGTAAAAAACATGCTATTTCGATCAATAACATGTTATTAAGTGTAGATATACTATTATAATGTAGTATGAAAACATTTTAGTTGATAAGGGTTTTTTAAACTACTATGTCTATTATATTGCATTAATAGATGATATTAGTTTATGTTTCTACTTACATGAGAAAAAAAGGTATTTGTGTGGAGGTTGATTCCAAAATAGTTGTTTCTAAAATTGAAGGGGAGAGGAATGTTCCATAAGGGATCTTGAGTATACTACATGTGGATGAATTTTTTTATATAGTTATTTCCATGATATTGAGATATGTTGTGAAAATGAAGAACCCAAATAGGGAAAAACACATGATGAACCAATGTAAAAAGGGCAAGTGAGCATGGGTAATTTTCACATGCTTGGTATAGAACATGAAAATCTATATCATTATGAATAAGAACAATATTTTGATATTGTATTTGATTTTTAAGTGCATAATAATGTCCATATTGTAAAGTAATTCCTTTTTTACGTAGTATAATATTTACGTTTATTGTTTCGGTCATACTCAGAATTATTTTTGTGAAGATGATATAATGATGATTTATTATAATAACCACTATTGTGGGATATATGTTATATTATTTTTAAAGAAATCAATTTTTTCGTAACTATGCAATGATGAGTATTTTTGAACTCAACAAATTAATGGTACTATTCAATAGATTAATACATTTCCATTTTTATTTGATGACATTTTGTGGCCAAAATCTCCACCTCCTCTCTGAACTTAAACTTGTAATAATATTTTGATTCCACTACCATTATGAATCTCAATCACACTACTAATTATCAAGTGTTTGATATGTATATGTTGCTCATAGATGTTACATTTTTATGTTTAAATAGAACTAATGTTTATAAATTATGTACATGTTATTACATCATTAATTTTGATAGATTTAAATATTTAATTATTCATAATATTTAAAAATTATTGGTTAAAAAAATTATTTTTCTTATACATTGGATTATATGGAAAAAAAAGGTGGGATCAAATTGTACATCTTCTACTTCAAAACCCTAGCAAGTGTTTGATTAAATTCAACAATATCAAGTGGGAAAATTTATCTGACATTAATAAGGAAGACATGTAGGTGGATTTGTTTGAAGGTGATAGAGTTGAGGACTTTTTTAAAGAAGAATCAAATAATAATTTATACCGTAATAATTTTGATGTCTTACATCACACAAAAATACCAGTACCTATTCCTAGCAAGAAGATAAAGATCAACACTAATTCAAAATATGTCATGTAAGTGTCCTTCCAATTTAGATAGTAAGTTTGAATGTATTTATATGGTTTTATGTCATGGTCATATGCCGTTTAGGTTGTAAATTTAAGATTTAGATGCTCTTGATAAGTTTAATATATTTGTAAAGATATTGGTGTTCATATAGACTTAAGAACTTATGGGAAACTGATGGCATTCCAAAAGACAAGTCCATAATACTAAATATGGGAAAGGAAATTGATTGGGATGAAAAACATATAAATTTTAGCTCTCAGGTGTCATTTTAGCACCCATCAATTGGTCATTAGACCTAACCAAGTTTTATTCACATACAATCACGTAGAACATGTTCATAGTTAGTGAAATCATTGCCATTGATAACAATATGTAAATGTTAAGGGGATTTTTTCAATTTATATTATTCCCCAACTAAATGAATGGGTTTATAGGCTACTATTTTTATGTATGTCTAGTAATTCTTACCATCTTAAACATTATGAAAATGTGCATGATGAAATTACAATGTTTAATGGTGAAACATAACAAGATGATTTTTTTAATAGGATGACATATATAATAAATAATGCTTAATAAAGAAGGTGGAAAATGTGTATAGTCTCAATTAATTTTAAATTGTTTGAGAATGGGTGTTATCAAATCTTGACAAGTGGTTTATGTATCAAGGATAAAATAACAAGGGCATTGATGATGATGGATAAATCCATTTCATATTGGGCATCCAAATTCACAAAAATTGGATTTTTTGTTGAAATTTGACAATGATATCTTATTGGTGATGGATTCAACATGTGGCATAAATGTAATGAAGGTATGATTTTGATTCTTCCAATGGTATTTATGAATTACAAGCTACATCATGTTTTATATTTTGGTGTATTTTTAATTGGACACATTATTGGTGTTTGCTTCCAAACACCAAGTATTTATTATATCATGGGTCATTATGTCATGCTCGTGTACTATGAACATCAAAAAATAGATGAAAATACTTCCTCAAAGAGTACATTTAAAAAATATGAATGTAAAATCAACACTTTCATGTTAAATGATGCTAGTGCAGACATCAAAGTACTTAGGTGCACATTTATTATTTGTATATTCAAAATGAATATTTTACATTGAATTTCATATATATTATTTTCCCCTTATCATCCAAATTTTTACCAATATGTTGTATTATATAGGAAAATTTTCAATTATGATGTATATTTGTATAGCTAGAATCTATGTTGTACATAGTTGAATAATATGATAACAAAGGTGAGATAAGATGTTGTAAAAAATGAGATCTTTATTGATCTAGGATACATAATATGTAATTGCAGTGACAAATAAATGGAAAATAGGGATTCCATATTATTTTTAGATAAGTATCAATCCACATAGGATAATTTTACTACAAATTGGGAACAACATTTAATTCACATAGTTATAATGTGGATGACATGGTATCATAATATTTAAAATTTAATAAAAAAAAATAATTTATCAAATAAATTATACCATTCACAATTGAAAATGCATTTTTTGAGCACAATATGGAGTTTTGCACATTGCATAATGGATTGGTTAGTTCACCAACTGACCACAATTATTTGAATATACCATTGCTGGCTAAACTTTTAAAAAGATAATGGATTTTATAATAAATTCAAGGTCGATATAATTGAATACCTTTCAAATGATAAGCATTTGACAATTTCACACTTTCATGCCAACTTTTATTGTAGTGACACTTGTATAACTTAGGAATGAAGTCAAACAGATGAGAGGTATTATTATTGGGTATAAAGTACAATGACATCCATGGTAATGTGTAGTTTTCTATTTTCAATCTAGGGATATATTTGTAAATGTGTCATTAAGTTGGATATGATGTGAGAGAGAAGAATACAAGGAGTTTTCCATTATGGATGGGATGATGTGAGTGATCCCACCACCAACAATGATATGTAGTCCAATGCAAAGTTTCTTTATCCTTCTATTTTCCTTGTTTACTATTTTTTTGGAAATCTCAATTTGACAATCAGTTTAACATAGAAAATGCATAGAAAGTGGAGTAAGATATGAAAATGATGGTAATCAAAGAATGGATATTGGAGGATCAAACCATGTAGAAGAAGGTGATTCATAAGTTTTGGTAGATGATATTAAAAATCAACTAATGGAAGGTAATAATGTAAGACACGTCTCTACTCATACACCTTTGGTTTTATATTTATCAAAATTTATAACATGATGTATTTTATTCTATTAATAACCCTAATTATTCACAACATGATGAACTAAATGAGCTGAGAAGTAGATCTCTTAATAATTTTGATAATTGTATCACAACAAATAATAAATTTGAAATAGATCATTATCATAAAAGTGTATGAAATGTTTTTACAACAAGGTGAAGAGTAAGGAAGTATAAACTATAAAACACTCAATGGATCATCCATTACAGCAAGTGCATAGTGGACATGATAATAACCTTCATAGAGAGATAGACTTCATGGAAACAATGAATACATTAATACATCATAGCATATATGAAGAGATAAACCTCTTTCTAAAACCTCATCCTAATAATAAAAAATGGAAAATTTTAAATATAGACCTATATAGGGTAGGGAAGTGGGATAGTGATAGACTTGATAGAGTTAATGCAACATAATTGTGTCCTAATGATAGACGTAAATTGTGAAGTCAATGTAAGGATGTAATTTTGGTTGAAATGTGATTAAAATGTATTTCAAATTATACCTAAGATTGAAAAATATTTCATTGATGTAGATAGGTACTTTATATTGTATGAATAAGCTTTCAATTGACACCTAATTTAATTTCACATCATCCTCTTCATATGTATATTAAAAAAAAACATCACATGTCTCATTTATTTAAAAAATATATGAATTTTATATAAGTTGTGTTTTGTATAAATAAAAAAGAAATGGCATATCATACCACTCACAAACATCATTCACCCCTCACGTTACATAAACATATTCCATGACTTAATATATCATTGCATTATCATGTTATATTATTCTTGAATTCTAAAATACAACACATTTTTAAGTCCTTAGAAACAATCAAAATTCTAAACTAGTTGAGACTTCATCATCCCATATTAATGAAGAAAACAATGATGATTCATGAATCAAATAATGATGATTTTTCTAAAAATGACATACTAAAACAAGGTAATCTTACTTACATATAAGTCATAAATTAACAATGATAATGTGATCACTTTTGATTTAAATCTTATATTTTATAAATTTGTTGATTCTTGTATGATTTTTGGTTTCTCCTACTCTCCCTCCACCTACCACAATGGTCAATATTTACATGTCAATTTAAAAACATATATTAAAAAATGTATATGAGCATGACGGGGTAAAAAATAATATTTCCAACAAATACTTACATTTGTTGGAAAAAAAATCATTTTGGGGGCTTTATCTCCATCATCTCCTTGTTTCTATTGTACCTGCTCCCACTAAAATATAAAAAAACAAAATATAAAATCAAAGTGATGGTTCGAAGTGGTAGAATATTGATTATTATAGAAAATTAAAATCAATATTAAACTTAACATGGACAATAGAAAAATTATAATTAATAATACATGTATTGACCCCTTTCCTACATCCCTCTTGGGAAACTAATCAAATACCCTTCAACATTCCATTTGGGGATATTTAACACCAAATGGTTGTCTCAACCTATTGAGTATCCCACCCCCACTAGTGGATGCACTACCTAAAACACACTTAAATTTTTTTGAAACATCACGTGAATGTTTAAACATGTGGCATGCATCCAATTATGATAGGATGCTACATTCTTGTTCATAGAATAATTCATATAACAATCAATTCGTATTAAAAAAATTTAATCAAAATTAAAAAAAACCATCATGGGTAGTAGATAAAATTACATAAAATTTCATCTAACTCAATAAATATTTATTGTATGACATAGTTTCCTTCCAATTAATCCATCATAGATCTCTAAAAAATGAAATTTGATCATAACAAACATAAAACTAATAGCATTGGAATTGGTATGAGATTGTTTGAAGATGCTTTCCTACCTTTCATAATGTCTGAAAAGTATGTTGAAATTCTTATTGGTGTAATAAATCTTTCATATACATTTTAAATATTTTGATATATAATATAACATACGAAAAATGTATACAAAATCCCATGCAGTCTAAAAATCAACCATCATAGAACGTTTCATAATCAAAACATGTTTAGAGTGCATTAACCATAATAGAACAATTCATATATTAATTATATGTAGAGTTTACAAATGATTCTAAAGAAATTAATTTTAGCACATATAAACCAAATTTAAACATATACATATATTGAATTATATGGCACCTATAAACAACCAATAGGATTCTAAAAATTTTAGTAACCTTTACAATTTTCTAGATAATATCAAAAACGTTTGTATTATGGTTTAAAAAATTCATCATTGTATAGTAATCCTATTATACTATTCACCACATTTACCTTAATGAATACATAGTTCATTTATATGCATGATATCCTTTTTATTTTAAATAATGGTACAAGAAAATTTGTTAAAAATAATTTAGCATAAAGAGATTTCAAGGATGTATTCACCACAATTAAACTATTGTTTTGTAAAGAGTACCTACTGCATGAGTTGAGATGTTTTATGAAAAGAGATTCTAAAGATGTCTACTACTTTATGAATTATTGGTTTATGATTATGGGAGGACTTATAGAACCACAATGTATTCCTATAACTGGATAACTATAAGAAGTTAGGGGATAATTTTGTGTAAACTTAATATAAAACATACACATTATAGACATTACATGTATGTGTAACGTACATAATGTGTATGCATTATTTTAAAATAATTTTATAATTAATGAACCTGAATGTGTGCTTATTATTATGCATACAATTTGTAATGTGTATGTGTTATAATTCACACATAATTCTATAGTAAACATAACATGTATGCATTATAATGTGTATTATTATAATAAAATGTAAATATACTCAAACCTATGGGTATAAAACCATTTGTACCTATTTTTCAATTTGTTCTACCCTTGTCTATGCCAAACTACATTCACATTATTAATTGAGGAGGAAAAACAAATTATGTTTTCTTGTTAGCTTGAAGATTTAAAAATGCCATCGTAGAGGGGAGGTAGTCCATCAAAAACCAAACATATTAAAAATATATTTTAGCACTTTTTATTTGCATTATTTTATTTTTAAAACATAGTTTTATAATAGCCCATTTAATATCAAAAGAATATCCTACTAATCCTCCTCCCAACCTTATTAACCCTCCAAGCCCTCCTAGCCCTCCTAGCCCTTCTATAGTTAAAAAAGACCCCCTAGGTAGTTAGGAGGATTTGGCTACACACATTGGAATACAAAATAAAAATTGAAAACAAATTATGATAATTGACCCCAATTTGACCAACACTCACCACACTTATTTGTTCAATAGACTAGACTTAGTATTAGGTGAAGTTGACCTAATAAAAAGTCAAATTGTTATATGGGCATCATATAAGGATAGATTTAAGGATTATTGTGGTGATAAATCTGTATCACGTGAGGTGAAGGATAAACAAATATAAATTACCTAATATGTGTGTTATTCATCGACCTATAAACTAATGCACCCTTTGCACTATCCATAAAATGTTTTTTGATCCACTGATACTAACATAAATTTATTACAAACAAATTTTTTAGACTATTGGTGGATGGTATTTGATTTCCCATGGTGTAACAACCATGAGGTCCCATTGTGTTTTTTAAGAACCTCTAATGTAAGTTTTACGTCAATGATATTCCCATTTATTTTGAGTACCCAAAGTTTTAGGGCCAAGGGAAAGTCTCTACGTAGAATAGACTAGATGCACATCGTGTACCTAATTGGCCTACAAAAGTCCCTATCCAAAATTACCATCATGCAAAGATCCCCTTTACATTAAAATATATTATGGAGATTACCACTTTGCATGCACTTAATGTGCTTACTGACACAAACATACAAGTAGGCTTTCTAAGAATAATGCTAGAGATAATCCATCTAGTGTGCATACCTAACCTCACTATTGCATATGTTTTGGTTCTATATGCATTGGACCTTTGGATGATGATGGTGATGGTTTTGAGGGCTTAAATGATATACTTTTTAAATACAAGTTTTCATCATATACATTTCATGTACAGATATAGGTCACCACACATATACAAGTATCTTTTATATTTAACATGTTAAATTTTAGTTATATATGTATTTAAAATATAAAAATAAAATTTAAATATAAATTGAATAATTTATATGTAACTTTTTATGTTCTATGAGGAGATGATGCCATCATCTTCACAATCCACTTCTATGTTTTTAGTCCAGTTGATGTTTACATGTGCATAATTAGTTTTTAGGCTATATAATATCGCATATGTTGATGGTACTAGGCCAATGTTCAAATATAAATAGGTAATTTTTAGTTAATATTATAATATGTGTACATGATTTTATTTATAGAGATCTATGTTATTTATTAGTAATCATACATGTTAAAATTAAAATTTGAATGGTAGTGATGTGAATGCAAATTATATGCACAAGATCTATTGAAGGATACAGAGAGAAAATAACTAACCCAAGAAACCCTAATTAAAGATAGAGAAGTTTAGAAATAAACAAGTGCACAATGCATGTATATAGAATAACTAATAAATGTAAAAAGTGAGTAGAGTTTTAGAGGTTAAGAGTGCTAAAATTTTAACTGTATGACATGAATTGAAGTGGTCATAGATAACTTTATCTTGATTCCTCAAATTACATCATTCCCATTTGATTATGGAAGTCAAATCATATAAGGATTAGGTATTACAACACCATTAATTATTTTTTAGCTAAATTACTTGTTGGTTTCCAAATTTTATAGATAAAAAGGGTTTTGAAATTTATTCTAATTGATTGTGGGTTTAATAAAGAATTTTCCACATATCTTCAATATTTTCTATAAAACTAAGTGAGTATTAGAAAAATTGAATTATTTTTCATTGATTAAATTATGTGATTACAACATAATTTATATGCATTAGATTACCAAAAATATGGTAACCATCTCACATGAATAGTGGAGAGGACAAGTCTAGAAAATACTTTGATATATCTATAATCCACATAAAGGACTCTATAAAAAATAATATAACATAGATTCAAAAAAAATTATGCTATGTTATCAATCCCTACCCTTATTACATTATTTTTATAAATTTACTCCATAAACAACTCAAATTTTACATTTCTAAAGGATTTGGTGAGTATATCTACTATCTATGCATCTATAGGGTAGTATTGGAGCTGGATGTAGTGGTTTAAAACTTGATCTCAAATGTAGTGACATTCAACCTCTATGTGTTTCATCCTTTCATGTTAAATAATATTCTTTACAAGATTTAACACACCTTGATTATCACAATGAATGATAGGTGGCTCCATTTCAATAAAGCCCATATCAGCTAGTATATGACATAACCATATTGCTTTGCCTACAATTATACATGTGACATGATATTCTACGTCAATGGATGAAAGAGAAAAAATAATTTTATTATTATTGATCCATGAGATTTGTATAGATCCAAGATGAAATATGTATCTTGACATTGACTTTTTGACATCAATAGATTTGGTATAGTTTGAGTCAGTGTATCCCTCCAAGAAGAGTTGACTATTCTTCTTATATTGTATAACATACTCAAGTGTACCTTAGACATATCTTAAAACATGCTTTGCTACAACCTAGTGATATTTCTTCAATTATTACATAAATATAGATAGATAGCTGACCAAAAAACATATATCTGGTCTAGTGTAGGTCATCAAGTAGATTAGACTCCCAATGAGCTATCTGTAGAGAGTTGCATCCATTTGAGGTGAGTCCTGGAACTGAGAGAGTTGTAAACCTTTATCCTTTTGTGTTGAAAGTGGCTTACAATCTAACATTCTATACTTTTATAAAAATTTCTTATCATATTTAATGTGGGAGATAAAAATGTGATTTAGTTTCTACCATATCTCCAACCTAAGATAATAATGTAGTAGCCCTAATTCAGTCATGTTGAAGGATCTTTTGAGGTCATTCTTCAAAATATCAACCTAATCTTTTGAACTTCCAGTGATCACAAGATCATCCACATATAAAATAAAAATGGGGATATCTGTGTCTACCTTCTTTATGTACAAATTAGAATCTAAGGGGCTACGAGTAAAACCATGCCACAAAATATGATCATTTATTTTAGTGTACCATGCCCTAGGAGCTTGTTTTAGTCCATAAAGTGATTTGATGAGACCACATACCATTTTAGGATATTTTTCATCAATAAATCCTTCTGGTTGGGTCATGTATACTTCTTCCTTCAGATCAAAATTAATAAAATCACTTTTGATGTCCATCTATTGAAGTCACCATCCATTATGTACTATCAATGCATAAAAAAATCTAATGGTCTTGATCTTCACAATGGGTGTAAAGGTATCTTCATAGTCAATGCCTTCTTTATGAGCATATCCCTTTACTAAAAATCATCCTTTATGTTTATTAACAGATCCATTTGCCTTATATTTTATTTTGAAAACCCATTTACAACATATGGGTTTCTTTCCTGTAGGTAGATAAACTAGTTCCCAAGTTTGATTATTCATGAGTGTGAAATTTACCATACTCAGCATCCATTTTTGTTAATTTAAAGCTTCATGAAAATTATCATGTTTAGAGCTATCAAATGTTGTACTCATGAGTGTGAAATTTACCTCATGTCTTGTCTGACTCATTATTTTGACACTGGATTTATGGGAATCTTTTTTGGTTCCTAATACCCACTTTGGATGAGAACTCTACTACTATTTTGAATAACTAATTTTTTGATGTAAAGATCTATCTAGTACATGTTCTAAATCTCAAATATCAATATATAGTTCCCCTTGCAGCTCTTCTTCTTGGTGAGAAGTCTCCTCATCATCTAACTTTGAAAGTAGTTAGTGAGAGGTGGTTACTATTAGTTCATCATTGTGTAATAAAAAATTCATAGGCTCACTATGGTTTTCGATGAAAAAGTACAAGAATTCTTATGATGAGTGTCTGACATATGAACAAAGTTGTTATCTCTCAAAGAAATGGTAGACGACCAAGCATTCATCTTGATCACCTTGTGAGTACTCCCTTCCCAATTAAGAGTGTTCATATTAGATACTCATGTTCATTTGATGACCATAGTAAAAAATCATGTTCATGCACCTTGACCTATCACCAACGATGTTGAGTGTCAAATGTAGATTCAACATGACCATGAGATTGCAGTAAGTATATGTTTAAATTATTTTTATATTTTAGTTTAAAATTAAATTATGAACTTGGTTGCATGTATAAAATGTAAATTTTATAATAGTATTTGAATTTTAACATGCTCATCTACATGAAATCTATTAGCTAAGAAGGACCCATAGTCAAACCTTGTAGGAATCCAAGCCATCTAAGGGATCTCCATGTACAAGTAGGGCATCCTAGGGAGAGTATCATTCGAGGAAGGCATAGAGAGGGAAATATTTGATGATTACGATGTTTTATATGATGTAATTTTTTTATGCCTATATGTAAATATGCATTTTTTTGGCATTGTATGTGTAAATGATATTCTATTATGTTTTTAGATGATGTAAGATTTGATATTCCTATATGGAAATATATGTGTTATTGGCATTGTATTCTTATATACCATTCACACGAAATTTTATTATGTTATTATTCTGTATGACTTTTTGTATTTAATACATAAATACATACATACATATATACATACATACATATATACATACATACATACATGTTCACATTTTTGGTGATCATCTTTCTACATAAAATTTTGTTCACATTATTTTTGTAAAACTAAATTTGATGGTTGTATGGACATATTTAGATATGATCATATTTAATATTTACTCCATGTAATTTATTAAAACTAAACTAAAATATTTCAATATGTGTTGGAATAAAAACTATATGGGATAAAATATTATAATTTTTAAGATAGAGTCATATATTACTGTGAAGTGCCTCTTATGACTAGGCTACACCATTTATAAAAATTGACTACTTAAATAATATAACCAAGTGGGATTGTGACTTTAATTATCTTAAAATGTTCATCTAACCATTTATCCCTATGTTTGTGCCTTGCATACTCATAAACAATTTCTTCCTTGAATTTTAACATAAAGTCTGAAAAAATTATTTATTTTGTAACAATCTCACACCTTTTAGATTCTATAGCATATTTTACTTGATAACTCACATATTTATATTTGATAAAACTAGTAAATTTATATTCAATTGCACTTGTCCTCTCCTCAATGATAATTTTTTTCAATTCATCACAAATGTTGTAATTTCCATCTAAATATGCTTTGTTATAAAATAACTATTCATCTCATCTCTCATAAAAAATGGATAGAATAAATTCCATTTATTATTTGGAAAAAATATCTATGCCACACTCATAAATTTTGTCAATATATAAAGTACAACATATATGAATATAAACATCATAGTGCATTGAAAACTTAATAAGTGGTACTTATGTGATTTATTTTTACAAAAAATGGTTTGTCCATCTCAAACTATCCTTGACGAATATAAATTTTTGAATATTTATCTAAAAACATAGAGTAAAATTATGTTTCCTTCATATCTAATAATTTTTTTGGATGCGGTTCATGGTTATAAGAACTGAATTTTCTTTTCACTACATCTCTTGTATTGGTCAAAACTTTTGTATTTTCAATCAAACATTGTGCAAATAAATATTTGAGAGCATTTTGTATTGCCTTGTCCTTTCATGGAAGTATAATATAAAATGCCTAGATCTTAGTGGCATTAGCATCATTAAGTCTTTGGCATCTTCCAATTACTTTTATTAATGTTTTCCTATTCATGTCTAGTGCTCAGATACATTATGAAATCCATCAAGTTTTGCCTTTTTGACCACTTATTGCACAAGTTTTAATTATATTCTAGGCATCATTACAATATTTGTTGTCTAAATTTGGGCCTATAGTATGATATGCATTATGTATATTTTCAATAATTTCATTGTTTTCACCAACCATGGTAGATGTTCTTAGTCATAGGGTCTACATTATAGTTTGCATCTTAATCAATTTCATCAATGGAATAAACCACTGAAATTTTTTACTATCAAAATCCAATTGATCAACATAATTATCCAAAATGTTTTTAGATAGTCATCTTTAATAGTGGTCATACATTTTTTATGCATTGTATTCAAAATAATTTAATCAACATTAATTATGTACTTGCATTTTATATTTACAATCCTTGGAGGTGTTGTTAATGGTGGAATTTGTTGAGAGTGTGTTTCAAAATCATTATGTTCACTATTATTTTATTCATTGTTCGTTTCATTATTTAGTTATGGGATGACATTTTTTCATTATTAATTTAATCATTATGTGTTTCCATGAAATTTTATTGATATATATGGTGTAAATCGTCATTCATAAATTCATAATCAATAAAATCAATAAATTTTATTCTTTAAATTTGGACACAGAACATAATTTTCAATTATAAGTAAATATTCATCATCATTATTCAATTCGTGACTGTGAATTTCATCATTATCTATAACATTTGGCTCATTAGGGATAGTGTCATTACCTTATCCTAAGTTAAATGATTGAATTCATAAATTTTATTTTTATCTCAAATCTTCTAATTACTCTATTGCTTTGTGCTTTAAGATCTTCCTCTTCTTTGATTGGCCTCTATCACCCATGACTAAGCAAAGAATAATTTGATTCATTTTATTAGTGGGGACCCAAATAATAATTTTATTTTTTTTAATGGTGAGGGACCAAAATAAAAATTTGATTCATCTTGTCTTTAATGTGAAAAATGTAAAATGATGCACAAAATGTTTGTTGGGTCAAAATTTTCAAAATAACTAATAAATAAATATTGTATAAAGACTTATTTTTTATTGAGATAAGAATATGTACTAATTATATATATATTATGTTTATGTGATCCTATATCATATTTTTATGGTATATGATTACATTTCCTCATGACAACCTATGCTTTATTATTAAGTTATATGATTATGTGATGCAATCCAAAGTATGAAATATTAGTGTGTCAAGCAATCATATACAATTCCATCCATATTTGTAATTGTGATATATTTTTAGGGTCTATATACCCATTTATTACATCCTATACAATTGATGGAGCCATAATTTAGGTTCCTCAAGCTCAATTTGGCTGAAATCATGTTTTTAATTTCACTAATTGCTTAATTAGATTAATTAATGACTAATTTATGCCTAAATCAAGTATCTAATTGCATCACTAGACTAATTTGATCAATTCATGACTAAATTAACCCAAATTCATTTCATTCTCTTGTCTATTTAGGTTGAAGGGGCTTGAGTTGGTCCCAATATTATTTTTGATTAAATTGGTGGACTTTATTGTTTATTTTGGTATGATATTGGGGTCAATCGACCCCTAAATTAATTCCATATAGTTAAAAATAGGTTCATGGGGTAAAATTTCATCTAACTAGTATCAGTAATTATAATAATATAGTAACTGGGTAAATATATCAAGAAACATGAGCTAATTTATCCCCTTAAATAACATTGTAAACTTGACATTAGATTCAAGGGGTTCATATTGGCACCAATTACCTTCGTACTTCTATTTGAAGTAAAATTTGGGCTAATTAATCCATTTGTTACATCCTATACAATAAATTGACCCGTAAATTAGATTCACAGAGACCAACTTTTCTTAAATCACATCCCTAATTGCACCAATTGATTAATTAAATCCATTTATGATAGAACAAAACCTTGTTTATCCTTAGATCATGCCATTCCCTTGTAGTTAGGTTAAATAGACTCAAATTGGCCCAAATTTCCTTTATGGCTAAATTGATGGTCTTTTTTATTTAATTTGTTATAATATTGGGGTTGATTGACCCCCTAAATTACATCATGTATAGATTAAACTAGGTTAATTATGTTTACTTTCATCTGAATTGCATCATTAATTCCAACAAATGAATAAGTGGCTCAATATTTTAAGAAACATGGGTTAATTTAGCCCAAAATCATATTCTAGACTCATAGTTATGTTAAATGGGGTTAGATTGGCCGTAATTACCAAGTTATGTTTGTATTTGTGATAGAATTAGGGTTTAGGGTTGTAACAGTCAACTAATTGGCTCAATATTTTAGGATATGATCTAAATTAGCCTCAAATCACATCCTATACCTACAGTTAGGTTCAACAAATTCACATTGGCCCCAATTACGTTCATGTTAATGCATTTATGATTAAATTAACATTTAGGGTTTACGGTATGTATTTGTGATAAAATTAGGGTTTAGATTATATTGGGGTTTAAGGGATCAACATATTAGTAAACATAAGCTAATTTATCACCTTGAATCACATCCTAGATTTGTAATTATGTTCAATTAGGTTAATATTGGCCCCAATAACTATCATGTTTTAATTTTAGATAAATTAAGGTTGATTGAGCCATAAATTAGGTTCATTGGGCTCACTTTCAGCCAAATCACATCTCTAATTGCATAAATTGACTACTTGGATCAATTCATGATCAAATTAGAACTAATTTTGTGCCAAATCACATCCTTCTTTTGTAGTTAAACTAAAGGGGATCAAATTCAGATCAAAATACTCTTTGATTGAATTAAACAACCATTTGGTTTATTATATGATGACATTAGTGTCAACTTCACTCCAAATCACATCATATACAATTAGAAAAAGGTTCATGTGGCTCAAATTTTTAAAAATCATATCACTGATTATATCATTTGACTATTTGGCTCAATATATGATGAAATAAAAGCCAATTCAGCCTCAAATCATGTTGTGTAGTCACATTTAGGTTTAAGGGCGTCATATTCACCCTAATTGCCTCCATAATTGAACTAATCAACTATTTCAATCAATATATAATGGCATTCATGTTTATTAAACCTGAAAGCACATTCTATACATGTCAAACTTGCATATGTCATTAAACCAAACGATTATTTGCCTCATTTTCTAATTATGTTAGATTTGATCAAGCCCCAAGTCACATTTTATAGTCATGAACACAAGTCAAAGGCACTCAAATTACCTCCAATTATATTTAGATTCAACCATTTGATTATTTATCTTATTTAGGTATGACACTAGGGTTGGTAGGGTAAAAAAAAATCCTTTATAGTAAAAATTAGGTTCATGCTGCTAAATTTCAATCCATTTATATCGTTGATTTTACCAATTCACTCAATTAGGCTAATTTAGCCTTAAATCACATCCTAGACATGCAATTATGTTCAAGGTATTCAAATTGATCATAATCTCCTC
The DNA here is from genome assembly GCA_037957365.1 of Torreya grandis. Taxonomy (NCBI): domain Eukaryota; kingdom Viridiplantae; phylum Streptophyta; class Pinopsida; order Cupressales; family Taxaceae; genus Torreya; species Torreya grandis. The sequence goes on from JARHVA010004467.1 coordinate 1,495,376, forward strand.
CATAGTTAAAAAAATTGACTCATTCATTCATTTTGTAATGAAATTGAGCTTGATTGGACTCTAAATCATGTTTTATATAGTTGAAACTATGATTCCAAGAGCAAACTCACCAAAATTTCATCACTTTGTCCATGATACCCTTTTTGTGGTAGTGTATACCATGACACACTCCACTTTGAAATAAAAACACAGATATTATAAATGTGACCTAAATAAGTATATGCATGTATCAATGTAATATGAATAACTATAAAAGTGAACTAAATAAACATAAATAAGTGTATATCATCATACATAGATAAGTATAAAAAAATATGAGTAGACTTTTTTTTTCATGTTATTACAACATAATGTGTATGTGTTATAACACATACTGATTAAAATGTGTATTAGTTAGAGTGCGTACATGCTACAATTTTTTTGAATTTAAAAATCAACACTTTTGTCTTATAAATTATTTGGACTCCCAAGAGAAAGGCTTGAAGCTGTCAACACACAATCAAATCTAAGATTTTTGACATAAAATAAAAAAATTCAACTTCCATTGCCAACTATACTATGAAATTGAATTCAAAAATTCAAAAAATTATAAACATGATGAGTAGCATGCTTTCCTCTTTCCAAATATATGTTTTCTTAATAGGTTTTTTAATATTTTAAGGTTTCAATCTATGTTGATTTCTAACTGTAACTTTTTTAGGACAACATGACGTAAATATTCATGCATATATATGTTTATGTATAATTGTTTCATGTGTGTGTGTGTGTGTGTGTGTATATATGTATACATATACATATATATACATACATATATAAATATACATACATACATACATACATACATATATATATATACATACATATACATACATATATATACATACATACATATATATATGTGTGTGTGTGTGTATATGTATATGTGTATATATGTATGTATGTGTATGTGTGTGTGTGTGTGTGTGTGTGTGTGTGTGTGTGTGTGTGTGTGTGTGTGTGTGTGTGTGTGTGTGTGTGTGTGTATGGTTCTAAACTATGCCTAATTCTATACATATTAAAAAATATGTTTTGTTTTTGAGGTAGTTAAGGGTACTACACTATTGGCTATCAATTTTTTGTTAGTTTTTAGGATCTATTTAATTGTATATACATATTGAAAATTTATAAAAAAAATATGGGTTATAAATTATATGCACATATCTAAAGTTTTATGAAATGATTTTAAACAGTATTAAATGATGCTAAAAAAATAAGGTGTTGCATGACTGTCTATCTACTTTATTTTTCTAAAAAAATGAGTTCATATCCAAATTTTAGATGTTTGACCTATTTATACTTAACTATTTTTATTTTTAAATTAGATTTTTACAAACTAGACTCAAAATGCTATAGTTAATGTTCTTACACCATCCTCAAATTTTGAGTGTAACCATCTCAAATTATCTATAAAAGTACAAAATTTTCAAAATTTTAGGAAAAACGCGTTCATGGATAGGCCTACTTTTATCCCTCAACTTTGTGCATTTACCTAATTATGCATGTTTATAGTGAAAACCATAAAACACATAGATATAAGCATATGAATTGAGCAAGAAATATTGTTGGGTGTAATTTCTACATCAAAACATTCAATGTACTAGATATGTTTAAGAAGCTCAAAACTGATTGAAAATAAGTGGGGTCAAATTTTGAAGACATCTATCACAACCAACTATGTTAAAACCACTTTTCATTACCAATGTTCTGGGATTATCAAGGATAATAGGCTATGATAGTTTTTCTAAATTCTTATACTAAGTACTATTTACCAACATACTGCAATAAATACCCCTCTAGAAAATGGTGTGATAAAAAGAAGAATGAAATGATTAAATTATGGTTATCTATGAACTTCATGAAGACATCTATCAGAAGCAAGTATATTCAAACAACTTTTCATTACCAATGTTTGCAGATAAAACAAATGGATTTTGTGTTGTGGTTATCTCTATAAAATTTCTTAGATAGGAAACGACATTGGAAGTTCAAGTTAGGGACTTATAGTTGGATTATATATTGATATATATCCACTATACCCTCATATTCATGATTTAATTAGTGTGAGGATGAAACCCAAGTTATCAAAAAATACATGGAATCAGAAATGTGATTCAATGTATTGTAATTTTAAGAGGGCATAATCATTCTTGTGGCATCATTGTTTGAAATTATTCTTGTGGTTATATGAAGTGAGATTATATGTGATCCTTTGGTGGAGTTATGGATTATAATATATATATTTTTATAAACTTATTATTTTGGTCATATAATGTTATAGTTTATGATTTAGTGAGATGCACCTAGGGCCTAGAATGTATCTATGTCCTTATCTTTTTATTCATTAAATAAATATATCTGTTGTTTTTTTTTTCTTGGGTAGACCTTGATATTTCCATATCCTTATATTTACCTTCACTTAACCTCATATCTTATGGCTACATGAATGTTTATATGATACCCTTCATGAGAAATTTATGGAATACATTAAAATAATATATGGATATAGTTATAAGATGTTCAAATTTTTACTCTTATAATCGATATCTTTTGTGGGTGGGGATCAAATATATAGACATGGATTTTGTGTGTGTGGGGTGGGGTGGAGGGAGGAAGGGAGGTGGAGGGAAGGGCAGGTAATTTACTGAGTTATGAGCGTATTAGTTTTTATAAAGTTTGAACTCAATATTTCCCTATAAGTGCCTTTAAGGTGATATATTGTATTTTGCAAACTAATAAATAAAAACATGAGTTATGATATTTGTTATAAATGTTACTCTTATATGTGCATGATGATGTGATGTTTTCAATCTTTATTCTTCTTATGTTTCATCTCAAAATTAGTATGAAGCAGCTTCATTTTATTTATTTTGTGTGGTATGACTAAAATACACTATGTTGTATCATACTTGGTTAACCAAAAATTTAAGAGTCATAGATAACTAAAAATACATATCATGATGAATTATTATAGCATCTTGACTCTCTATAGCTAATATTTACACAGGAGATGAGCTTGAATAAAGAATGGGAATACATATATACTTTTTAAAATAAATTAACATAGGGGATTGAGATCAATCTCACAATTAAATTAAAAATGAACAAAAAGAATTGAGACCCATCCTATCTTTACATTCCTATAATGCAAATATAATTCTAATAGGGCCACTCCTATACTAAAACTCTCAAAATAGTTCCATTAAACGTCATTTTTTTAAAGGACAATTTTTTGAAAAATCTAAAGCTTATGACCTAGTCAACAACACCATTTTTACAACTTAGAATCGTCTCATTCCATGTGACCACATTTGATTTATAACATTTTTGTTAAATAATTTATGTACATTGTCTTAAAAATTCTCCTTTCACTCATTTTGATAGATCTCCATATTTTAATCCAAAACTTGTAATATTGCATATGTTAGGAGAACACTAACAATGAATCCGGAGTTTGGATTTATAAAACTCAATAATGATAATAAAAGAATAGGACGATTATACAATGAATAGTTTTAAACCCCATAAAAGGAGTCCCTCATCCTTCGAAACACAAAACCAGCATCGCCCATAGTAAACACTATAATTACAGCTACTCAATAGTGTCCAAATAAACACTAAGATTAAAATAAAAAATAAAAAATGGCTTTACTCCTTTTATGTTCTTTATTTCAACACTTCAAATTTTGAATGGGCTATGGTGTAATTAACAAAGGGGATTCTCTTTACATCTGATAATTTCATCAAAATATCCAACGCATTATAAACTTGTCAACAATTATTTCATTGCATGAAACAAGAAGTCACTAAGGCATTTTGTCAAACTGTTCTAGTGCCTTTTAAAATGCAATTTATTACATTAACTCTATCTTGTCATTTTTTTATAAAAAATCTCTAATGATTTTTCTTAAGGAAACCCAAAATTACTCCTGGATAAAAATATAAGTTGTTATGAAAAAATAAACCTAAACAAGGTTTTTTTTCACAGGACAAGTGCCAGAAAAATTTAAATCATAGTTCATGATGTTCCCCATCACCTCTGATGATCACAATTTTAAATAGATCTGCCACCTCGATTGTCCCAGTAGGATCCATTGCCACATGGATCACTTTATGTGTTTGTGTTGTTTCGGAATTAGTGATTAATGGAAAATGGCATGGCCGAAGAGAAAATACTTTTAAACATTGTTGGGAGTATGGTTGGGCTACGACTAGCCACACATGCAGGCACTAAGTTTGTCCATATTGGTTATGGTCAGCTAACAGGCTACTGGACCCCATGTCTATATGGCTACCAAAGTCACTGTATAATAATTATCTCTAAATAGATATTATTAGTATATTTGTGATCGACTTCACGTTATTTTATATTTTTTAAGATTCTGAAGACAAGAGGACATTGTCATAGTTTAAATGAATTTTATAATTTAATACATTTACAAATGGCACTTTTTATTTCAAAATGAGTTATGATCCATGATGGCATGACCTCAGGGATACCTATTTTATGTTATAGGTTCATTTTGGATATCATATTTTTTTTTAAATTATAAATCTTATTTTAAATTTTAAAATGTGATTATGGGTTTATTTATGTATAGGAAAATTAAATTTATTTAAATATAAAATATATTTTAAATTCATAGTGTTTAGTGAAGATACTTTAAAATAAGAAGGATATTATATAAATTTGTGATCCCAGTTCATCAAATTCCATTTCTCATATGCACATTAAATGTACATTGAAACTTGTCTTATATTTAAAAAGTGTTTTTTAAATTTATAATGCTTTCTATAATTTCAATATGTTAATATTTGGATGATCCAATACATCCTACTAGTATCATTTTAACATCGAATTTGTTAACTAATTTAGTGATAAATAACAAAAGACTGTTTTTATGATTTTCATAAAATAACTCAATAACAATCTTGTATTGTAGTTTTCTAATATTATTGATGTGTAATAAAAGATGTAATGTTAAACATTTTCAAAAAATAGAAAGAACATTGTCAATTTTAAATATGTATTATAGATTCTTCAAATTTATTTTCAATACATGTAATTTGAAAATTCAAAGATTTTAACCAATTTAGGAGACATTTTTTCATTGTCTTTGTCAGAAACAAAGTTACATTTATTGTCATTCCTTGATTTACGAATAAAAATAAATAAAAAAATACCAATCTACATTGCATTATTTTAGGCTTACTATTGAAAATAATAATATCTACAATAAAATAAATATACATATTGATTACATGATGGACCAAGCTTCCAACATCTACCTATTTTGATGATTTTTTAATCGATGAAGATTTATACCTTGTGGGATTTAATTTAATTTATATTTGACATAACAAAAAAATATGTTACATTAACATATTATTCATCCACTTTTAAACTTATTTTTTTGAGTTTCAAAAATATTCTTCATAATACCCTTATATAGTTAGTTCTATATTTGTTTCATCTTGTAATAATTTTTTACATGGCTTACCTACACTACCACTTTTTTTAATAGATGTTTATCAATAAGATACTCTAAGATTTAACATAATATTACTTCAACAAAATTAATCATAACACTATAAGTATTATAACATTGTATCATCAACACTTGACTTTGCAATATTTATATGTTGTTTAGATTTCAATTTACATTTAAATTAATGAATAATATTTTCCTTTTTACTTCTTCTATATCTTATAATTGATTTAATATTTTTCACATTTATATGATTCATCAACAAATATTTTTTACCATATTTAAAATAATTATTATTATTTTGATTTTTTTAAAACAATATTCTTTAAATAATTTCATTGACAATAAATACAATGCTAACTCATATTATTCACAAAATACTTCTCGCCAATTGTGATAAGAGTTAGCCTTTACATGGCCCTTATTTAAATTTGTGTTTACCTTTTAAAAGGTACAACTAACTTTGGGTTGGTATTGGAATTTGATTTTCAATGTTACTTATTGTTTAAAAATGAGCTGATGGTCTAGAAAGTTATATTTCATTACTTCACATTTATGTTTAAATATACACCTCAAAATACTATTTTTTATATTAATTATTATATTTTTTTTCCATTTTTATATATTTTTAATAATAATAGAAAAAAATATCACTTTGCACAGAAGTAAAGTAAGAATTTATTAATGATGGTTGAGGACTCAAAAATATATTATGGTCAATTTGATGGCAAGAATGGTATCATAATGTAATCTTTGAGGTGGTTTGACTTTTGGGATGTGATTTTTCCACCAATATTTTTATATGATTAACATTGTACTATAATTTTTTATTAATAAAAGTATGCTTTTCAATCAAAAAATATATATTATGAAGTTTTTTAATTTACACATGTTACCCATTATATATATATATATATATATATATATATATATATATATATATATATATATATATATATATATAAAGTGTACACAACATGATTAAGAAAATAAACTTTTTGATGTGTAAAAAAAAGATCAAAAGTTTAAAACTTTTTACACTTTTAAGAAAAATTAAATAAATATACATAGGAAAAATCCATTTTAAATTACTTGTATGTACATCACTTTAATCTTGAGACTTATATGGGATGAATTCAAAGCCCTTCATGAACTGTATTAATCGTGCAAGTTATACATACGTCTTAATTTTATATATTTTCTTTTAAAAAAATGAATTCATAATAATTATACAATTAAAAAACACTTCAATTCTGAAGGAGTTGGACCTACTACTATGTGCAACTGTATAATAAACTTAAAAATATATAATATAAACTTAAAAATATATAATATAAATTAAAAAAATATAAACATTATAAATTATAGATTTAATATTTAATTTATTTAATTAATTATTATTTTTTTATTTCATCAATATTTTTTCATTAATAGATAATGTTATAATATATAATTATTTTATTTTATTAGAATTCCAAACTAATTATAATTAAATTCAAAAATTGATATATATTAAGATGCTCTACATGAATATTCAAATCATTTAATGTTTAAATTATATTTTCATCTGTCAACCTGATCATATTAGAAAAAAGGCCTTATTTGACGTCTAAATCCCTTGCAGTATAGAAAGTGCCCTGCGGAAATCTCGAACCCTTATTGTGAGGGTTTCTATTTCTGTGCCCTTACTACGTCTCACTCCTCTGTAATGTGTTTCTCCCTCTTTATACTTACAACTGTTCCCCATTTTCATTTCTCTGGATCGTCTAACTTATTTAAACCCGCCATCTACAGTCTCCTTCAATGCGCTATTTCTATCATTTGTGGCATGCGGGAATAATGGAGGAGTTGTATCAACATTCTTCATTTGTTGGAATGGCAGAGTATTGTTACTACGAACCATGTGCGTTTGCATTCGCCTCGCCAAGCAGATAGTGGTAAATTGTTTCCGACATGCTCTCGGTCGCTGTGGCTTCCTCACCTGGAATTTTCATCCTCTCTATTAGGGGTGCAGTCTCAGTGATAGCCACCCTAAAGTTTGAAAACAAAAAAATTAATTCAATTGAAAGTATAATATTTTTTTAATTTATATATTTTTTTTGTTTGGTATGCTGAAATGGAGAGAAATTCATAATTTAAAATAAAATATTTTCAATAAACTGATTTCGAATTTTAATATTCTTAAATTTATATTTTTGATTTATCATATTGAAATCAAAGGAAAGTCACCATGTGAAATAATTTAAAATAAGACATTTGAAATGGATGTAAAAATACTTGTTACCGAATACTTGAGTATGGGGTCCATATGTCACATATTGTTACAATAAATTTTTCAAATGGAAATATGTTATGGTGTGTTTGATTATTGTAAACTAAAATTTGGAGAATTAGTACATAATACTATGACAAATATTACAGAGTATAAAGTTAGTTATAAAATATTATATGTTCAAAATTCATTTCAATTATTAGTTCACATTAAATTATTAGCATCTCTCTAATATAGTATTTTTTGAAACCAAATATTCTTTCGTCAGTTTTTTTTTTCATAAAAAAAATATTCTTCAAATAGTCTTGATGGTTGAGACTAAAGTGTTATAAAATGCAGTACAAAGTGTATAGTGTTTTACATAAATAAAGAGGAAATTTGTCACTTTCACAGGGTTGGATGGTCTCCACCATGCTACAGTTTAGTGAAAGAGTTGGAGTGTGTCATTGTCAACACCCAAGGATAGTTAGTTTTCTCATCTCATGTAAACAAGTTACTTCACCTAGCTTTAGCTATTTCACCTACTCGTATAATGTCAGAAAATATAGAAGAAAAAAGAAGAGAGCTAAACTATGCCCATGATGGTTTTGACCCTATTACTGTGGGGAAAGACCTCCCTAATGTAGGCTAGAGAGATTCCAATGATAAGGATCCTCTTTCATTTGGTTTTTTTCTATTGATGCTTAGTTTAGTGATATATTTTGTGATTTCTTGTTGTAAACAATTTTTTTTAATTTTTTTCTTAAAAATATTTTATGCTTAGTGTGATTGTGACATGCCATGTTCTCTTAACACCTTTTTTTAGGTGAATATTTTTTATTATTTTTATTTCATAGTCTACTTTCCAAAAATGATTAAAAACTACTTCAATATTGAAAAAGCGCAAAATGAATTCACATCCTGGAGCCTATCATGTTCAGCCTAAAAAATATCTTATAAAAAAACTAACTTATGCAAAAGTGGTCCGCATAATCGAGCATAAGTTCAGCACAATATTATAAAAATAAAAAAGCAATCAACGATAACAAATAGGCTAGTAGTACATAGAGGATCATAGGCATTTGGTTTGCCCAATCAACATCTAGCAGTTCATCACTCTCATGTAAAGGATCCCAATTGATCTTTGTATTTTTCAATGCCTCCAATTTTTCATCAATATCTACTTTAGCGGAACATGGAGATAATATAAGAAATGAAATAATTAGAGCTAAGAACAAGAACATGTCAAGGTGAAGAAGATGAGTCCAATCATCATGATTTATCAAATATGGCGAGTGTCTTAGAAGTGGAGACATACCAAACCAACTATTCGAGTAACGATGAGATAAAATTATTTTGTGATATTCCTCGATGGATTTTTGTCTATTGGAGGTGAAGAAAGAGGTAGTTAAGCAACACAGTATTGGCCCAATGATCCACCAAGGTCTAGATCATGGCCCCACTCCATCATGACCTTATTAGATTGTGCTTGAATGTGTATAAGCACATTTTAAATCACCATATCCTTCCCCTCTCTCTCTCTCTCTCTCTCTATATATATATATAAAATCAACATGTCCTCCTTTAAACTTGAAAAATAGAATTTTCATTTGAAAAGTATGGAAAATATATGTGAATTTTCTAGGTAACATAGGTCAATCTTCAAGGAGAATATTCTATCAAGTGAAAGGCCTTCGTTGAAAAGGATTGAAAATTTCATTCATCTCTGTCCAAGCTAATGAATATTTACTATAAAAAAATATTAAATAATTGATAGTGTTATATTAGTTATAAGAACAAACACATGGTTTTTGAATATCTAAATGCATAAGAAGGTGGCCTAAGGGTGATTCCTGATAAACCAAGTAGTAGCGAAAATGTTTAATCTTGGTGTTGAGAATTTAGTTATAAAAAAGATGAAATATTATGATCTAATATGTGAGCAGTGTATTAGAGTGACTATCTCCCTTTGAGATTTTTAAACTAATTTAAGAACATACAAGTTCAAAAGAAATCTTGCATTAACAAAAATACTTAATTAAGTAATAAGTAGTTTTTGCGCAACCTTTGTGTTTGTGTAAAACCTTTGATATTGTTTTATGTATCCTTTTGTGTGCATGAAGTTATTACAACAAAAATCCTTTTGGTACACAATTTTTAATGAGTCAACCAAACAATTAATTATGTTTTGTGTGGCTTCTAAAGTATTGTGTGAAATTTACTTGGAAATATCTGTGAATTTATTTTCATATCCTTTTGAAGATCTAAAAAAAGGTGTGAAGGTGAAATATTTAAATTAATAAAATAATTGAAACTGCAAAACAAAATTTTGTTGTACATGTACATTAAAAATATACAAAATTTATATTTTATTTTAGTGCGAATAATATTATATTATTGTTTGTCTTTATTTTTATTTTCTCACTAATACAATAATATTCAAAATATTCTTATAAAAGCTTGAAGTTTTAAACCTCTATTGTTATTGTTGTGGGTGGTGGTAAATGGAAGGTTTTGAAAGGGGCCTCACCCTTTCAAAATGGATAAAAATATAGAACAATTGATCCGAAAGGATATCCCTCTTCCAACAAAATAGAAATAAACAACCAATAGAAAGCCCAACTGCAACCCTTCCAAAATATTGTCTTTTCGAAATCAGAGATCATACTAGATAGTTCCATTCATTCTTTCCACGTGCTCTTTTTTTAATTTCCTACCATAGTCCAATCTCCCACATCCCTACATCAAGGTAAATGGGAATAAATATTTCAAATGAATCAGCTATTTGAGAAATTTTCAATGAAACTTTAGCCACTCAATTTTGTCTTCAGTCACAACCCTTAATTTTTTAGGCAAGACTATAATATTCTCAGGGTTTTATTTATTTTCCTAAATTAATGGTTTCTCGATGCATGTTTCACTATCCTTTTAATTCAAAATCCTCAGGATTTTCAAATGTCGGTATTGATTCAAGAACTTCACTCTCATCTTTAGTCTCATGCTCACAAGCCATTTGGACAGTAAAATATTTGAGACAAGCATCCTTCCATCAAACATTTCTTTTTTGTGTTTAATACTTGGATAATCATAAATTAAATGACTTATTTTAACTCATCTGTGAAATCTAAAAAGTTAACCCTTAAAAAAAATAGATGCCTAACTTTCAGATCTACCGTAGAAGGAAACTCATTTATAATTTTTATGTCAACTAGAATTTGAGCATAAATTGTATGGCCTATTTCTACTATTATTGAATCCACATATCAAAATTCGCCCACAAAATTTTCTATAGCTATAAGAATGGTATAAAACTGAAAAGGCAGGTGTGACAAATAGCTCCAAATCGGTCTTGTATTAAACGTTTCACTGAGGGGATTGAATTCCGAATGTAAGGCTTTGCCAAAAGCAATGGTTTCAAATTCTCCAAAGGCCAATAATATTCCTTAAAAATCACATCCCTATCAAAAACAGAATAAAAAACGATAATAATGATACCTTTAGCACGGGGGCAGATTTTTATTTTACATTCTATTAACGCTTACCAATGACTCGATATACATTTCTGAAGATCCGGTAAACTAGGCCAAAACCCATTAAAATGACATATAATCACTCTGGTTGAAATCCTTTCTTCCCGCTCTAAAACCACTTTGATATCATTCTCGGCAAACGAGACTAACGAATTAACCTTTGTTGGGTTAAACGACTTTTTCGTGACCAAACCAGCCTTTAGTTTGTTAGCAATTGTCGGCTTCTGGTCAATTGTTGAGTTTCCCATATTTTTTTCCTGAACGCTGCCCCCTCCACCCTGCTCCTTTGTCATGACCATTCCACCTCAGAAGGGACACTAATACCGTCTGCAGATCTCTGAGACCCATCAGTGATGGCTCGAACAGGCGTATGCTCTGGCTCTCCCGGGTCTAGAACCCTCTCCTTTTGGTTATGGGTTGCATTCGCACCCAAAAAAAAGGTCTCCCCTGTACTGACTCCCTTCGGGCAATCCTCTTCCACCGACACAAGCAACTTATTTTTCTTGTCATAAACCCTATCTACAATCAGATCTGCTTTATAGCCTACAATTTCACTTTCTTCCAATCGGTTGTCTGCCGTCGTAACAGTCAGAAGGACCACATACTTCCGTAAACTTTTGGAGACATAAATTTATCCTCTCATCAAACCCCCGAGAAGGACCACATACTTCCGTAAACTTGGAGACATAAATTTATCCTCGTATCAAAGCTCCGTCCCCGACAAGATCCTTATAAAATAATTTTCTTAATAATTAGACAAATTAGATGTGAAGGTTTTTAAATATAGAAAAATAAATCACTGTCAAGAAAAATATTAGAAACTCAAAATCAAATATATGCAATATTCATAAATAGAAAAAATATAAAAGAAATATAGAATAGCTAAAATAAAAATATTTTAAATTTATCTAAATTACAATTTATATGAAATATAAAATAAAGTTATCTCCAGCATTTCAAAAGCTTTATTTTTCTAAAAAATATCTTCACTGAATATTAAGTAATTATTAAATAGATTGCATGATTATTTTGTATGATTGAAGTTATTGTAAAATTAGAGTCAACAACAATTAACTAACATTCTCTCACTTAATGTTGAGTAAACTAACAATTTGATCTTAGAGTTTCAAAAATCAAACTTTTGTCATAGCTTTAGTGAAGATATTTGGAACATGTTCCTATATGTTTATATACTTGATTTATGTATCTTTCTTCTAAACAAAATCCCAAATAAAATGATACTCTAAATCAAAATGCTTTGACTTGTTGTGATGCAATGGATTCTTGGCTAATTTGATAGCACTTACGTTATCAAAAATAAATTACTGTGAGCTGAATTTTTTTCTCTCCAATTTCTTCTAAAACCTTTCGGAGCCACAATGCTTGTATACCTATTGAACTAACTGTACTATATTCTACTTTTATAGATGAAAGAGCAATTGAATTTTGTTTCTTTGAACTATATGTAACCAAACTAGAACCAAGTGAAAAAAAAAAATTCTTAGATGTAGACTTTTGATCATCCAAACTACCATCCCAATCAGAATCACTAAAACCAAAAAGTTCAGATTTTTTAGTAGCATTATAATGAATACAAAATACAATAGTATCTTTCACATACCTCAAGATCCTCTTAGTTGCCTTCATAAGAATTTCATATGGCTTAGACATATACCTTGATACAAGAGAAAAATAATAAGTAATATTTGGTCTTATGTGACTTAGAAACATTAAGCTTCCAACAATGCTTTTATAAATTATTTATCAACTCTTTCAACACCATCTTGTGTACATAACATAACTCCATGAGTAGTTGAAGTAGAGAATGGTTTATAGTAAACCATATTGAATTTCTTGAATGTATAATTCGCATACTATGTTCGATAAATGAAGATGTCATCTTTACTCTGATGAACATCTATCCTTAAAAAGTATTTCATAAGACCTAAATCTTTCATTTCAAACTCATTCATCATTACAATTTTGAATTCATCTTTCATCTTAGAATTGTTACCTATATACAACAAATCATCAACATACAAACATACAATAAGTATATCATTAGCCTTCTTGGTTGTACTAAAGAGTAGGCTCACTTTTACTTCTTTTAAATCTATTCTGCTGAAAATATCCTTCAATCCTTGCATACCATGCTCTGGGTGCTTGTTTGAGGCCACAAAAAGCTTATTTCAACTTGTAGATTTGACATTCTTTAACTTTAACTTCAAAACCTTGTGATTGTTCTATATATACTTCTTCTAAGTACCCATTAAATAAGACACATTTCACATCCATGTGATGTATGCTCCATTTATTTTAAACTAATAATGAAATTATCATTATGATAATCTCTTGCCTTGTTACCAGTGAAAATGTCTTTTCATAATCTATACTATACCCTTGTGTGAAGCCTTTAGTAACTAGACTTACCTTGTGTCTTTCAACACTTCCATCACCATTATACTTAGTCATGTAGACCCATTTAGTATCAATCTATTTCTTGTCATATGGAAGATCTGTAAGCTTTGAAGTATCATGCTTGTGAATAGAATCTATCTCTTATTGCATTGTTTGCAACCAAACATCATTAATACATGCATCTTCAAATCACGATGGTTCAAAATTAGCTTATGTAATTAAAGCATAATTTATTGTCTCACCTCTTGGACATTCTTCATGTGACTGGCTTCTTGTACGCTGATAAATTTCACTCAAGATTTTTACCTTTCTTGAATAACTAGGACTTGAAGGAGTTGTAATTGGAATACATGAACTAAATGAGGGGATATTTAATGGACTTGTACCACTTGGCATTGAAGTACTTTTGGACTGATCATCATAATATCATTATAATTATCATCACTAAAAATATATTAGACTTCTCTATATTGATTTTATCTTTATCATTACCATACACTTGCCCTTCATCAAAAATAACATCTCTTGACACAAGTATATTATTAGTGATAGGATTATAAATCCTATAAGCTTTACTTTGTTCACGGTACCCAAAAAATACAAGACTCACTCTTTTGATCTAATTTCTTCCATTTCTAATCAACTACATGAGCATAATCTAAATAACCAAAAAAATTAAAATATTTGACATTACGCTTCTTTTCATACCATACTTCATATGCAATCATATTTTAAAGTGTACTAGTGAGACTTTGATTGAGAATATATACTTTTGTAGTAGCTTCATCACCCCAAAAAGAGTTTTTCAATCCTTTTTGTTGTAACATGCTCCTTCCAATTTCAACCATTGTATGGTTCTTCCTTTTAACCACACCATTTTGTTGAGGGGTGTAGGCAGTTGTGAGTTATTTTTTAATGCCATTCAAATCATAATAATTCATAAAATTATTTGAATAGAATTCTCCTCCATAGTCAATCCTTAAACACATTATTCTATAATCACTTTCATTCTCTACAAGGGCTTTAAATATCTTAAATGTATCAAATTCTTCACTTTTTTGTTTAAAAAAATAAACCCAACACTTCTTGAACAATCATTAATAAATATAATAAAATATGATGATTTACCTCGACTTTTTGTTAGCGTAGGATAATAAATATCTGAGTGAACTAATTGAATTAGATGATAATCCCTCCAAGCACTACCTTTTGAAAACTTTTCTCTTACATGTTTGCCTTTAACACAACCTTCAAAAACTTATTTATGTTCTTCAACTTTTGGCAAACCGTAAACTAATTCTTGTGATGTTAGTAACTTCAAACTTTAAAAATTCAAGTGTCCATACCTGAGATGCAATAGCCAAATTTTATCTTCATATGCCATGTTTGAAAGGGTTTTACTATTCTCTTCAAACTTCAATGGGAACATCCTATTTTTATACATAGGTACAATTGTAACAACCTTATTTCCTTGATTTTTATCATAGATTGTGCATTGCTTATCATCAAAAACTACCTTATAGTTCTTTTCACATAGCTATTCAACACTCAATACATTATATTTAAAATTTGAGGTGTAATAATTATCATTAATACTTTTCTTACCTTATGTAGTATTCACCTTCATAGTGCCTTTTTCTACAACCTCCAAAGATTTATCATCACCAAGTTTGATATTGGTTTTAAAATTTCTATCCATTGTAGAAAAAACACATTATTCCCTGACATGTAATTAAAATAACTTGAATCTATATACCAAACCTCATTATAACTATTTTTAGCTTTGTCATATGAAATGAATAAATTGCATAAAGCATCACCATACTCATTAGCATAGTTGACACTCCTATTTTAATTTTATGATTTTAATCTACATGCCCAATCAAAGTGACCATACATGTGACAGTAATAGCATTGAATATTGCTTTTATCAAATCTACCTCTGCCTTCACCTCTTGCAGCTAAACTACATCTTCTTCCTCTATCTCCTCTTGAAAAATTGTATAATCTTGAATAACTACAATTCATGTCTTTACCTTTCCCTTGATTTCTTTTCAAATTTTATTTGCTTTGTACATGGTTATTCTTATTGCTAGTGTTGGTACCTTCATTCTTTGTGATCTTTAATTTTTATGAAAAATATTTCTCATCACTTTTATTTAATGTGTCTGTTAGTCTTTCCTTATGGGCAACAAGAGATCCAACTAGGAGATCAAACTCAAGAGTAGTCAAATATTTTTATTTTCTTCAATAATGATGGCAATATTATTCCACCTTGGTGTTAGAGACCATAACACATTATTTACATCCTCTTTGTTCAATATTTATCTAAATGTTGTCATTTTGTTAACTACATCTTTTACTCTTACACAAAAATCACTTACACTTTTAGCTTCTAACATCTTTAAATTTTCAAATTCTCTCTTTAATGTTTGTAATCTAACCACTTTGAATTGTTTATTGCCTTGGTAAGCTTCTTGTAAAGTATTAGATGTATCCTTGATTGTCTTTGCATCTATAATTCTTGAAAAAAAGCTCTTGTCTAGAGCTATTTGCATATGAAATAAAGCTTTTGAGTTCTTCTTCTTAGCTTCCTTCTTGGCTTGCCTATCATTAACTAGAATAGTGGCCCAATCAGCAAGTTCATGATAACCAATTTTATAATCTCTCATTATTATTTTCCTATCAAAAGAGTCATCATCTTGATGCTCCAATAATCATAATCATTACCACTAAATTATGAAATAGAAAAACTATTAGAGTTTGACATGATCAATTGTTAGAAAGATATCAAATAAAAGAATATTCAGCAAAAAACCAAGCTCTGATATCAATTGAAGATTTCTAAATATAGAAAAATAAATCACTACCTAGAAATAAACCAAAAACTCAGAGCCAAATATATGTGATATTCATAACCAAAAAATATATAATTTTTTATAAGAGCCAGAATAAAAATATTTAAAATTTATCTAAATAACAATTTGCTTGATGCAGGAATATATAGTTTAGTTTGGTTGAGAATTTAATAAATGTACTTGGAAATCTAACTAAAGTTCAATATTTACATGAGAATGATTTATTTTATGCCAAGATCATTCCCTGCAAGTTTAGTGTCTTGATGAGTTTTCTATCTCAAGATATAAGCCTTTTAAAAAGATATTGTAGTATGAGTCATGCCCAGGAATATGAAATTAATGCCATAGGAAATATATGTTTGGATTCAAAAAATCATTAATAAGTTTTGATTTGAATGCAGGACTACCAAATGGCATGATCTTTCAAGCTTAGAGTAGATCAAAGACATGTGGGTGGTCATCTGATCCTCACGTGTCCTCAAAACTTCTTCTATTCACAACCATTCATTTACCATTGACATCAACAATGATGATAGTGATCAGGACTATTGTCCTTCCCCTAAAAATAATCATTTCACTCCTCCTCTGAAAACTATGATTACTGTTAAACCAATCAAAATTGTTCCTCCTAAGAATTATGAAACCAGGTTTAAGCCTTCCACTTCGGTAAGTAAAAAATGAAATCATCAATCTCTTGTTTTCCTTATACTGATATTTCTAACCCCTTCCTTACCCCTCTCATGCCTCACTCCTCCCCTCCTCCCTTGCACGATCTTCCCCTTCTCCACTTCCCTATGACTGTCACCCCTGTTCCCTCCTTCCATCCTTCATCCTCAACCTAGGATGATTTTAAACTTTCTGATATTTATAAAATCCTTAATATGTTTAGACATAATATCCCCTTGGATACCATTTCCAATCCTCCCCTGCAACCATTTTCTTCTCCCCTCCCTATTTTCTCATTGTAGCCTCCTTAGTTGAAGGATATTCTAGAGAACCAGAATCAAATTTCAAGGGTGAGTAAGCTTGAAGATGAAGTATACCAATACAAATCAATACTTAGATGGTGCATTAAGGATAAAAAAGATTCAAAGATGAACTAAACAAATTAAGCCTTCATGATGATATTTACTGCACCAAAAGTGATCTCATGAAAATCAACTTTGAAGTTCATCATATTAAGGAAGACTCAACATCTTGAAAAGGCATAATACATCACTCAATGAAAATCTAAGAAGCTTAATTGAGTATAGCAAATTCACAGTGTTAAAAAGTCTTCAAAGTTTGGACATCGTAAACTCCCTAGCTAAATGTTAAAAAAAATGTTGTTTCTCATTCCAAGGATGACAAGTTGAAGGACATTGCTATCATCGAAGTGCCTGACATCATTTATAGTGTGACTTCTTCTTCGGATCCTCTTACTTAGAAATGGGTGAAAGACTATAATGATTGGATGAGTCATATCAATTACTTTGTTGTTTTTTTACTATTTCCTTGTATTTCCTTTCTCTTCGTACTCGGACTAGTTATATCTGGGTTTTAGAATTTTTTGCAACTCTATGTGGGGTTGGATCCCCTTTGTTACTTTTGATATGTATGGTGTAAAGTCCCCTTTTTAAAACCCACCTTTACCAATAGTACAACAATTTACATGAAATATAGACTAAAATTATCTTTAGCATTTCAAAAACATTATTTTTCTAAAAAAAATATTAACTAAATTTTAACTAATTATTAAATAAATTGCATAATTATTTTGAATGATTAAAATTGTAGTGGAACTGAAGTCAACAACAATTAACCAACAAAATGGCTATTACCTACAAAGCTTTGATATTACTATAAAAAATAAGATTATCTTACTTGTTGAAGAATTTCTACAAAAATGTAATCTCTACCTTGTGCAATTATCTCTAACAACATAGTTTTGACCTTTTTAAACTGTATAGCCTTCGGTTTTAGTATGGTTCACTAAACAATGATTAGAGAACTCAAATATCATTTTTCTTGTGAACAGTACTCGAGTAATGCCCTAGAAATAATTTTTGATTATATAATTATCTAATGCATAAAACTGATTCAAGTCATTGGCAGTACTGTTGCTGCCACTGTTGATGAAAGAATTCTTGAATGTCACAATTTTATAATATAAATTAGGGGTGCTTATGACCGTATAAAATGATCAAAGATGCTTTACAGGAGAAGCCAAGGACTGCACCACAAAATTATAATATCTGTAATCTACTTCTAGTTTTAAACATACTACAGCCATTACTGCAACCTACACTTACAGTATTAAAAAAGGCGTGTCAAGGAAAACATACATGCTATACATACAAGAAAAACAAATATATTTTAGTCGTACATTGACTGCAAAGTCTGATCTATGGTTGAGATGGTAATTATCTGACTGCCTACTACCGATAGCTGGTGGCTTTGTATCCTGCTTGGCTTCCTTTCTTTTCTTCAACGGGAGGTCCAAGCAAGCCCTACTTGCATAATAGACATTGCCTCTACTTATAGTCTGAGAAGATAAAGGAATGCCATCGTACAACTGACGTCCTCTTATATAAACAATTAGTATGGTGAATATTGAAAGTGAAGGCAGAAATAAGGAGTAGAACTTAATTTTCATGAGTGTTTAGCTGTCACTTGCCCGCAATGAGTAACAAACATGATTTTTTTTGGGTAATTTAGTAGTTCGAAGTTCGACATTTTTTCAATTTATTTTGTTTTTGTTTCCCAAGTCCAAAAGAGGTTGAGGACATGTTGGAATATATGAGAATCCCTCTCAAATAATATTTTTTCTTTATGAAAACGGATGACTACCAAGTCTATAGGAAACATTTCAGCAATGAAAAGTTTCACAAAATTCTACTTATCACGTAATCTGCACTTCCTAAAGAAACCAACTGCTCTGTTTCCTCATTGTTTGAGGGGATTCGTCTATGATCTTTCAAATGTGCAAATTCATCTGAATAAGGCTTCGGAGATCAAGAAGAATGATGCAGAAGAGCCAAACACCCACTAGATAAATGGTCACTCAAATTTTCATCTTGACGAACAGATACTTCATTTCCTTGCTTTAGTTTATAGATCTTGATTGCAACAACAGTTGCGGTTCCTCTTTATGCGATAGAGTCAAGTCTACAGGATCTTCTTCTTCAAGCTTTAGCTGATGCTTCTAAATTTTATTTTATTTTGATTGTATGTTTAAAGGTATTACCTGGAATTACTGTAATATATAGAATGTTGGTATCTTTGTGTGTATTTTAGAAATAAATATATAGTAGATTTACAATGTTGAGTAAACATACATCTAAATCAGTGAGCTCTTTTGCTTAATCTGCTACAAGTAAGGGGCATCCATGCAGTTAAAATCATCTAATGTACGATCCTGTCCTTAACCACTTGACTCTTCATGGCAAATATCTAGAAAAATTTGTACATTTGTGGATAAATACAAACATCCATCAGTCTCACTAATTTAATTACATTCCTTTCAATACTTCCAAATGTTTACATAGAATGAGAATTGAAAAAACATGAAACATCTTTCTAACAGATAAAAATCGTCAATAATACTTTACATAGAAAATGGTTTTGGGCGGAGGATATAAGATATATGTTTTAACCAAGTCAACCACTCTTTTGAATAGAAAAAATATAAATACATTATATTTTAAATACCAAATTATCAATCGTTATCCAAAGGTTTCGAACATATTTTGTAATTGTAGTGGCCAACCTCCGAGTATACTAGTGCTCCTTCTACAACCGGAAGAAGAATGTAAATTAATAAAAAAAAAAAGAAAGAAAAGAGGAAAGAAAAGAAAAGAGCAGCTAATTAGCATTTTGAAAGGATGAAGTTAAAATGTGATCTAAAACCGTACAGGAAATCAGAATAGAGAGATATAATATCACTTATAATCACTCAAGTAAATGATCAAACGAGGTTTTCGTCGAGAATTTCAACCTCATTTATGATTTTAGCGTGATGGCGATCAAGCTATAGTTGACCCAAAGCCACTCGCTAGATTCTTCAAAATGCTAGAAGCATAGTCTAATCCACTGGCTCAGAGCCACTCTTTCTGTTTGACCCAATATCCATTTCATGTCTGATTCAAAATGCTGCAAAATTCATAACACATCAGATAGCTTCTGAAACTCAGACATGAACATACAATCACTTATCCTTTATAGCCATGTAATTTCAGGCAAACATTCGGACTTAATATTCCTGTTTTGAGCTTGAACTCGGGAATTTTTTTTTATAAAAGCTAGAGGTACTTAAAAATAAAAATAAGAAACTATTCAAAGTGTCAATGCATAGGAGAATCTATTCTAAAAATGCATTAGACTTGTCAAAAAAAAATCAAACATAAAAAAAATTGGATGGTTGGCCATTGAATTGACAGGACTGCTGTTGTGGTACCAGTTTTGAGAAACTCTCCAATATTATGACTATATCAATGTCAACTGAAACTATTAAACCTCGGGACATCTGCTATGAGTTTCAAACCTTGCCCACGGAGCAACATCCATTCAATTGTTAGTTAAGTGTTGTTGATCGTTAAATTTACCCTAGACAAATTTATGCGATTGCTTAATGTGTCTTTCCGTTAATTTTAAGAGAATAAAACCAATGAATAGTTATACATAAGATTACTTTATTTATATGAAAGTACATTTTACTAATCAGTTATACAAATTTAAAATAAATTATCTATTTATAAAAAATTATATTCACATTAAATTTTATAAATATATTGTATCAGATCAGTTTTTATTAAGGAGAATGAGACGAAGATGGAAGATGTTTAAGAAACAAACAATTCAGTACAATGGATGTGATGGTCTAAATTTTCTACGTTGTATATTCAATATTAGTTGAGTTATTTGTTATTCTAATTGTATTTCGCTGAGCAATGATGCATTTGATTTACTAAAAAAAATTCAATTGATATTAGAGTAAGGTTTGAGTTGCAATTTTTATTTCTATATTTTTTTAATAATTCGTCATATCAAATTCTAACTCTCTTTCCATTCTAGTATTTAGTATAAATGACCATGATTATTTGAACTTCAAGATGATAACTTTTTTTACAGGAAAATACTTATGGGAGGTTGTAGAGAATGGTTACAAAGAACTAACTAGGTGGACCGCCATTCCAACTAATGATAAACAAGCTGGGAATGAAGCTAAGAATAAAAACTTAAAAGTTTTGTGTTATAGTTAGACAGCTCTAGGTAGGAGTTTATTTAAAATAATTGTAGTTGAAAGAATAAACAATTATGCCTAAAAGAATCTACAATAAACTTATCAATGTAGTGAACAACTCAAAGTGGTTAGGTTTCAAACTTGTACAATATAAATTGAGAATTTTAGGATGCAATAGATATAAAGTGTGAGTAAGTTTTGTATAAATGTAAAGGACACAGTCAATAAGATGGCTACTTGATGCACACGTAGTCTAAGTTTCCACCTAAAGAGATTTGTTTAGACCACATTATCGATTTGGGAAAACACACTCAAAAAATTAGAACCATAACAAAGAATGAAACATTGGATTAAACAAATAAATCCATTAGTTATATTTATCATGAAGGACTTTTGAGATTTATGTCAAGTTTTAATGAAAAGATTAAATAAAAAAAATTGAGCAACCAATTTGGCAGCACAATGCTTCACCAAGTACAAATAGAGAGAAAAAATGAAACAAAAAAACACCACATCTATGTGCAATCCATTTTACCATAAATAATAGGATTGGACTGACCTAGCAGTTTCCTTTAGTGTCCCTTCATCCTTCAAAGTGTTACAGATTAAGAAAAATTTAGAAAATGAGAAAACCCATGTTTTTGCTCACAACATATACCAAATCAGTTTTTTTAGGTGAAAGAAAGAGAAATGAAATGCTTTTATCTATTAGCAAGACCATGTTGGGATTTCCTAGGTTACTTTACCAATGCTAGACCTAGATGGGTTTTGAAAGAGCACCAAAACCGTATTGAATTAGGTTAAGACCCATTTTGGCTTTGCCTTCCCGTATAGCAATGAAAATAAACCACATGAAGACTTTATTCATTCCAAGAAGTAGAATCCCAAATACAACTATGTATGTCATTTTGAAAACACTATGACCTATTTGGTAAAACATCCTTTTAATATAACACTCGGAGAGATGTCAAGTTTATGACCTACTCAATCTTTGTATGTTGATAGGTATTTCTAGATTTAATTGGATGCTTCCACATTCTAATCAGAATACAAATATTAATTAGTATTGAGTGAACACCAAAGATTGTCTCCAAGCCTAGGCATGATTTTAAACATTGACCTAATTAGGTTTCATTTTCTATGAGACCTTCCTAGGGTGAAGGACACTGCACCATAGTAGTTTCCATGTGTAGTTAGTGTCTCTTTTGAGGGGGGTTTTGTTCCGACAGGGTTTTACCTCTTTCCTCTTTTCCTTTCCCTTTTCTGTCTCCTTAGTTAGACTTTTAGTTGGCAGAGAGTGAACATTCCATTTTTCAGCTTTGATCTTCTATATCTGCAAAAACAAATACTGTACTTCTTCTTTTTGGCAACCAGGCTCTAATACCGTACAACTATTTTGATTGAAAGCCAAAGATTATACTTCAGCTCTGAAGTAGAGGACTCTACCAGATAGTTATGAATACAGAGGTTGAACCCAATCTAGCAGTTGAAAAATCTAAATACTTCAATTGCATGGATGAAGCATTTGGTTTGTTGTGCTTATCCATCTCTCTAGAATTATTGTTTCATGTTGAGGCATGTACAACTCCAAACCAAGTTTGGAATACATTAGAGACTCTTTTTTGAAAGTAAGATGAAATGCAGGGTCATATCCTTGAAAATGATCTCAAGTCATTAGATCCAAGGAGTTTTGATAATATTCAAGATTTCTTCACAAAGTTAAAGGATTTATTGCTTTAGCTCAAAGGATCTGGTATTGACAAATCCAAGGAAGAAAACAAATTAATCCTTGTTATTCTATCAAAGCTGGGTCTAGAATATATAGTATTTGTCTCTACTTTCGACATAGTTAGGCTCATAATAGGAGCAACTTGGAAAATGCCCACACTTGATGCCTTCATTGAGTCTCTAGTACATGAGTAAGGTAAGCTTATAAAGATGGTCACATTGAATAATTCCAAAGCTCATGCACTTTTTATGCATGCAAGTGGGAAGAACAATTCCAAATCCAACCATCAATTCAAAGGCAAAAGGAAAAAAGATTCATATCCAAGAAAGGAAGGTAATCCCAAACCTCCAGATGGATCTATTGGCTCAAAAGAAAAAAGAAGACAAAAAGGGCCAATCAAAGTAAGAAGACCATTGATCTCAGAATCATTATGCATGAAGAAGACCATTGATCTCATGGCTCAGACACTTCAGCAACATAATCTTGGTAGCCTTATCCATGAGAGTGCCAAGAAGAAGTAGGAAGAAAAAGCACCTTAAACAAGAGACAATGCTCATGCATTGATTGTTATTCATTCTTTTTTAGATGCATGGATCATAGACTATGGAGCTTCACACCACATGGTAGCCACAAAAGATGTTCTTTCTTCTTTGAAACTATATTCTGGTTCTCCTATTCTCATGTGAGATAGTTCTCCTATAGAGGCAACTGGAATAGGGAGGGTAGACGTTGGAATTGGAAGTTTTGAGAATGTCTTACATATTCCAAAGCTTTTTGTTAATCTTTGTTGGAAATATTGTCATTGATGTCAAAGGTCTAGCATTATTGATGATAAAGGCCCCATTGTATTTAATGTTTGTAATAAATATATCTTGGCTAATATGAGTTAATAATTATTTAATATTAACGAATATATTTTTGGTTGCATATGAGATAAAATAAGGGCCCATGGAGAAGTCAAAGAGCCATGGGATAAAGACAAAATAAGGCGGGATGCATTTTCCCATGAAGAGTCATCTTGGGGAATACCAAGAGTCACCAAGTGAAGACAAAAGAGGAAGGGCACATTTTCTCATGAAGGGACACTTTAAGGAATATGAAAAGTCACCAAGATGAGGACAAAAGATGGAAGGACGTTTTTAGTCATGAAGGGTCACCACATGACTTTTCAAAGGCTTGAATATGAAGGGTCATCTAAGATTGGCACCATTTTCCATGAGGATTGAAGGGTCACAAAGGGGGAAGGCCAAAGGTCATTTGGAAAGATATAAATAAAGGCTTGAGAAGCCATTTGTAATAATGGTTGAGAGAGGTTGATTTGATATCATAATATCTAGCTTAGAAGAGCAATTGTGAGAGATGAATAGTATTTGTTATATCTAGCTTTGAAGAGCAAAGGTGAGAGAGAGGAAAGAGATGTTGTATTGAACTATCATTTGTTGAGATAGCAACATTGAGAGATAGGTGTGTGGTATACACAAAGGGGTTGGTGCTCAACAAAGGGGTTGGTGCTCCTGTGGGTTGGTGCTCACGAATAGTTGCTGGGTTGGTGCTCGGCAAAGGGGTTTGAAGCACCTGTGGGTTGGTGCTCACGAATTCTAGCTAGGTTGGTACTCATCAAAGGGGTATGGTGCTCTTGTGGGTTGTTTCTCATGAATATGCTTGAGATTGTTCTCCATGGTTTTTCCCACATTGGATTTCCATGTTATATTTGGTGTCTCTCTCTCTATCTTGTGTGATGTTTATTGTTTGAGTTTTATTGCATATATTGAATGTTTGATTAAGTGGAATTTGAGAAAGGGAAAGTTTTAATAAGATATATGATATACTGATTCACCCCCCACCCTCAGTATATTCCGTGCTTAACAATCTTCTTTCTATGTATCAAATGACACATACCGGAACCAGTAGGAGACTTGAATTCACCCCTGATTCGGTGACCATATTTGACATGCAAGACAACTCCAAAATTGTTATTGGTAAGGCAAATCATCAATCTCATCTATACAATTTTTCTAATTTTGTTTCAAAATTAGATTCTACTTTACTTATAACACATGCAAATGATGAAAGTAGAATTTGTCATGAAAGATTTGGTCATTTAAACTTTAGATACATGCAAAAACTTAACAAATAGGGAATGGTTAAAGACTTTCCAGCCATTGAATTTTCTGATGGAATTTGTGAAGGATGTGCTCTTGGAAAGCATCCACAAGAAAAGTTTCCAAAGGGGAATGCATGGAGAGCCTCTTATCCTTTAGATGTTGTTCACAGTGATCTTATGGATCCATTTCCTAAACCTTCCATGAGCAAAGCCAGATATGTGCTAATATTCATTGATGATTTCACAAGATACACATGGGTTTATTTTCTCAAATTCAAATTTGAGGTGTTTGATAATCTCAAGATTTTCAAAGCCCATGCAGAGAAGTAGTCTAGAAAAACCCCATGGGAACAAAACCCCCCATCAAAAGAGACATTAATTGAACATGGCAACTATTATGGTGCAGTGTCCTTCACCCCAAGAAGGTCTTGTAAAAATTGAAGCTTTTGTTCAGTGAATGTCTTCATGAAGATGTCGGCAATTTGTTCATAAGTGGCATAGTACTACAAGCCAATGACTCCATCACGTATCAATTCATGGATAAAAGGCATGTGGATCTTGATTTGTTTGGCCTAATGCCATTGTATGGGATCTCTACAAACCTTCAATATACTCTGATTGTTACACCAAATGACAGTCAGACGATGAAAAAGGATACCAAGCTCAGTTAGGAAGTGTTGCATCCAAATGACATGAATGATAACATTGACTACACCTCTATATTTAGCCTCTTTTGATGATAAAGCAATGGTAGATTACTTCTTACTTGACCAACAAATGGGCCCTGATCCCAAACTAAGACCATATCTTGAAGTGTACTTGCGATCAATGTTATCACCAGCCCAGTTAGAATCAGTGTAGCCAATGAGATCCAAAACACACCTTGCTGAATAATGAATCCCATAGCAAATGGTTCCCTAGACATAGTGAAGTATATGTTTGGCAGCCTTCCAATGTAGCTCATATAGCTCTTGCATGTATCTAGAAATAACCCCCACTACATATGAGAGATCTGGATGAGTGTGAGTGAGATAAAGAAGACTCCCCACAAGTTGATGGTAGTGTGTGCAATCAACCAATGATGTATCCTCCCCATCTTCAACTGTGACCCCCGATAGGAAGGGTGTGACAGCTGGCTTGTAGTTAGTCATGTGAAACTAAACCAAGAGATCTTTTGCCTAGTTGGATTGAGCAACTATGATTCCTAATTGATTTTGGCTGATTTCAAGGCCAAGAAAAAAATGTAGGAGACCCATGTCTGTCATAGAAAATCTATCATGCAAAATAATTTTAATTGCAGTAATGGTGATGGGCGAATCACCTATTATTAGTAGATCATCTACATAGAGTACTATGAGCAACAAAGAGTTAGATTGTCTCAGCATATAAAAATTTGGATCAAATTTACATCATGTGAAATTTTGAGATAGAAGATAAGAATCCATTTTAGCATACCAAGCTGTAGGTTCCCGCTTGAGGCCATAGAGTGACTTCTTGAGTCTACATACCAATGAGGAATTTGTATATACCCTTGTGGCTGCTCCATGTAGATCTCCTCCTTGAGATCACCTTGAAAAAATGCATTCTTCACATCTATGTGATGAACCTCCCACCTTCTTGATGCTACAATGGCAAGAGCCAATCGAATGGAGTCCATTTTTGCCACTGGAGCAAAATTCTCATCATAGTCAATGCCATGAACTTGTTGAAAACCTTTGGTGACCAACTGTGCTTTGTATCTACTCACATGTCGATCTATTGATTTCTTTATCCTATAGACCCACTTACATCTGACAAGCTTGCGATTAGAAGGAAGTGGAACCAAATCCCAAGTTTCATTTGCAATGAGGGAGTTGTACTCCTCATCCATGGTTTCTTCCCAAAGAGGATTCCCTATAGCTTTAGCATAAGTCTGAGGGTTAGATGCTAGAACAACATAGGCATGCATTAGTATGATGGGATTTGTAGCTAAGAGTGCATGAGGGACTTCATATATATCAGCTAAGCTCCTTGTTCTTTGATTTTCTACATGGGATACTGAATCATGACTAGAATAAAAATCAAGGATTGGTTGTGGATTAGCATATGCATGCTCATGCTCTTCTAAATCAGATTTATAAATATCTAAAATAAGATCAAAATTATTGTATGTATCTATAAGATCTGTAAGATGAGGAAGCATAGAGGAAGTGGCATGTTGTTCCTGAGATGCATATGGAAGACTTTCATCAAAGTAGACACTCCTCTCAATGAAGATTGTTTTTGTGGAAAGATCTAGTAGTTTGTATCGCTTTATACCATCTAGATATTCAACAAAGATGCATTCTTTACTTTGAGGCTCTAAAGCCTTCCTCTTGTCTATAGGAATGCATGCCCAATAATAGGATCCAAAGATGCGAAAATGTGTGACTTCTAGTTGCATGCCTCTCCATGCCTCAAAAGGTGTTTGTCTTTTGACAGATTTGTGAAAAGATCTATTTTGTATGTATGAAGCACAGTTGATTGCTTCAGCCCACAATTTGGAGGGAAGGGACCTAGCATGCAACATGCAGCTAGCCATCTCTCTGAAAGATCAGTTCTTCCTCTCAGCTACCCCATTTTTCTATGGAGTGTATGGAATTATGTTTTGAAATTGTATTCCTACTTCATCACAAAGATGTTACACATCATTGTTAACATAATCCCCTCCATTATCTGTGCACAAGATATTGATCATTTTCCCAGACTACTTCTCTACATGGGCTTTGAAAATCTTGAGATTCTTAAACACCTCAGATTTGAATTTGAGAAAATAAACCCATGTGTATTTTGTGCAATCATCAATGAATGTTAGCATATATTTGGCTTTGCTCATGGAAGGTTCAGGAAATGGACCCATAAGATCACTATGAACAAGCTTTAAAGGAAAAGAGGCTCTCCATGCATTTCCCTTTGCAAACTTTTTTTATAGATGCTTTCCAAGAGCGCATCCTTCACAAATTCCATTATAAAATTCTATGGTTGGCAAGCCTTTAACCATTCCCTATTTGTTAAGTTGATGCATGTATCTAAAGTTTAAATGACCAAATATTTCATGCCAAATTATACTTTCATCATTTGCATGTGTTAGAGGTAAAGTAGAATCTGATTTAGCAACAAAATCAAAAAAAGGTGTACATATGAGATTGATGATTTGCCTTACTAACAGCAATTTTGGAGTTGTCTTGCATGTCAAATATGGTCACCGAATCATGGTTGAATTCAACTCTCCTACCAGTTATAGTATGTGTCATTTGATACATAGAAAGAAGATTAACAAAAAGCTTTGGAATATGTAAGACATTCTCAAAACTTCCAATTCAAACCTATACCCTCCCTATTCCAGTTGCCTCTAAACGAGAACTATCTCCCATGAGAATAGGATAACAAGAATATGGTTTTAAAGAAGAAAGAGCATCTTTTGTTGTTGCCATATGGTGTGAAGCTCCAGATTCTATGATCCATGCATCTGAAGAAGAATGAATAGTAATCAATGCATGAGCATTGTCTCTTGTTTCAGGTGCTTTTTCTTCTTGCCTCTTCTTAGCACTCTCAGGGATAAGGCTACTAGGATTATGTTGTTGAAGTCCGAGCCATGAGATCAATGGACTTCTTCATGCATAATGATTTTGGATGGTACCCATGGTTACAATAACTACACTTTGATTGGCCCTTTTTGTCTATCTTTTCTTTTGAGCCAGTAGATCCATATGGAGGTTTGGGATTGCCTTCCTTTCTTGGATATGAATCCTTTTTCCCTTTGCCTTTGAATTTTTGGTTGGATATGGAATTGTTCTTCCCACATGCATGCACAACAAGTGCATGAGATTTAGAATTCTTTGATGTGCACAACTTTATGAGCTTATCCTGCTCATGTACTAGAGACTCAAAAAAGGTATCTAGTGTGGGCATCTTCCAAGTTACTCCCATTGTGAGCATAACTGTGTGGAAAGTAGAGACAAATACTACATATTTTGGACCTAGCTTTGATAGAATAACAAGGATTAATATGATTTCTTCCTTGGATTTTTCAATACCAGATCCTTTGAGCTAAAGCAATAAAGATTTGAACTTTGTGAAGAAATCTTGAATATTATCAAAACTCCTTGTATCTAATGAGTTGAGCTCATTTTCAAGGATATGACCCTGCATTTCATCTTGCTTTCCAAAAGAGTCTCTAATGTATTCCAAACTTGGTTTGATGTTGCACATGCCTCAACATGAAACAATAATTCTGGAGAGATGGATAAGCACATCAAACCAAATACTTCATCCATGCAATTAAAGTATTTAGATTTTTCAACTGCTGGATTGGGTTCAACCTCTATATTCATAATTATCTAATAAATTCCTCTACTTCTAAGCTAAAGTAGAATCTTTGGCTTCCAATCAAAATAGTTGTATGGTGTGAGAATGGCAGAGACTGAACATTCCATTTTTTAGCTCTGATCTTCTATATCTACACAAAAAAATGTACTTCTTTCTAGCAACCAGGCTCTGATACCATGTAGAATTGCAGTTGAACCTATAGAATAAATTATAAATCTAGTTGGATAAGCACAATTATATTGGAAACTTGTAGATTGAATAAAAAAATAGAGAAGGAAAAGAACAATGCAACTGATTGGAGAGAAAAAAACAAAACCACTTTTTTATTAACTTAAAGGAAGCGTAAATCTTACAATAAGTAATCCTTATTTGTTAGCTTAACTCCCAAGCATAAAATAGTTAGATCATCTGAGATCATGCACAATAGAGATAACTAGAACTTAAGAACAGAGATAATTGGAAATAACTATGAAGATAACTAGAAATAAACGTGGAGATAACTTGAAATAAGTAGCGCTAACAATGTAGAGTTGTAGCTGAACCAACAGAATAAATTATAGATCTAGATAGAAAAGCATGATTAGATTGAAAACTTATAGATTGAATAAAAAAATAGAGAAGGAAAACAATAGCGCAACTAATTGGAGAGAAAAAAAACAAAACCACTTTTTTATTAACTTAAAGGAAGCATAAATCTTACAGTAAGTAAGCCTTCTTTGTTAGCTTAACTCACAAGCATACAATAGTTAGATCATCCAAGATCATGCACAATGGAGATAAGTGGAAATAAGTGTGAAGATAACTGGAAATAAATATGGAGATAACTAGAAATAAGTAGCGCTAACACCCCCCATAAGTCTAACTAAGGAGACAGAAAAGGGAAAGGAAAAGATGAAAGAGGGAAAACCCTATGGGAACAAAACTCCCCCTCAAAATAGACACTAACTACACATGGAAACTATTATGGTGTAGTGTCCTTCACCATAAGAAGGTCTCATAGAAACTGATACTGTTGTTCAATGAATGTCTTTGTGAAGATGTCAGCAATCTATTCAAAAGAGGCATAGTACTGCAAGTCGATGACTCCATCACGTATCAATTCATGGATGAAATGTATGTGGATCTTGATGTGTTTGGTCTACTACCATTGTATGGGATCTCTACAAACCTTCAATATACTCTAATTATCACACCAAATGACAGTCAGACAATGAAAGAGGATACCAAGCTTAGTTAGGAAGTGTTGTAGCCAAATGACTTGAATGGTAATGTTGAGTGCACCTCTATATTCAACCTCTATTGATGATAAAACAATGGTAGATTGCTTCTTACTTGACCAACAAATGGGCCCTGATACCAAACTAAGAACATATACTAAAGTGGACTTGCGATCAATGTTATCACTAGCCCCATTAGAATCAGTGTAGCCAATGAGATCTAAAAAACACCCTGCTAGTTATTAAATCCCATATCAAATGGTTCCTTAGACATAGTGAAGTATACACTTGACAGCCTTCCAATGTAGCTCATGCAACTCGTGCATGTATCTAGAGATAACCCCCACTGCATATGAGAGATCTGGAAAAGTGTGAGTGAGATAAAGAAGACTCCCCACAAGTTGACAGTAGTGTGTGCAATCAACTAATGGTGTATCCTTGCCATCTTCAAGCTTGACCCCCGATAGGAAAGGTGTGACAGTTTGCTTGCAGTCAATCATGTGAAACTAAACCAAGAGATCTCGTGCATACTTGAATTGAGAAACTATGATTCCTGATTGATTCTAGCTAATTTCAAGGCCAAGAAAAAAATGTAGGAGACCCATGTCTGTCATAGAAAATCTATTATGCAAAATAGTTTTAATTACAACAATGGCGGTGGGTGAATCACCTATTATTAGTAGATCACCTACATAGAGTATTATGAGAAATAAATAATCAGATGTTCTCATCATATAAACATTTGGATCAGATTTGCATCGTATGAAATTTTGAGATAGAAGATAAGAACCCATTTTAGCATACCAAGCTCTAGGTGCCTGCTTGAGGCCATAGAGTGACTTCTTGAGTCTACATACCAATGAGGAATTTTTTATATACCCTTGTGGCTGCTCAATGTAGATCTCCTCCTCGAGATCACCATGAAGAAATACATTCTTCACATCCACGTGATGAACCTCCTACCTTCTTGATGTTGTAATGAAAAGAGCCAATCAAATGGAGTCCATTTTTTTCACTGGAGCAAAACTCTCATCATAGTCAATGCATTGAACTTCTTGAAAACCTTTGGCAACCAACCATGCTTTGTATCTGCTCACATGTCCATCTACTAATTTTTTTGTCCTATAGACCCACTTACATTTGACAAGTTTGCGATTGGAAGGAAGTGGAACCAAATCCCAAGTTTGGTTTGCAATGAGGTAGTTTTACTCCTCATCCATGGCTACTTCCCAAAGAGGCTTCCCTATAGCTTTTGCATAAATTTGAGAGTTAGATGCTAGAACCACATAGGTATGCATCAGCATCATGGGCTCATTAGTTGAGAGTGCATGAGGGTCTTCATATATATCAGCTAAGCTCCTTGTTCTTTGATTTTCCACATGGGACACTGAATCATCACTAAAATGCGAATCAAGGATTGGTTATGGATCAACATATGCATGCTCATGATCCTCTAAAGTAGATTTAAAAATATATAAAATAAGATCAGAATGATTTCATGTATCTCTGAGATCTATAAGATGACAAAGCATAGAGGTGGTGGCATGTTGTTCCTGAGATGCATGTGGAAGACTTTCATCAAAGTAGACACTCCTGTCAATGAAGAGTGTTTTTGTGGAAAGATCTAGTAGTCTGTATCCATTTACACCATCTAGATATCCAAAAAAGATGCATTCTTTGCTTTGAGGCTCCAAATCCTTCCTCTTGTCTGTAGGAATGTGTGTGCAAGCACGAGATCCAAAGATGCAGAAATGTGTGACTTCTTGTTGCATGTCTCTCCATGCTTCAAAAGGTGTTTTTCCTATGAAAAATTTGTGAAAAGATCTATTTTGTATGTATGTAGCACAGTTGATTGGTTTAGCCCACAATTTGGAGGGAAGGGACCTAGCATGCAACATGTAGTTGGTCATCTCTTTCAAAGATCGATTCTTCCTCTCAGCTACCCCATTTCGCTTTGGAGTGTATGGAACTGTGTTCTGTAATTGTATTCCTACTTCATCACAAAGATGTTGGACATCATTTTTGAGATAATCCCCTCCATTATCTATGTGGAGGATCTTGATCATTTTCACAGACTGCTTCTCTGCATGGGCTTTTAAAATCTTGAAATTCTCAAACACTTTAGATTTGAATTTGAGAAAATAAACCCATGTGTATTTTTTGCAATCATCAATGAATGTTAGCATATATCTGGGTTTGCTCATGGAAGGTTTAGGAAATGGACCCATAAGATCACTATGAACAAGATCTATAGTAGAAGAGGCTCTCCAAGCAATCCCCTTTGGAAACTTTTCTTGTAGATGCTTTGCAAGAGCACATCCTTCACAAATTCCATTAGAAAATTCTATGGCTGGCAAGCCTTTAACCATTCCCTATTTTTTAAGTTGTTTCATGTATCTAAAGTTTAAATGACCAAATATTTCATGCCAAATTCTACTTTCATCATTTGCATGTATTATAAGTAAAGTACAATCTCATTTAGCAACAAAATCATAAAAAGTATACAAATGAGATTGATGATTTGCCTTACCAATGACAATTTTGGAGTTGTCTTGCATGTCAAATATGGTCACCGAATCATGGGTGAATTTAACTCTCCTACTAGTTCCATTATGTGTCATTTGATACACAGAAAGAATATTAACATAATACTTTGGAATATGTAAGACATTCTCGAAACTTCCAATTCCAACCTCTACCCTCCCTATTCCAGTTGCCTCTACAGGGGAAATGTCTCCCATGTGAATAGGAGAACCAGAATATGGTTTCAAAGAAGAAAGAGCATAATTTGTGGCTGCCATGTGATGTGAAGATCTAGAGTCTATGATCCATGCATCTGAAGAAGAATGAATAGCAATCAATGCATGAGCATTGTCTCTTGTTTCAGGTGCTTTTTCTTCTTGCTTCTTCTTAGCACTCTTAGGGGTAAGGCTACCAAGATTATGTTGTTGAAGTCTTTGAGCCATGAGATCAATGGACTTATTCATGCATAATGATTTTGGATGGCATCCATGGTTATAATAGCTGCACTTTCATTGGCCCTTTTTGTCCTTCTTTTTTTTTGAGCCAGTAGATCCATCTGGAGTTTTAGGATTGCCTTCCTTTCTTGGATATGAATCCTTTTTCCCTTTTCCTTTGAATTTATAGTTGGATTTGGAATTTTTCTTCCCAATTACATGCACAACAAGTGCATGAGCTTTGTAATTCTTCAATGTGCCCATCTTTATAAGCTTATCTTGCTCATGTACTAGAGACTGAATGAAGGTATCTAGTGTGGGCATCTTCTAAGTTACTCCTAAAGTGAGCCTAACTATGTGGAAAGGAAAGACAAATACCACATATTCTGGACCTAGCGTTGATAGAACAACAAGGATTAATTTGATTCCTTCATTGGATTTATCAATACGAGATGCTTTGAGTTGAAGCAATAAATCCTTGAACTTTGTGAAGAAATCTTGAATATTATCAAAACTCCTTGGATCTAATAAATTGATCTCATTTTCACGGATATGACCCTACATTTCATCTTGCTTTCCAAAAAAAGTCTCCAATGTATTCCAAACTTGGTTTGAATTTATACATGTCTCAACATGAAACAACAATTCTAGAAAGATGGATAAGCATAGCAAACCAAATGCTTCAACCATGTGGTTGAATTATTTAGATTTTTCAACTGCTGGACTGGGTTCAACCTCTATGTTCATAACTATCTAATAGATGCCTCTACTTCTGAGCTGAAGCAGAATATTTGGATTCTAATCAAAATAGTTGTATGGTGTGAGAATGGCAGAGAGTGAACATTCCATTTTTCAGCTCTGATCTTCTATATTTGCAAAAAAAAATTGTACTTCTTCTTTCTAGCAACCAAGCTCTGATACCATGTAGAATTGCAGCTAAACCTATAGAATAAATTATAAATTTGGCTAGAAAAGCAAGATTAGATTGAAAACATGTAGATTGAAGAAGAAAATAGAGAAAGAAAAGAATAACATAGCTAATTAGAGAGAAGAAAAAACAAAACCACTTTTTTATTAACTTAAAGGAAGCATAAATCTTACAATAAGTAAGCCTTATTTGTTATCTTAACTCACAATCATGTAACAATTAGATCATCTAAGATCATGAACAATAGAGATAACCAGAACCTAAGAATGGAGTTAACTAGAAATAAGCATGGAGTTAACTGGAAATAAATGTGGAGATAACCAAAAATAAGCAGCGCTAACACCCCCCTTAAGTCTAACTAGGGAGATACAAAAGGCAAAGGAAAAGAGGAAAGAGGGAAAACCTTATGGGAACAAAACCCCCCTCAAAAGAGACACTAACTACATATGGAAACTATTGTGGTGAAGTGTCCTTCACCCCAAGAAGGTCTCATAGAAAATGAAGATGTCGGCAATCTATTCAGAAGTGGCACAATACTAGAAGTTGATGACTCCATCACGTATCAATTCATGGATGAAATGCATGTGAATATCAATGTGTTTGGTCTGCTACCATTGTATGGGATCTCTACAAACCTTTAATGTACTCTAATTGTCACACTAAATGATAGTCAAATGATGAAAGAGGATACCAAGCTCAGTCAAAAAGTATTGCAGCCAAATGACTTGAATGGTAACATTGATTACACCTCTATATTCAGCCTCTGTTGATGATAAAGCAATGGTAGATTACTTCTTACTTGACCAACAAATGGGACATAATCCCAAACTAAGAACATATCCTAAAGTAGACTTGATATCAATTTTATCACTAGCCCAATCAAAATTAGTGTAGCCAATGAGATCCAAAACACACCCTACTAAATAATGAATCCCATAGAAAATGGTTTAGTGGACATAGTGAAGTATACACTCGGCAGCCTTCCAATGTAGCTCATGCGGCTCTTGCATGTATCTAGAAACAACCCCTACCGCATATGAGAGATCTGGACAAGTGTGAGTGAGATAAAGAAGACTCCCCACAAGTTGATGGTAGTGTGTTCAATCACCCAATGGTGTATCCTTGCCATCTTCAAGCTTGTCACCCAATAGGAAAGGTGTGACAACTGGGTTGCAGTCAGTCATGTGAAACCAAACCAAGAGATCTTGTCCATACTTGGATTGAGAAACTATGATTCCTAATTGATTTTAGCTGATTTCAAGGCCAAGAAAAAAATGTAGGAGACCCATGTCTGTCATAGAAAATCTATCATGAAAAATAGTTTTAATTGCAGTAATGGTAGTGGGTGAATCCCCTGTTATTAGTAGATCATCTACATAGATTACTATGAGCAACAAAGAGTTAGGTGTTCTCAGCATATAAATATTTGGGTCAGATTTTTATCGTATGAAATTTTGACACAGAAGATAAGAATCCATTTTAGCATACCAATCTCTAGGTGCCTGCTTGAGGTCATAGAGTGACTTCTTGAGTCCACATACCAATGAGGAATTTTGTATATACCTTTGTGGTTGCTCCATGTAGATCTCCTCCTTGATATCAGCATGAAGAAATGCATTCTTCACATCCATATGATGAACCTCCCTCATTCTTGATGGTATAGTGGCAAGAGCCAATCGAATGGAGTCCATTTTTGCCATTGGAGCAAAATTATCATCATAGTCAATGCCATGAACTTGTTGAAAACCTTTGGTGACCAACCATGATTTGTATCTACTCACATGTCCATTTGCTAATTTCTTTGTCCTATATACCCACTTACATCTAACAAGCTTATGATTGGAAGGAAGTGGAACCAAATACCAAGTTTGGTTTGCAATGAGGAAGTTATACTCCTCATCCATGGTTACTTCCCAAAGAGGATTCCCTGTAGCTTCTACATAAGTTTGAGGTTCAGATGCTAGAACCACATAGGCATGCATCGACATGATGGGCTCGGTAGGTGAGAGTGTATGAGGGACTTCATATCTATCAACTAAGCTCCTTGTTCTTTGATTTTCCACATGGGATACTAAATCATCACTAGAATCCAAATCAAGGATTGGTTGTGGATTAGCATATGCATGCTCGTGCTCCTCTAAATCAGATTTAGAAATATCTAAAATAAGATTAGAATGATTACATCTATCTCTTAGATCTGTAAGATGAGGAAGCATAGAGTTGGTGGCATGTTGTTCTTGAGATGCATGTGGAATAATTTCATCAAAGTAGACACCCCTCTCAATGAAGAGTGTTTCTATGGAAAGATCTAGTAGTTTGTATCCCTTTCAACCATTTGGATATCCGACAAAGATGCATTCTTTTATTTGAGGTTCCAAATCCTTCCTCTCATCTATAGGAATGTGTGCCGAAGCATGGGATCCAAAGATGTGGAAATGTGTGACTTCTGGTTACATGCCTCTCTATGCTTCAAAAGGTGTTTGTCATTGACTGATTTGTGAAAATATTTCTTTTGAATGTACAAAGCACAGTTGATTGCTTCAACCCACAATTTGGAGGGAAGGGACCTAGCTTGCAACATGCAGCTGGCCATCTCTTCCAAAGATCGATTCTTCCTCTCAGCTACCCCATTTTGCTATGGAGTGTATGGAACTATGTTCTACAATTGTATCCCTGCTTCATCAAAAATATGTTAGACATCATTATTGACATACTCCCCTCCATTATCTGTGTGGAGGATCTTAATCATTTTCCAAGACTTCTTCTCTACATGGGCTTTGAAAACCTTGAGATTCTCAAACACCTCAGATTTGAATTTGAGAAAATAAAAACATGTGTATCTTGTGCAATCATCAATGAATGTTATCACATATCTGGATTTCTTCATGGAAGGTTCAGGAAATGGACCCATAAGATCATTGTGAACAAGATCCAAAGGAGAAGAGGCTCTCCATGCATTCCCCTTTGGAAAATTTTCTTGTGGATGCTTTCCAAGAGCGCATCTTTCACATATTCCATCAAAAAATTCTACTTGGTATTAGAGCCTATTTGCCAAAAAGAAGAAGTACAGTATTTTTTTGTAGATATAGAAGATCAGAGCTAAAAAATGGAATGTTCACTCTTTGCCATTCTCAAACCATACACCTATTTTGATTGTAAGCCAAAGAATCTACTTCAGCTCAGAAGTAGAGGCCTCTATCAGATAGTTATGAATACAGAGGTTGAAAATTAGAATTGCAGTTGATCCTATAGAAAAAATTATAGATCTAGCTAGAAAAGCATGATTAGATTGAAAACTTGTAGATTGAAGAAAAAATAGAGAAGGAAAAGAATAGCACAGTTGATTGGAGAGAAAAAAACAAAACCACTTTTTTATTAACTTAAAGGAAGCATAAATCTTACAGTAAGTAAGCCTTCTTTGTTAGCTTAACTCAAAGTCATGCAACAATTAGATCATCCAAGATCATGCATAGCAGAGATAATCAAAACTTAAGAATGGAGATAACTAGAAATAAGCACAGAGATAACTGGAAATAAACATGGAGATAACTAGAAATAAGCAGTGATAACACCCCCCCTTAAGTCTAACTAAGGAGACAGAAAAGGGAAAGGAAAAGTGGAAAGAGGGAAAACCCTATGGGAATAAACCCCCCTCCACTCAAAAGAGACACTAACTACACATGTCAAATATTGTGGTGCAGTGTCCTTCACCCCAAGAAGGTCTCGTAGAAAATGAAACTTTTGTTCAATGAATGTCTTCGTGAAGATGTCGGCAATCTATTCAGAAGTGGCACAATACTACAAGCCAATGACTACATCACGTATCAATTCATGGATGAAATGCATGTGGATCTCGATGTGTTTGGTCCACTGCCATTGTATGGGATCTCTACAAACATTCAATGTACTCTAATTGTCACACCAAATGACAGTCAGATGATGAAAGAGGATACCAAGCTCAGTTAGGAAGTGTTGCAGCCAAATGACTTGAATGGTAACATTGACTGCACCTCTATATTCAACCTCTATTGATGATAAAACAATGGTAGATTGCTTCTTACTTGACCAACAAATGGGCCCTGATCTCAAACTAAGAATATATCTTGAAGTGGACTTGCGATCAATGTTATCACTAGCCCATTTAGAATCAGTGTAGCCAATGAGATCCAGAACAAACCCTACTAAATAATGAATCCCATAACAAATGGTTCCATGGACATAGTGAAG
The DNA here is from genome assembly GCA_037957365.1 of Torreya grandis. Lineage (NCBI taxonomy): Eukaryota > Viridiplantae > Streptophyta > Pinopsida > Cupressales > Taxaceae > Torreya > Torreya grandis. The sequence continues at coordinate 1,534,688 of JARHVA010004467.1, forward strand.
TATACGCTTGGCGTCCTTCTAATGTAGCTCATGTGGTTCTTGCATGTATCTAAAACAACCCCCACTTCATATGAAAGATCTAGATGAGTGTGAGTGAGATAAAGAAGACTCCTCACAAGTTGATGGTAGTGTGTGCCATCAACCAGTGGTGTATCCTTGCCATTTTCAAGCTTGACCCTTGATAGGAAAGGTATGACAGTTGGCTTCCCATCAGTCATGTGAAACCAAACCAAGAGATCTCATGCATACCTAGATTGAGCAACTGTGATTCTTGATTGATTTTGGTTGATTTCAAGGCCAAGACAAAAATGTAGGAGACCCATGTCTATCATATAAAATCTATTATGCAAAATAGTTTTAATTGTAGCAATGGCGGTGGGTGAATCACCTGTTATTAGTAGATCATCTACATAGAGTACTATGAGAAACAAAGAGTCAGATGTTCTCAGCATGTAAACATTTCAATCAGATTTGCATCATATGAAATTTTGAGACAGAAGATAAGAATACATTTTAGCATACCAAGCACTAGGTGCCTACTTGAGGCCATAGAGTGACTTCTTGAGTCTACATACCAATGAGGAATTTTGTATATACCCTTGTGGCTGCTCCATATAGATCTCCTCCTTGAGATCACCATGAAGAAATTAATTCTTCACATCCATGTGATGAAACTCTGACCTTCTTGATGTTGCAATGGTAAGATCCAATTGAATGGAGTCCATTTTTTACACTAGAGCAAAAGTCTCATCATAGTCAATGCCATGAACTTGTCGAAAACCTTTGGTGACCAACCATGCTTTGTATCTACTCACATGTCCATCTGTTAATTTATTTGTCTTATAGACCCACTTAAATATGACAAGCTTGTGATTGGGAGGAATACAAACAAAATCCCAAGTTTGGTTTACAATGAGGGAGTTGTACTGCTCATCCATAGCTGCTTCCCAAAGAGGATTCCCTGTAGCTTCTGCATAATTCTGAGGGTTAGATGCTAGAAATACATAGGCATGCATCAGCATGATGGGTTTAATATCTTAGACTATATGAGGGACTTCATATATATATATATATATATATATATATATATATATATATATATATATATATATATATATATATATATATATATATATATATATATATATATCAGCTAAGCTCCTTGTTCTTTGATTTTCCATGTGGGATACTAAATCATCACTAGAATCCAAATCAAGGATTGGTTGTGGATCAACATATGCATGCTCATACTCCTCTAAATCAGATTAAGAAATATCTGAAATAAGATCAAAATAATTGCATGTATCTCTGAGATCTATAAGATGAGGAAGTATAGTTGTGGTGGCATGTTGTTCCTGAGATGCATGTGGAAGACTTTAATCAAAGTAGACATTCCTCTCAATGAAGAGTGTTTCTATGGAAAGATCTAGTAGTCTGTATCCCTTTACACCATCTAGATATCCAACAAAGATGCATTATTTTCTTTGAGGCTCCAAATCCTTCCTCTTGTTTGTAGGAATGTGTTCCCAAGCACGGGATCTAAAGATGCAGAAATGTGTGACTTCTAGTTGCATGCCTCTCCATGCTTCAAAAGGTGTTTTTCCTATGATAGATTTGTGAAAAGATTTGTTTTATATGTATGAAGCATAGTTGATTACTTCAGCCCAAAATTTGGAGGGAAGGGACCTACCATGCAACATGTAGTTGGCCATCTCTTTCAAAGATCGGTTCTTTCTCTCATCGACCCCATTTTGTCTTTGAGTGTATGGAACTATGTTATGCAATTATATTCTTGCTTCATCACAAATATGTTAGACATCATTATTGACATACTCCCCTCCATTATCTGTGTGGAGCCTCTTGATAATTTTCCCAGACTGCTTCTCTGCATGGGCTTTGAAAATCCTGAGATTCTCAAACACCTCAGATTTGAATTTGAGAAAATAAACCCATGTGTATCTTGTGCAATCATCAATGAATGTTAGCACATATTTGGCTTTGCTCATGGAAGGTTGAAGAAATGGACCATAAGATCATTGTGAACAATCTCTAAAGGAGAAGAGGTTCTCTATGCATTAATTATAATTTTTTGTTGTGGGCATCTTTCATAAATTTGTTGATGAAGGAGATGCATGTCTCTATTTTCTAGACTTGGGACCTTGGGGTCATGTTGGTTGTGGCTTGCTCTTCTTTATCCATGTAGTATGATTAGCCACCAATGCCAAAGTCTTGAAGTGCCTAGAGGAGATGACTCTCAAAAGGTTGAGTCGATCGTGCTCTTTTGTAAGACGTTCACAAAACTATTCAAATGAAGGCATATCAAACTTATCTACACAATTGTCCATTATAGAGGAAAACATGGTAGCAAAGATTTGAAATGGGATTTTAAACTTAGATAGAAAGGTCATGATCAATAACTCATTAGGCATTAGATGGCCATATCCTAGTAATTAAGATTTGAGAAGTGTGACTTTGGATAAATAGTCCACAATGCTTTCAAAATCACTAGGATCTAATGAATATAGTTCAGTTTCCATCTGAATAATCTTTATGTCATTCTTTACACCAAAAATATTTTGAATTTTATCCCATGCTATGTGAGGACATGTTTCATTTTGAACATGAAATTTGAGAGCATCTGAATACTCATACTTATGAGTCCTCATGCTTCATCAGGCTCATTCATCCATCAAATCTTTTTTGTTTGCTTTTTTGGCTCAAGTTTTGTGCCCATTGTAACTTGCCAAAGTCATTTACTTCATAATAAATCAATCATGAAATATTTCCATGTATGATAATTTATTGAAGGTAAGAGTGATGGTAATTTAAATTTTAACATGATTGCAAGTGTTGTGGTTACAAGTAAATGTGATCAACTTAGAACAATGGAGACCAAGAAGAAGAAGTGTGTCTAAAATGACACACTCAAATTAAATAACACTTGGGAACACAAAATGGTGTTGATCAACCCCCTTTTATTATATTAGGGACAAAAACATGCTTTGGAAACCCCCAATCTTCTTATAATTCTATAGTTGTATAAAATTGTAAAAATATAAAATGAAACAAATATCCATTTATATATAATAAGACTCAAATTTAAATACAAATTTGGATTCCTTGTGAAAAAACACACACTTTTAAAAAAAATAGCACCCCAAAAGGTGCTTTGACTGCAAAGAAAAGTGCTTGAAAATGTTGAATATGGTCGCATGCCAAGAACGCTCGAAAAAATCTTTAAAATAGTAATGTTTTCTAAGAGTTTATCAAAAAACTGAATATAATACACAAAATATGTTAGAACCATATTTATAATGCAATAAAAATAACTATAAAACTCCAAATGATGCTCACGATATGAGCAAAACCATGCAAGGATGTCAAGAAAAACTTGTAGTGGAGGGGACCTAAAAAATATGATCAACATGAATAGATGCTTAAAAATTCCAACCAAGGGTTGAAAATTTAGTAGAAATCAATGTTTTGGAAAAAAAACAAGGCTTTTCATGAGGCGATTTGATAGCCTATCAAACAAGGTCCCACCCACCAGTCTTCAAATGGTCGTAAAATGCCTCTGTGCCAATAAAAGCACATGTAATGAAAAATATTCAATTTTATAGGTTAAAATTCCAAAAAAATTGGAGTTTAAAAACACAAAACCTTTCCCACATGCTAATTAAACTGACTTTTGAAGGTGGTTGGTAGGGTAGAATTTGAGTCAAAAAAATATCTCAATTTTTAATAACAATGCACAACCCACGTTTCATTATGGTCATGTAATGCCAAATTTGATGTACTAATGGGAGTGGGTAAAAAAACAAACTATTTCCAATGTTTTAATTTAAAAATAGGACAAACAAAATTGTTTTGAAAAAACATTGATCCAGAATCATACAAACCAATTTCAAAGCCAATAGAATAATTGGTTTATGTTTTTTTGGTTTTTTGTTTCTTTTTCTTTTTCCAGCATGTGGTGGGCATAGCTAATTTAGGTAGTATTGAATGCAACATGGATGATGGTCATGGTCTAGTTAGAGTTAGACCAATTGGTGGAGAAAGGGACGTAACTGGGCATGAATGGAGGTGGAACATGGGCATTGAGGAGTGACACAACAGGTGGTGGAGTGGAGGGACGTGGGGAGTGGAATAAAGGGGAGCATAAAAATGGGATGGGATAGGGGAGGTGGCTGTGCAAAAAATCTATGACATAACATATTTTCATTTGTGTCTAATGAAAAACAAAACAAAACAAGACCTCCCCTTTTCCTTTTTTGGGGGGTAGGCAATATTATTTTAATTTTTCAAATATATAAGTTAAAAATCCTAAAATTTAAAAAAATCAAAGACTTAAAAATCCCATGAATTTTAATAAAGGCTTCAAAACTTTGAAAAAAAATGCAAAACCTTTTACCCAATGGATGGTCCAAATTGACCAGGTAATTTGGGAATATCGAGAGCATCTAGTGTCTAATTTACATGAAACTAAAACTCCACTCAGCTAACTTGATTTTTGCAGATGCATTCATATGGTCAAATCTACCTCAAAATGTGTAGATCTCTAGAAAATCAACATCAAACAAAAATTATTTGTGTAGATTGCTAGCTCCAAATGGATTTTTGGAACTAAATAAAAATGTGTATGACATTTCTTTACTATAATAAACTCATCCAATAAATTTGATCATCTCCAAATCGTAACTTCTTCTCCAAAATAAATATTTTATTACATCTAGCCTCTTGGACATTGAAAGAGCCTCCTTTCGACACTACTATAGAAATTTGGGTAGTATCATAGGATGAAGGACATTGGGGAAGTAGGGTAACAGGGTGTGCTCTGATACCATGAATAAATTATATGTGAGGTTCATACAATTTAGCCAGGGTCTCTGTTGACCAAAAATGCCTTCTACTAATGAAGCAATGAACTGAACAAAAGTAGAGTTTTGATTATTTCTCCTTACTTGACTGCTTACAACACTCAATCCTTGCCATCTATTTATAGAAATTTTGATTGAAGGTGAGGAGGATCATTTGGTAATGTGAAATAGGTTCAATTTCTAAATGAATAGTTAGGCCACTTAATGTCAACATCCCAACAACCATGTTGACTTCCTATTTTTACATGTGGGTGTGCAACATTAAACCCCACATGGGTGATTCTAAATAAAGTAGAACTTCCCTTGTCTAAGACCAAAATAAAGCTTAATACTATAATTACTCTAATTATGATAACAAATTATAGGATCAAATGAATGCATTTGAGGCATTTAGGGTCACTTATATAGTCATCAAGTGCATCTACAGGTTTGACAAGGGTTTAAAAGAGGATTAGCTTCTTAACAATGATTCATAAAGGACATGTCTCTAATAATTTTCTAGATGCCACAAATTTTGAGTGAAGAGAAATTATTAACACCTCAAATATCCATATAGGCCCATACATCTTATCCTATGAGTTCTGAGCAAAAACCATGTCTTCTTGAGCTCTTCATAAGGAAAAAGTAAGGTTTTGAGGTAAATTATATATCAATAATAGTTCTTGATTCATAACCCATTTTAATATTACTAAACACCACCAAATTTAAATTATGTAACCTTTACAAATCTTCCTAATTCCATTAGGCACCATGTAAATCCTTATGTGACTTCTAATGTGAAGAAGAGATCCTCTTCAGTATTGCAAGATTATGTGATGGAGATTAAGATGACTATTTAGGTAGAAAATTCTTCTTTCATAATTATTATTGGTTATAAAATTTTTATCTTGGTTTGATTCATATTATATAGATCCCTAATATGGTTTTATAGAGATTTTACACCTTGAAAATTCCCAAAACCTACTTGAACTCATATCTAGGGTTGAGAAGCATCTTTGTAATATTAACCTAATGGCTCTATTTTGATTAATTTGCCTCATAACATAGATTTTAATCATCTCTAACATATTTATTAGTCCCACTCACATGTTTCTTTAATTTTCAAACTTCAAACTCAACTTAACAACTTTGTGATCATTGATTTCTATGCCTACATTCTTTGTGTTATCTTTTAGTCTTCTCATCCTCTCAAATATTGAGAATGGCTTCATATTGAGTTATTTCCATTCATGGTAGGGATTATAAATACTATGGAGGCCTTATTCATGATCTTTCATACAAAATATAACCTCTCGACTTCGTGCTCAAATAAAAAAATTACCTTTTCCTCATATATTTTATGCAGTTGTAGTTGCATGTTTCATGCTTGAGACCACTACATGCTTCTTCGCAGAGGAGGTTAGTGTTGGGTTTACCAAATTATATATTTATTACAAATTTCTTATTGTTTACAATGAACAAATCCCCTTTATTGGCTTCTTCAAGGTTGAAATGAGAGGCAAAATTGTTCTTTTAAACCTTCCACATGCCTAATACCCTTTATCAAGGATCTTGTATTTTTTGATGATATTTATTAATTGTAAGGAGTATTGAAGGAATTACTAACTTTTTATACCTTCTTCAAAATTCCTCAAACATTATTCGGTCCTCGAAACCTCTTATTCAACACCAAAATTTCCTCTTTCTATTTATTATTTGTGCATAGGATTGTAGGTATCTATTTTGAGTTCAAACCTCTTTACCATCCTATCATGGAACTAGGATTTTTCCTTTAAAAATAGTAAAACATATTGTTGATGTATTTTATCTATATTCATATTTATATATAATATTAAATGATCAAGAAACATTAAAACATGATAACAAACATGTAGATTTGCATTTCCCTTCAAACATACTCCAAGTCCATTGTTGAGTTGAATTCACTACCTATTGTGACCTTAAATAATATTTGGATAAGATGAAATATATTTTACTTGGTTTAATATTCCCCAAATATAATAAAAACAATTTTTATTGTCAATGACTCTCATTTCTAGTTTGCAAACTTGAGACTGTCTGCCTACATGACTAAACACCTTAGTCTCTTACCATCTGTAAATATGATCTATATATCCATGGGGTTTTATCAATTTGTTGTATGGTATTTTAATGTATATGCACTTAAACATGTTTTTATTTTTAAATTTATTCCATATATATTTTTTCTCAATGAATCAAACATTCTTGTTTGTAATATTGTATCTCTCTTGAAGACTGCTTGCCTAAACATGAAGATTTCTTACCCTCTAACTACTCAGACATGCCAAATTATGGTTGAGGGTGATGTGATAGGACTATTAAAACCATTTATAATATTTTACAATGATCAACTTGACTCATTTAAATCCAAAATGACCTTCAAATGTCTCAAATTGAGCTCTTAGGGTTTTGATAGGGTGTTTTGGCAACTTGCAGTCTTAGGGTTTTTTTTTATAAAGGAGTGGGCTTAAATATGATGAATAATGCCATATATTTCAAGTACATTAGGGTCCCCTCCTTTACATAATAGCTATAGTCTTATCTATTTCTCTCCTTCATGAAATAAGTGTTGGAAACTGACCTCTATCTACCTCCTAGGAAATCCAGTTGAACGTTTGATGCATTTTCCCCCTCTTTTAGACTCTTTCAAGATGGTGTGAGCATGATTTAGTATATATGAACATATACAAGCATCTCATGTCCCTGAAACCTCTTGGAAAATTTATTTTCATCTCCTTTTAAAAGCTCATGAGCTACATTTGTAACTGCTTACAAGTTATTATCATTATTTTCTGACCTATACCTACCATTATTATATTGTAAATGACCCACAATGGTTGATAAGTGTGAGTGAAACATAAAAATAAATTTTTTAACCTTAAAATAACCATTAACAATATTTAAAATATGTTATATGTTAAAAATATACTTGATCCTTCTCAATAACATGGGTATTTCAAGACATTTATTTTTGAAAGTGACAATAACCCCCAATACACTACCTTACACTAATCAAAACTATCTTAGTCTCTCCAAAAAATTCATGAATGATCAATTTGAGGATATTGATGATAGAGATAGGTTTTTTTACTCACTTTCTAGTTTAGATGATCCTATATGACCTTGACCACTACAAGGAACAACAACACACCTCACCATTACAAGAAGAGCTTTGACCAAAATCATAGCCCTCAAAATGCTATCAACAAAGTTAAAGATGCATGGTTAAATTTTTTTGATATTTAATATCCTATGGTGTCTCATTTAGATAAAATATTTGGTGGCCTCCACAGGGTGCATGTCTGGTATTCACATAGACTAGAAGCTTTATTGTATCCATTGGGCTATGGGTCACTTGTCACAAAATAATGATATGAATTGGACATAAAAATGATTGTAAGCCTTAAAAAAAAGTGAGACAACTGATAATGAACTCAACACACACAAAAAATTAAAGGAGAACACACACAAAAAAAGTAACTAAACCAAACAAGACACACATTATGCTCAAAAATAATTAGGGAAGAAAAAACACAAGTACATGTTATGTACAACTAACATCCAAGGTCTAATCCACCTAGATCAAAAGTGAAACTTATTATATCCCCTCCATGAGATGAATAAGGATGAAAATAGAGATGACCTTTTAATTTAGCTTTTGATGAGTCAACCCTTATCTTATTTTCTATCACTTTTGGCATGATTCCAAGAAGATCAACTGAAACAAATAGATATCCAATGAACACATATTGATCTTGTAGTTGAAAACTTACCCCATACTCCCTCTCAACCTTGAAAATAATTTAAACATTGGTCTAATTTTTACCTATAGGGACAATAGGACTTCATATTCTAATTGCTTATTAAAACATTTTTCTTGAACCCCTATGACAATTTGAGAGGTGTAATCAGTTTTGTTCACTAATTCAAGTTGCTCAAAATCTTCATTTGGATCTTCCTATTAATCATTTGAAGGAATGTTAAGTTCATTAACATCCCTATATTTCTCCTTAAGGACTATAAACCTATCAATTAATTCAAACTCCTAAATGGAGTCATGATACAAATATAGATTTTCCTCCTTAAGGTCTACTTCTTTCTCACTAGAATCCATTACAACATCTTTCAAACCTTAATCATGCTTGCCTTGGGGAATATCAGATCCTTGAATTTTTTATACAATATTAATTTGAACCTCTTGGTTATGAATTTTATGAAATTCCAATTTTCTAACATCCTTACACTCCTAAATAATAATTTCATCCTGCCCCTCAAGAAGTGTAGGTCCACTAATGATATCTAATTATTCCATGGAATCATAATGTTGTTGTTTTGACCTATTAGGGTCATCCTCCTATCCATTATGAGAAATAACAAATTTAGAAACATCTTTAATCTCTTCCTCATAAGTTGTAAGTCTATTATCTTCAATAAGATTAGAGCCACACAATATAAAAGAAGCCAAACATAGGGAAAAAATTTGAACACAATAATATTATATTATCTGTATTATTTCATATAGAAGATTAAAATTATATAAGAAATGAGTTTCATATATTCAATATGGTGAAATCCCTATAAGCTCTCAAAAAAATATTTTCCCAACTAAAACACTATATACAAACATATTTTTACTAACAATATATTCAAGTAACGAACAACCTATATAAAATTAGCCTCGTAATATATCAAAAACCTATGAATGTATTATTGTTTGTTAAACAATAATTACATTATAAATTAATAATATGAACATCATACCTTGACATATCAGAGGATTCACCCAGGTCCAAATAATGAGGATGCACGAGTTGTGGTTACACGGGATGAAGCAAGTGAATACCACAAAATGCTAAAGTAAATGAAATCAAACAAGAGACAATTGCATAGACAATTTGGAGAAAAGCCATTATACCATTAACATAAGATTTCCAAAGTGAAGAATATATATAGGAGATCACGTAAGTAACTCCTCCACAAAAGGTGGTCAAAGCACCCAAAGAATAGACTATAACTCCTCCATGAAATGTGGTGACAGGGTGCTAAGAATAGAGAAGTAACTCCCATACCTAAAATATCTGGTCAAAGGAGTTACTTATAACATTCTTATGGCACCTATGACACATCTATGACACACATCTCCACATAAGCTAGCCTATCCCACAAATGTAGGAAAAATCCATGTATGCACAAATATATAATTTCCCTAATTAAATAATAAAGAAAAATAAAAACCTACACTAACATGACATTCACCCCCTTATGAACATTATTGATCCTGGTCTACACCTCCTTAATGTGAGCATTGGGAAAATATACATCTTCAAGAACTAGATCAAACAAAATTATATGCCAATGCATACCTTTAGGTCTGGATTCTATTCTCTAAATCCTTTCATCTGTATATTACTATATCTAATCACTACTATGTGAAGGAACTCATCTCACATTTACTCCATATGACTATAATGGATGTGTCACTAGTTGTTGGCCATATGATTATCATTGATGTCAAAAGGGGCTTTATTGATATCAATGCTGTGAAAGGATTCAATAGGATTGATGGAGAGAAGAACATGTTTTATAGTTTCACAGTGCAAAATTATCATGCTTTTAAAGAGACCATCTTTGTATCATTTGAAGAGTAATTAATAGAAGCCCTGTTATGGGTTTTTCAAGAGCATCTTAAATATATGGTCTACAGGTTAAGTTAAAAATAAATTATCTCAGAATTGATTTATTTTTTCTCTTAGAAATTAAATGGTTTCTCAATTAAAACCTAAGGGTTTAAACCATGGTGATCATAGGCATGTTATATTTTTATTTTGACTGGTTATAGGTAGAAACTGGTTACTTAAGTTATATCTTAAGTCATTATCATCATTATGAAACTGGACCCTTTAACCTAGTAATTATTATCTCAAGGAATGTTCTAAGACTTTATATTTCTTATGTCCTCAAATTAATATTTATCCTATCTGGATCAATGGTTATTACTTAATTATAAATTGAAGATCCAATGAAGCATAACAAAGCCAATTTATCAAAGGAAACTCCAAGTAAACATTTTAGTGATAAGTAACACAATCATGGAGCTTGAAAAATAAATATATGAAGTTATTTAAAGTCAAATAGTCAAGGATTAATGTGGGAATGCTAAGTGTCTCAATAATGGGAACAAATAGGAAAGGTGTAGAAGGTAGGTGAGGGTGTCAAATGTCACATTCACTGGAGCTCATCAATTATAATGTTTGATCTTGTAAGATGATCAAATAGTAAGTGAGTGATTGTGCAATAAAGATATAATGGAGTGATTGGGATCAATGGGATAAAGTTTTCAATGTTTAACAACATAGAGGCGAGTAAAATATTGAACCAGTTTGACAAGATTGATGGAATTTATTCATTATAAAGACTTGAGAAGCAATAATATGAGATTAAGAGCTCAATGTTTAATGTTAGATAGAGGCAAATTTTGTGAAACTTTGGATATCTAACAACACATGTTATCTCATATCAAAATATCTAATAGATTCATTTTAAATTTGGAACATTAAATATTGGAAGCATATAAGGATCCAATAGAGCACGTGAGCTTGTTAGAACTTGATCTAATAGATGAATTTTATAGTAAGAAAATTGAATGAGGATCATTAGATCATGGTTTGAAACTTAAGATCAATGGTCAATGTTTAATTATATGTTCATCCCAATAGTCAAGTGATAGAACATGTAGATAAGTCATAAAATGTGACACAAATAATGCAAATTGATTGCAATGATCAGTGAAATTTATACAATATGGAATGTGCATAAAAACTACGGCCTAGTATATGATAAAAGTAGTAATGATGTAAAGAATCATGGTATTGGATCATCAGTTCAAGACATGGGAAAATTACTATATAATAAATATGATCCGAGTCCAAAATTGGTGTGATGTGTTAGAAAACAAGTGTGAACATAGAGAAGATGCAAAACTTAGATCAAATTATTATATATATGTCATCTAGGATATAGGCTATTATTTTTAAATAGAGGTGAATAGAGAGAGAGAGAGAGCTAGAGAGAGAGAGAGAGAGAGAGAGAGAGAGAGAGAGAGAGAGAGAGAGAGAGAGAGAGAGAGAGAGAGAGAGAGAGAGATGAATTGTGTCAAATATAAAATATAGAGACACAAAAGAAGAGAGGTAGAGAGAAGAGAGATATGTGTAGAGCATGAGAAGTTATAGACTAGACCTATAATAGAGAATTGAATTAGATTAATTTTTGAATCAATATTATAATCTAAATATGTAACTCCATATTTTGAATATATATCTAATTAGTGGGTGCCATAAGATAAGCTAAGTTGGTGTTCTAATAGGGAGTTGCTTCTTCCTTAGATTATGTATTCTTAAATCATGGGATTGATGTCTCCTTAGGGTCATTGACCTTAAACATTGTAACCAATGTTGTTCTTGATTTTGAAGCTAGATTATAATAATAGATTCTAATAGCTATTCTCATGGTGGTTTTTCCCATTTTTGGTTTTCCATAATATATCTAGTGTCATACATATTTGTGTGTATGTGATCTTTGCATATATCTTTAGTTTTGATTAGAAGTTTTGAAAAGGACTAAGCTAGTCAATCTATTGATTCACCCTTGCTCTCAGTAGATAATTGTGTTCAAAAAATTAGTATCAAAGCCCTGGTTCCTTAGAAGAAGGTTAATTATCTCAGGTAGATCTTGGATAGTGAACACAAAATGGCTAGTCAAAAAGACTCTTCCTCAAACAAAGTATCTCTCTTTGGTGGATCAAACTATACATTTGGAGCATTATAATAGAAGCTTATTTATATTCCTTAGGGTTTGATTTATGGATGTCTATTCTAAATGTACATATAGCCCATGTTACAACTCCTATTAATCAAGCTTCAAAGAAAGCATATGAGAGTAATGCTAAGGTAATGAATGCTATCCTTTGTGTTTTGTCTAATTCAGAGTTTATCAAAGTCATGCATTATTAAAATGCACAAGACATCTAGAATAAATTAAAGATCATATATGAAGGTGATGACAAGGTAAATCAAGACAAGCTATAAACATTCAAAGGTAAGTTTCAAAGCCTTAAAATGAATGAAGTAAAAAAAATTGTAGATTACTTCCTTAAAGAAGATGAAATAGTCAATGAAAATAGAGGCCTTGGAGAAGAGATGAAATATCTGATCATTGTTAAAAAGGTTCAAAGATCTCTGCCATCAAGCTATGACTTAAAAATCTCTATAATATAATAACTAATAGATATAAATAAACTCATTGTTGATGAGTTACATGGAACATTCACAACCTATAAGATGAGAATGGAATAAATATATACCTTCAAGAGAGAAGTTGCATTCAAGGAATCCAAACTAGTAAACGTAGAAGCACCTACATCCAAATCTAAGGAGATTAATAAATAAGAAACCAAATTTGTTAGAAGATTAAGAAGAGGGACTTGAAAGTAAACATGTAAGTTACCCTTTAAATGATTAATTGTGGTAATTTAGGACATTTTACTACTAAATGCTATTATAATAAAAAGGATAACTTTGAGCAAGAAGAGGATAGTAAAAATATGAAACCCCATTATTATAAGAACAATAACTTATTGAAAAAGAAGAAAAACCTATACACAAAAGAATATAGTGATTCATTAGATGATTGTGATAGTTATGATGATAACAATGACTGTGATTTTATGGATAAAGAAAAAAATGTCATATTCATTACATTAGGATCAACTTCTATGGATCAAGAGGAAGTTGAAGACTCAAATGAAGAAGAATAAGAAGGAGAAGTGGATCTAGAGTCTAAATGCATTTGTGATATAGATGATTTTGATAATATGAGAAAAGAGAACTCAAAATAGAAGAAGGTTCAACAAAAGGAGATTGAATTTTTTTCCAAAAATCTTGAAAACTATAATCATATGGTGGTTAGCCTAAAGATACAAGTTGAAGAGGACAAAAGAATACAATATGTAGTCAAAATTGAATTACAATATAAATATGATAATTGCATGAAGTTATAAGTAGAAATAGTGGTTTTGAGAAAAGAACTTGATAAACCTAAAGAAATAATAGACAAAGGTTTGAAGTTGAAAGGATGATCAGACAATCTTCATGATTTGATCAACTCTCAAAAGCCTTCAAAAGAGAGATCTGGTCTTGGTTATGAAAAATGAAAAAGTCTCATAATTAGTACATCTAAAGACTTATATGACAACTTCAAAGCAAAAGGAGATTCAGGAGAAAATAAAGAGAATTCTTTCAATAATATAAAGACAAACACAAGCACTACTAATGTGAAGAAAGATGAAGGAGAGAAGAATTGTGAATAAAGGAATAAGACCAATTATCAAGTCTCTACAAGTTCAAGGAAGATGTAGAACACACAAGTAGCTGATTCAGATGGTTACAAAAGAATGAGAGATTTGAAGAAGCTAAAATTTAGAAGAGCTCCTCATCCTTCATAAAGAAATGCTATGACCTAGTATTTCTCATATTTCTATGGTTATTGTGATACCTATAATGAGTTTGGTCATATGGCTAATGATTGCAAACTTACACATAAAAGGAGAATGAATTTTATAAGCATAAATTCATTTATACTCTTATTAGATTTAAATGTTATATGCTATAATTTCAATAATTTTGGTTACATAACTAGACAATATAGAACAATCATTATAAGATCAAAAATACAAAGTTAAAATAAAGGCATGCCTCCTAGTGAACACAGTTTCACAAGTCTCTGAAAAAGGGAAAATTAAGCCAAATAAGGAACCTAAGGATGTGTGGAAAGTTAAAGATCAATCTATAATTTCTCAAATTGCACTCCATATTAAGGAGCATAAACTATGGGTAATAGACAATGGTTTCTCAATATATACGACTAGTGAAAGGAGAAAATTCATCAAACTAATAAAATGTAAGGAAGGATCTATCAACTTGGGAGACAATAATGTATTAAATATCCAGTGTAAAGGAACGTTGAACATAGATGGAAAAATGCCTACACATGGTGTCCTTAATGGTGAAGGATTAAAAAATAATCTGCAAAGTATCAGTGAAATGTGTGATAATGGATATAAGGTCACATTTAATGTAGAAGGCCATAAGATAAGGAGATCTATAAGATTAGTTATGGAAGGTAAAATAACTAAAATCAACATTTAGAATCTTAGTGAAGTGAATGGTAATAGTTACCCAATAGGAAAGATTGCTAAGAGTTGGTTATGGCATAGACTAATGGGCCATGTCAATTTTGACATCCTGGTAAAGGTGATATCAAATAAGTGTGTTAGACAAATGCCTAACATAACCAAACTTATAGACACTACTTAAAAGGAATGTCAACAAGGCAAGCAGACAAGGGTCAGATTCCAAACAGAGTATGCAACTACAAAGCCTCTAGAATTAGTTCATATTGATCTGTATGGTCCTAATAAGATAAGAGGATCTAAAGGAGAAAGATACTTCATGTTATTTATATATTACTACTCAAGAATGTCATGGGTAACCTTTTTTGAAAGATGAGTCATAAGCATTTGAGAGATTCAAGATATTTATGGCCATGGCGGAGAATGAGAGTGGATTAAAAATCAAATGCTTGAGATCTGATAAAGGTGGAGAATTCAACTCAAATTATTTCATAGAGTACTATGATAATCATGGAATCAAAAGGTATTACTCTTTAGTAAAGAATCCACAACATAATGGAATTCTTGAAAAAAATAACATGACAGTCAAGGAGATGGCCAGGATAATGCTAAAAGGGGCCAAGTTACTTGATGGATACTGGAGAGAAGTAGTATAAACAATAATATATATCTTGGATAGAGTTAAATTGAGGGTAAACAATGATAAAACTACCTATGAATTATGGTATGGAAATCCTACCTCTGTTATGTACTTTATGATGTTTGGTAGTAAATGCTACATCAACAAAAAATAAGATAAGTTTGGAAGATTTGAATCAAGATGTGATGAAGGAATATTTATTGGTTATTCCACCTAAAGAAAAGCTTACATATGTTACAACAAAAGGCTGCACAAGATTGTATGTAACATCAATGTCAAGGTTGAAGAAGGCTTGGAACATGTTAAACATGACATAAAAATGTGTATTGAAGAATTATATTCTAGAGAGGAAGAAGCTAATGAATATCATGAGGAAGTAAATGAAAATGTACCTACAATATTTATTTAAAAGGATGATCATATAGATCAGATCATTGGAAATACAAATGAAGGAGTTCAAAAAATAAGAAGACTTACAATGAACAAGGAGCAAGTAATTTGTTTTTCTAATGTCTGAAATTGAGCCTAAGATCTATGTTGAAGCTAGCAAGGATGAGAATTGACTAAAATCCATGGAAGAAGAACTGAGCCAAATTTAAATTAACAAAACTTGAGAATTATTTCTAAGACCTTAAAATAAGAATGTAATAGGTAAAAAATGGGTCTTTAGAATTAAGCTCAATGAGGATGGAACTTTCTCAAGAAATAAGGAAAGGTTGGTGTGAAAAATATATACACAAGTTGAAGGCATAGATTTTGAGGTAACATTTACTCCAATTACCATATTAGAATCTATATTAACGTTTGTAGCATTCTCTATTTATATGAATTTCAAAGTCTACAAAAAGGATGTTAAGTCAATTTTCTTGAATGGGAAACTAGAAGAGGAAGTCTATATAGAACAAACTGAAGGTTTTCAACTATTAGTTGAAGAAAATTATGTGTGCAGACTGAATAAATCTCTACATGATCTAAAATAGGTACCTAGAGCATGGTATTCAAGATTAGACTAGTACCTATAGTAACAAAGATTCAATAAAGGATGTGTAGATGAAATTTTTTACATCAAATTAGAAGGTGAGCATATTGTATATGTATATGACATCATTTTTGGTGGTATAAATAATAGAATATTCAAATAATTTACTACTCAAATGCAAAACAACTTTGATATGTCTATGCTTGGACAAATTTCTTTCTTCCTAGCTATACAAATAGTACAAACTGATGAATGGATAATTATATCTCAAACCAAGTATTATAAGGAAATTTTTAATAATTTTGGGGTGTAAGACAACAAACTAAAAATTACTCCCATGATAACTAGATGCAAGTTGAGCAAAGAGGATGAGTTCCTTGATACAAATTAGACTATGTATAAACTAATGACAGGTAGCTTATTATACGTAATTACATCAAGAGCTGATATCACGCAAGTAGTATGCATGGTTTGAAGATTTCAAGATGCTCGTAAAAGATCACATGTTAATAAAGTGAAAATAATCTTCAAATATATCAAGAACACAATTGACTATGGCTTATGGTATCCTGAAAGTGAATATTTCAATCTAACAATATATATAAATGTTGATTGGGCAGGAATTGTGGATGATAGAAGAAACACTAGTGGTGGTGTGTTTTTTCTTGGAAATAAA
The DNA here is from genome assembly GCA_037957365.1 of Torreya grandis. NCBI lineage: Eukaryota > Viridiplantae > Streptophyta > Pinopsida > Cupressales > Taxaceae > Torreya > Torreya grandis. The sequence continues at coordinate 1,552,067 of JARHVA010004467.1, forward strand.
CTAATTTCATGGATGATCAAAAATAAATAGTTAGTTACTCTTTCTATAATAGAAATAGAATATGTGACAGTAGTAGGATGTTTCTCTCAGGTCCTTGTGGATGAAGCAAACAGTTAAAAAACATTAAGGTATAGTATAAATCACCTATCTCTATTATTTGTGACAATTCAAGTGTTTATTAATATATCAAAGAATCGAGTGATGAATTTTAGAAACTAAGCATATATCAATTAAATATCACTTCTTATGAGAAAAGTTTGCAGATAAAGAGGTCACAATGGAGTACATGACAACTTAGGATCAAATTGTAGATTTATTCACCAAACTTCTTTCCCTAAGAATAATTTAAGTATCTAAGATAGAAGTTGAGAGTGGTCAGTCCCTACATCACATCACTAAGTCTTAGTGATAGGGGCATGAGTGTAGGTGGAGTATCATAGAAGTCTTGTTAATCCTTAGAAGAAGAGAGAAAAGGAAACATAGATATACATATTTTTTAAATGTCTAATGTGTTGATGGTTGCATATTTTTTGGACAAACTCCCTTTATCTGATAAAGGGGGAGAAAATTTAGGATAAATTGTGAGAAAGTTAGAGTTTCCATTGAAATTACTATCAAAGGGGGAGAAAAGTGAAAATTATCTCTAGGAATGTTTGAAAGAATAGAGCATGTTTCCAAGTTGATTTTAGGCAAAATTTTCCATTTCCTAAGTGGGAGAAAGTTTGTTATGAACAGTTTCAGCTCAAGTTAATCAGAAGCCAATGAAAGCAATTCCAGAGAAGGAGCAAAGTATTATAAGATCAGAGCATTTAGTTTGTCATCAATTCAAAATGGGGATATTTTTGGCCATATGATTGTCATTTATGTCAGAAGAGGCATTATGGATGTCATTAATGTCAAAGGATCAGGTGGGATTGATGGAGAGAGAAGAACATGTTTTTACAGTTGCACAATGCAAAGTTGTCATACTTTTACATAGACCATCCTCTAGATCACTTAAAGAGTAATTAATAGAAGATTTGTTATGGGTTTTTTCAAGAGCATGTTAAAATATATGGTCCAAAATGTTTAGTTGAGAATGAGCTCAAAAAAATTTATATTTGATCTCATAAACTATAGGGTTTCTCAATTAAACCCTAAGGGTTTAAAACCATGGCATTCACAGATAATTTCTATTTTTATGTTGACTAGCTATAGGTAGGAACCAATTATTTAAGTTATATCTTAAGTCCTTTTCATCGTTATGCAACTAGACCCTTCAACTTAGTAATTACTATTTTGAGCATTAATATAATAATTTATATTTTCTTAAGGCCTCAACTTAAGATTTGTCCCCATCTCTATCAATGGTTAGTTCTTAACCATACGTTGAAGATCTAATGAATCATAGAAAAAGTAAATTTATCAAAGGCACCTCTAACTAAATGCACTAATGAAAAGTGTCCAGTCTCATGAAGCTTACAAAGTAAATCTACTAGGTGGTTTAAAGTTAAATAGTCAAATATTAATGTGGGAATGCCACGTGTCTAAATATTGAGAACTAATAGTAAAGGTGTAAAAAGGTACATGAGGGTGCCAAGTGTCACATTCATGAGATCTTGTCAGAGATAAAGTTTGACCTTGTCAAAAGATTGAATGATTAGCATGTGATCATGAAATGAATATATAACAAAGTGAGTATACACAATGGGATCAAGTGATCAATTTTTAATGACATAAAGGTGCGTTAAAGGACATATATTTTAATGATATTTATGGATCGTATTCATTCCAAAGACTTAGTAAGTAATGAGATGAGGACTAAGAGCTTGATGTTAAATGTTAGATAGAGGTAATGTTTGTGTAAATTTGAATATATAATGACATGCGAGAGCTCATATCAAAATACCCAATGGATGCATTTTTAGTTTTGGAATATTAAAGGACTTTTTGGATAATCAAAGGACTTCAAAACATGAAAATAAACCTATAGGTCTGCATTTACCTTGAAAACTCACTTCAATTCCATTATTGAGTTGACTTCACTACCTATTGTCCACATTAATTTTTTTTTGTGGTAAACATTAAATTTTTTATTAATTTATTGATAAATCACAAAATATAATAAACAAAACAATTAATTTATTGGCAAGGGACTCTCATTTCTAGTATGTAAACTTGACATAGTTTGCCTAGATGAATGAACAAACTTATTATTTTAACATCTGCAACTATGTTATGTAAAGTCATGGAGTATTATCAATTTATTATATGTTATTTTTAATTTATACACACTTAACCTTGTGTTTATTTTAAAATATTTTCCATATATATTGTTTTCTCAAAGCATCAAACATTTGTCTTTGTAAGACTATGTCTCTCTTGAAGACTGATTACCTAGACATGAAGATTTCTTGCCCTTTAACTACTCACACATATCAAATGATGGTGGAGGGTTATGTATAAGGAATTTGTATATCCTAAAATTATTTTTTAAATTTTCACCATAACTCATTTAATTCCAAAATAACATTTAAATGTCTCAAATTAAGCTCGTAGGGTTTTTGATAGGGTTTTTTTAAGAACCTAGAGTATTAGGGGATTGTTCATAAAGGAGAGGGATTCAATATGATGAGTAAATGCCATGATTTATAAGGCATAATTTAAAATTATAACTTTGGTCTTATCTCTATCCCTCTTTCATGAAACAAGAACTAGAAAGTAACCTCTATCTGCCTACTAAGAAATCCAATGGAGCTTTTAATTCATTTCCCCCTCTTTTAGACTCTTTCAAGTTGATATGAGCATGATTTGGAGTTTATGAAATGATAGAAATCATTTCATCAATCTAAAAACCTATTTTAAAAATAATTTTCATCTCCCTTTGATAACTCATAAACTGTGTTTA
>JARHVA010004468.1:2500-127500 GCA_037957365.1 Torreya grandis
AATGAGTGAGTGATTAAAGATAATGGAGTGGTTATATATGATGAGGTATGGTTGGGTTCAATAAGGGAGTGATCATGGATGATGAGGAATGAAGAAGGAGTGATTTTTGATGATGATGGATGAGGATAAAGTGATTATGAAAGGGAGAGATGATGAACAAGTGAAATTAACACAAAGTGGTCATTTGATGTGTGTATGTCATCAATTTGATCTGTATTACCAAAATCACACCTGTTTGTCTTCAATTCAAAGTGAGTAGTTTGTAAACTTAAATTTTTAAAAACCTATGCCTCTTATAAATGCAAAAAATCAATCCAAAAGACACAAAAATATAAAAAATGACTATATGTTTAACCAAAATGGGCATTAGTTGTAAAGGTTATGCCCTAAAATTGTTATGTTAAATATTGAACCCTAAAAATGCCTAATTAAAAACTAGATAAGATTTTTAAAAACTATCTCCCACATCATAAAGCATGAAGATGAAAGACCAAATATATTACATGTAGAGCGGCCCTAATTTATTATATTTAATAAAATAATTTAAAGTATAATCAATATAAATTTCAACATATACTTAACATTTCAAACTCCTGTATTTTTTTCAATTCAAATTTTCATAGGATAAAATGCATACATGCTATAACATTTACATTGTATAGCATGTATGAATTTTAGGCTCAATGTTTACCAAGATAAGACACAATAACATGTATGAGTTATATAATACCTTATACATGCATTATGCTATAATGTGCATGAAATTATACATCATCTCTATGCACTTACCCTATTAATGCAATAATAATTACATGGTTGGTGCAATTAAGGTTCAAAAATGGTCAAAAACCTTAGCACTACTATTTTTTCATGGGGTTGGGTTATTTATCATTACAAACCATAATTATTCCTTACATAAATTGGAACTTTATCACTAAAAATTCTTCAAATGGTTCTGTTGCAGGAGCATCAAGCTATAAGACATAAATTTTTTGGTCATTATTACTAGGGATAATAATTGGTCAAATTTTGAATGTAAAATTTAGTGAGGGGCCCTCTAAGGTCAATTTGTGTCTTTGGAGTCCTTTTTGAGTCATATGGGTGTGTTATATATGCTCTAGAACTTTTACCTCCAAAATAAGGAATTTGAAAATTCAAATATTTTAACTTAGGCTAAGAGAGCCAAATGAATGAATGGAATGGTTAGGCAAGAAATGCTAGTTTGACTGGTCCATTCAAGTCATAATAATGATGTTTTAATACATTTCATGTTTATTCCTTAAGTCAGGTCATTTGAACTAATGTAAATCACCCTTGTACATTGAAGATCAGTTATGATAAATAGGTTGATGTAACCATGTCAAAACTAATGTTGAAGTTGGATTGGGAAGAGTTAGTAGCTAGTTGTATGGCATATGTAGGAGAGAATAGGGAAAGAGAGATAGGTCTCCAAAAATAGGGAGGAGGATTCAAAAAGGAGATAACATATAAAAATATCTCAAGGAATATGATCAAGTCCTTTCATGGATTGTATTGTAATAATTGATGTTTCAAATGAATGAAGATAAGTTTGCTAATGTGTTCTTTCCTTTTCAAGATATATTGCTGGTTCTTTATTTATATATTGTTTCATATGAGCCCATAAATCCATATATAGACCTCTTATGTGAATTTTTACAGGTTGGGGATAATGAACATAGGTTTTGAGTTAAGACCAAATAAAGTGGTAATTTTTTTAGGAAGGATATTAAGAATTAAGCTTCCAAGGTATAATATCCCTGATATGTTTGATTTAGTTTGGTTTCATGTTGTGGAAACATGATAAGGACTCAAAGACATGGACAACTTAGTTCATAAAACTTTTTATACATCTATAGAAATCAAGGGACATAGGTTTATTATTGTGTCTTAATGTATAAAGTGTAGCTATGATGAGATGATTTTTGGTAGATGGATGTGTGGTCATTTTGGATTGGGTGATTGATTACTTTAACTATAATTAAGGTGGTTAGATTCAATATGGATGTGTGGTCACTTTGTATTGGGTGATTTATTAATTTTAATGCAATTAAAGTGGTTAGATTCAATACACAATTGACATAAGGAATAACCCCTATCTCATAGTCAAAAGAGACCCATATTTGTATGACCAATGTCAAAGAGGCACAAAGAAGAGTTACAGGTGTGATTGGTAAGAGTTGGTTAGATTTAATATTTTAGATAAGTGAATTTTAAATGTTATATAGTAATCATAAATACATATTAAATTTATTATAATTTTTTAAGATGTTTCTAAACTCAACACATTATAATTTAAAACATTCTCTGCCATGCTTAGTCAATTATGGTGCATAGAATTTTGTGTTTGGAGTCATTACAAGAAAATTAAGGTTGGTCAAAGGTGATAAACTATTGTAGGAGTTACGTGAAGTTGAAACAGACCTAATAATGGATCCTTGTCCCTTTGAAATGTTATAACACTCTAAAAATTAAACTCAATAGGCTCCCCATCTATGTTATGACCCAACTAGGATTTTAATAGGAAAACCCCCATAGAAAGAGTTTCAACAATTGAAAAATTCTGAAATCTTGTAATATTACATAATTTGATGTGATGAAATTTAATCAAGTGTTTTTGGTTTGGTTAAGGGCTGTAAAATATGGATTCTATGACTGAGGGTGTATGATAGGGCTAATTAGGCCTAATTGAGGGGTGGCTTACAAAAGAAGTGAGGTCTAGGTGTGGAATTAGTTCATTAATATTCATATAGACCTGAAGGAAGATAGAGGGTGGATATAAATGGTATTATATATGTAATGGATCTCATATATTTTTCAAACCAAGTGAGAAATGCAAGAAAAAGGCTACAAGCCTAGTGTAGTCTTTGTGAACTTGAGGTATAGAATTGAAAGATGAATTGGGATTGAAAACTCTAAAGACAAGTGGAGTATTATCGTATAAGATCATCCATGATATTTGGGTGCATTCTTAAGAGATACCTTAAATATTAGTGTTTGGATCCTAAGAACCATGCCTAATGAAGAGATAGTAGAAGAGTTCAATGGTAGGGAGAGACTAGTATTATGAAATGAGTTTAAGAATTAATATGATTAATAATGATAGTGGTTTATAGCCATAAATAAATATCTCTCAATGTACAAGAAACAAGAATTATGGAAGGGGACTATGTATCATAGTGGTCAAGAGCAAGAAATTAGATTGATAGAGAAGATTCAAGATAAGCATCACATGTGAATCAGATCTTTCAACAAGACCAGAACCAAGATTTGATATTTTGGATAATTTTACCTAATACCTATACATCAGGTTCAATAAATAGTAATCATTAACCAAATATTTAACAATAAATCATGATCTCCAATAAGATACAAGGAAATATGGTTCACCCACTTATAGGTGTATTCATTCCTTGATAATGAGTTTCAAATTGTTAATTAGTTCATTTTTACATTTAATTTGATAGACATTGATTACTACACATTCATTATCAGTTTGCTTGTCCAAATTTCACATCCAAATAATTCTTCCAAATAAATAATGTGTGTTGTACATATTTAGGTAGATCTCTTTATCCTTTAACTCTATTATTTATATTTCATTTCAATACTAGAATAAATATATGACATTTTTAAATATGAAAATATGTTATTATATACATGGAAATGTCACATTTGGATTACCTCTACCCCATGTGACTTGTTTTTTGATATATAAATCTTTATGTTTCATTGTCTCGCATCCATATTTTTTATGGTTACAACCCTCAATAATTTTCATCATTAACCCACATAAAATCATTAGTATGTGTAAAAATAGTCAATTATCATCATGCATCTCCATATTATCATATAATTAATTTAATATTATATATATAATCAATAGACATAGATAATACTAGAATTTGAGTATCATCTAAACCTGATGGTTTCATCCCATTCCAACCATTTATCACATTTCAAATTTAAATCATGGTTAAGGATTTACCCATACATTTTTCATGTTGATTGCATGAGAAGTAAAAAAATGAGTTGTATATAAATATAAAATCTATTTAAACTTTTTTCCATATCCATCTCTCATTAAGGATACACCTATACACTTATACACATTAAAAGGTTGTTTCCTATTCTTAAAAGTAATGACGACTAGATCATTCCAAGACATAGAATCTAAAGTGTTTACAAAAAAGAACATCATAAAAGAAGAGATTTTTAAAATCAAGGGTGGTAAATTAGTATAAAAATTAAAGTATAAAATATCATATATTACATCAAAATTTATTCTATATGTTATACATTAGAAATCTTGCTTATATAGGAAATGATAAACAAGGAACAAAACATCTTAAATTATGTGGGATAAATCAACAATATAAAATGATAAAATGTACTTAATAAACATGAGTAACCTAATTTAACACCCCCACTCAAGTGAATCTAGGGGTTAAAAATATCTAGAAACAAAGCGGCATATACATAATTTATGAGTCTCGATAATAAGGCCTAATGAAATACTAAAGTAAAATATATACCCATGAAGTGGAAAAGGATAGAAAACCCATAAAAAGAAAACACCCCCCAAATAGTTATAAAAATGGATTGAAAGACTTCATATGGAATCCCCCAAAGGAAAATTACTATCAATACTAAACCTATCGATACTCCATGTCAAGATCATAAGATAACTAGTGTTGATGTCAATATCCTTATCTAAAAGACCATAGAAGCTCCATATGGATCGAATAATGTTTCATCCTTTTTCCAATGGGAAAAAATGAATGGTTTAATATAAGTATACACATTCCACAATGAAATGTGAATGAGTTATTAGTATAAATATCTTTGAATAATGTCTAAATTTGATGTGTGGGATAGGTCTAGTAAGATCATGGAAAATAATTGGATTTAATGCCATGGAATTTAACTGATCAAAATAAAGACATGGACCATCCACTAAAATAATCTACTTAGGATGTGGACCATAATGCTCTATAAGTGTACTCTCATTGGAACTATTAGAGTCCTCCTAGGTGATAATCTAGTGTGGCTCACCATCTTGCATAGGAATAATGGTAGGTTATATAAATAAACATCCCAATTTTGGTAAAAACTCATCCCATAGAGGTGGCTCAAAAAACAATATCAATATCCATCAAGAATGTGTCATCCCAAGATACTCTAATAGGAGGAGAGAGTACATCATTAGAATATAACTTCACTTATAAGAGGAAAAGGAGATGGAGAAGCATCATCCATGTCATCATCAAAATATAATTCCTCACTAATAAGAGGCGAAGGAAGTGGAATAAGAGATGTAGTAAGATAGGGTTTAGAAAACCCAAAGGGATAAATATCCTCCTCAAAGAAGGATAAAATAACATCCCAAGATTATTTTGTTAATGTGCCATCCAAAATATCAATGTGTAAGTTGTCTAAAACATTAAGGTGAATCAAGAGAAGAGCCTCATCTTGCGTAGATGTAATCAAATCAATATCTTCCTCATCTGTGAAGTTGGGAAGGTTGCCATGTACCATTATCCAAAAACCATTTAGTTGAAGGTGTATCTTGAATTTTTTTCCATGTAGTGTGATTTGATGTGTTGAGGGGATCCATTATCAAAATACAAAGAAGAATTTGATACGAAGAAATAATGATACCCCCAGAAGAACAATGCCTAACTCAAATAATGACAAGGAAAAAATAAACCCCTAAAATGTGTAAAACCCCCTAGTAATTGGAACTTTATAATTTAATGTATTTTAAATTACAAATTACCCCAATCTATGGATAATTAAAAACATGCACTTTTGAGAAAAAGAGTACTCAATTCTGATTCGCAATTCAAAAGTTATAAATTTTACAAGTTTCCCATCATTAAAATTGGTCAAATAAGTAAACATTACACAAAAAATAAATTCACTAAGGACCTAACAATTATTTACCACTTTAATAAATTATGGTTAGTTATATTTTATCTTAAGACCTCCCATGTGACAATGGTCTACCAATAAATGATTTACCACTTCATCTATTGCTTAGTTTGATAAATTACTTTCAAAATTTGCTTTTAAACCACTTTTTAAGTCATAAAAATATAAAAAACTATCCAATAAATAATCATACATGTTAGGAATGGCACATGAATTTTGTCAAAAATATTAAAAAAAACGTTATAGTAATTTATTTGGCAAATACTATACACAAGCTATAAAAAATGGGTAAAATCCATCTTTAAGAAGACTCTTTGCAAGATAAATAAACACTAGTTGACTGGGACTTGTTATGACATCTCAAAAAGTGGTATGACCTAATGCATAATGGTACCATATATTATATGCCTAAATTAGACAGATAATACTATCCTCTTAAAAATCATATCTCAATTGTAGATCATATGAACTCGAACCATATGACTATCCAAATGATGATGATAGACTACTACAATGATGTTAAATCTAGCAAAATAGTTGTAAACCTAATCCAAAATTATTCCAACTAGTATGATATGAAAGCTAGGATTGTTTGTTAATTGTACCAAATTTTAGATCTAAATTTTTTAGATCTATACCACCTATTGTGAGAGAATTCCATATAAGTGGAAAGTATATTCTAGGAGACCAATGAGCACATTTTCTTAATAAAATTTATATACAGCTTAAATCTTGATCATGGGTGATTATAAAAAAAATTAGATGCCAAAAAACTCAAATTTTTATGTTTATTTTCTTTCAAATTTGGATTTTGATGCATGTAAGACCTAAAACCATAAAAAAAACATGCATAAATTCTATTAAAATATTCTAAAATAAAATTAAACATGTGTCTATAAAAATAAGGACATAATGGTACTATTAGGATCCATATGGCCTAGTTAATGGGAAAAAATACAGATCAATATCCATAGAAAATGCCTCCAATATTCCAAGAAGAAAAGTTGATATATGAATAAACCCTTGCAACAAAAAACTCATAAGTAGATCAATGCAACACCTACTACTTTGATAACATGAAAGGAAAGATTACTATAATATTCAAATCCATATAATCTCAAGTGTTGATGTAAAGTAGCATCACAAAAGGAGATATTTGTACAAAAAAGTTTTGCAAATTTATATGTAAAATAAAGTAACAAATATCATATATTAAATCCAAACTTATTCTATACATTAAAAATAAGAAACATTTCATATATAGGCAAGGAAAAACAAGGATCAAAGCATCATAACCAATGTGGGATAAGTCCACAATAAGAAAAAGAAAAAAATCACCTAGTAAACATGAGTAATCTACTCTAATAATTCTCTTCAATTTACCAAATTAATTAAAAATATTAAAAGTATTATCCAAGTGTGAATTAATAAAAATCAAAACCAAAGTTTTGATTTGAATAGATTCAAAATCAAGGTCTTAGGTCACATACATTGAACTATCTCTATTGCATGATGAGCCCCATAAATATCTTGTTATTTTTTCCATCTATTGTACTCATTCTACTTGTTTACCATGATTTTAAACACTTTTCCATATACTTTCCTACTTTTATTATTATGTATTAGAATTAAATATATGATGATTTTCTTTTAATTTGGGATGCTTTTTCTATAAATGTGTTTTGAAGATGTTTTGTTGAAATAGGTATATAGCATGGAGCATCCTGAAGCAAAAGGAATCTCATTACATAGACCATCCTGTAACCACTACATGACCAAAAATGTAGATGAACAAATTTTTATTCAATTCCAACTGACTCATAGAAATGACTATAACCTCTATGGAGATCAATAAGGAAGTGGTTGGAGAACAAAATAACCATGTTTATCCTACAACAAATTCACACTATTCATGTGAAGAACGTCTTTAGTGAAAGGAACCAATTTTGGTTATCCAATGAAAATGTATCTTAGAATAAAATGTATATATTGTTTTTCATAAAAAAATATCCTCTATGGTATATAAATATGTAGCAAAAGTGTTGACAGATATAGAAAATAGTATAGGTTGAATAAAGATTGTCAAAAGTATATTGTGTTAAGTAATTATGATTGTATCTTCATGTAACAATTTATTGCTACACATTTGATTAATAGGAGTGAGAAATTTTTATTTCAATTTAGTGTTGTAAAATGAAATTTTAAATCTAGAGTTTAAAGGAGTAAGGGTCCACTTTCCAAGGCTACAGTAACATTCCAACCTATTTGATTAGCTAAGCATGTTATTTGATTTCTTAAAGCATTGTGTGATTCATTTCTGAATTGTGTGAGTTATATTATTGTTAAGATTTGTTTAAGGAAGATTCCATGCATAAGCATTTGTTTTAGTGTACTTTGTTTATTATTCATTTGAATAAATTCATTTACTACACTTCAGCATATTAGATACAATTAGTGGAATTTCAAATTATAGATTGAGTGTGCACATACATTGACATCATCTTATCAAGTCTACATCCATAGATTGACATTTAAATGAGGTAAAAGGTATAGATATATGATTAATCTCCTTGTTTATTTTGATCAAGATAAGCATATCTGATTATGAATTAATTACTAGTCATTTTTGGCACCATTTGTTGGAATTATTGTCATTGATGTCAAAAGTCTAGCATTATTGGTGATAAAGGCCCCATTACATTTAATGGTGTTTTTAATATTCATATCTTGGATAATATGTGTTAATATTTATTTAATATTAATTAATATATTTTTATTTGAATATAAGTCAAAATAGGGCTCATGGAGAAGTCAAAGATTCATGGGATAAAAGATGAAAGAGGAATGGGACGCATTTTCTCATGAAGAGTCATCTTGAGGAATTCCAAGAGTCACCATGTGAAGACAAAAGAGGTATAAAATATTTTTCCATGAATGGACACTTTGAGGAGTATGAAAGGTCACCAAGATAAATACAAAAGAGGAAAGGATTCTTTTGCTTATGAAGGGTCACCATATGCCTTTTCAAATGCAAGGATACAAAGGGTCATGCAAGTTTGACACCATTTTCCATGAGGATTGAAGGGTCACAAAGGGTGAATGACAAAGGCCATTTGGAAATATATAAATAAATTCTTGAGAATCCATTTGTAATATGCAATAGAATGCATGGTTTATATCTATTTTCAAAGATAGAAAAGCAAGAGATATTTTAGAGTTCTATCATTTATTGAGTAAGCAACATTGAGAGATAGTTGTGTTTTATACACAAGAAGGGTTTGTGCTCCTATGGGTTGGTGCTCATGAATCTTTGTAATGGGTTGGTGCCACGAATAGTTGTTGTGTTGGTGCTCAGTAAAGGGGTTGGTATTCTTGCAAGTTGGTGCTTATGAAATTTGTATTTTGAGTTGGTGCTCATTCATATACTTGAGATTATTCATGGTGATTTTTCTCACTTTGGGTTTCTATGTAGAAATATGCTCTCTCTCTCTCTCTCTCTCTCTCTCTCTCTCTCTCTCTCTCTCTCTCTCTCTCTCTCTCTCTCTCTCTCTCTCTCTCTCTCTCTCTCTCTCTCTCTCGTGTGGTGAAAATTATTTTTTTAGTTTTATTGCATATCTTGAATGTATGATTGGGTGGTTAAAGAAAATAAATCAGATTTAGAAAAATATATATAATATACTAATTCACCCCACCTTAGTATATTTCATGCTTAACAACTGGTATTAGAGCAAGTTATTTTTTGAAATGTTTATTAGCTTGAAGGAAGATCAGGAAAACATGATGGCTGGATCACATGAAGGATTTTATAAAAATAAGGCACCTTTGTTGATGGGATGAATTATGTTTTTTGGATCATAAGAATGAATACTTATTTGATGTCCCTTGGATTCGATGTATGGAAAGCAGTGGTGGAGGAATATGAAGAGCCACAGACACCTGTAACTAATCTAGCATAGAATAAACCAAGTGAAAATAATGCTAAAGCTTTAAATGCTATTTTATGTGGTTTATGTGAATCTAGATTTGTTAAAGTTATCCAATGTAAATCTATTTTTGAAACTTGGGTAAAACTTGATAATATTTAAAAAGGTGATGGAAAGGTTTAGCAAGCTAAGATTTAGACTTTCAGAAGATAGTTTGAGAGTTTCAAGATGGAAGAAGAAGAAAATATAGCTAGTTATCTCTTATAGGTGGATAAAATAGTTAATTAGATTCAAGGTCTTGGAAAAAATTAGAAGAAGTGACTATGGTTAAAAAAAAATTAAGATCTCTACCATTGAGATATGATGCAAAAGTTTCAAATATTGAAGAGATGAAGAATTTATCCAAGCTAAAAATGGATGAGCTTCACGGTATTCTTATAGCATATGAGATGTAGACTGAATAGGATAAAACATCAAAGAGATAAGTGGCCTTCAAGACATCAAAGAAAGAGAAGCCTAAAATTCAATAACCAAGTGATAATTCTAGTGATGATGAAGATGACAATGGAGCTCTATTCATTCAAAGCCGAAAAAGGGCCCAAGTAAATATCAAGGAAAATTACCTTTTAAATGTTTTAATTGTGGAAAGATTGGACATTTTATAGATAAAATTCCAAATAAGGGTAATGATGATAATGAAGAAGGAAAGTCTACATATAAGAAGAATTTTAGAGGCAAATTCAAGAAGGGATTTGAGAAGAAGATTTTGTATTCTAAAGATCCTAGCTTAGTTAAAGATAGTGGAGTTAGTGACTCAGAAAAATAAGAGATTTTATTCATGGCCAAACATGAGGATGCCTCCGAAATAAAAAGTATAGATGATTAAGAAGAAGAATAGGATTAAGCTTAAATAAATCTATAAGGAGAACTCATTTGTGCCTTAGAAAAGTTAAAATCTCTTGAAAAGAAGAATCAAAGATTAAATCTCTAGATCAAGAAAAATGAAAAGGAGTCAAAGGAAATAATTAAAAATCTACAAGAACAATTTGAAGAAGCCAAGAAGAATGAAGAATATCTAATGGTATAATTAAACATAGTAATTAAAGAATGTGAGAGTTATGCTATTGAAATTTCTTTTTTAAAAGCATATCTTGAGACAACAAATAAAGCAATCAATGATAGATCAGCCAATGATTCAAAATTTGAGATTAACAATAATATGTTGAATAAGATATTAGAAAATTAAAGATGAATGTCAGATAAGACAAGTATTATATTTGAAAAAGAGAAAGAGGAGGTCATGACTTTCATAGAGAAGGAAGAAGGAAAGAGCTATGCTGAAGCTCTTACAAAATGGGAGATAAAAAGGGAAGAAGTTAAGAATACAGAGGACATCTCAAACAAAGAAGGCTAGAGGGAATAGAGCTACAAAAGGCAATCAGGTCATAGATATAAAAATAAGACCTATTTTTATGTTTACTATTTTTAGTGTAATGAATATGGTCATAACAAATTAGAATGTCAAAAAAGAACTAACAATTTTAGAAATAAAGAGAAGGAAAGTCATGCAGAGTCAAACAAAAGCCACAACTCTTTTGCTCCTCTATTAGGCTTTAATGAAGAGGCCATAATATGTTACGAGTGAAAAAACTTTAGACACATAGCTTGATACTATAGAAGTGTGTTTGAGTCAGTCAAGAAGGACCAGAGATTCAAGGCTCCATTCATCAAGAAGAAAGTTCAGACATGTTCATGGCAAAAGAAACAACCTAAATAATCTATGTTGGTGTAGACAGTTTTGCATGTAAGAAATGAAGAAAAGCCATGGTTCATTAATAGTGGATGTTTTAGTCACATGATAGGAGATAAGACCAAGTTCATAACCTTGAAGAAGATCAATGGTGGCATAGTGAAATTTGGAGACAATACTACTGCCAGAATTGCTAGAAAAGGTACACTAAGCTTGGATAATGGTAGAACTAAAACTAAAAATGTTTTGTATGTAGAAGGTCTTAAAAATAATTTTTTGAGTGTAATTCAAATGTGTGATTAGGATCACATAGTAAAATTTTATGTAGAAGGTTGTAAAATTAGAAGAAAAGATTCAGATATGTTGGTTGCAGATGCTCAAAGAATAGACAATAATTTATATATGTTATCAGACATCAAAGGTCAAAGATGTTGTTTGAGTCAGATTGAAGAAATTTGGCTATGGCACAAGAGAATGGGGCACATAAATTTTGACAATATTGTAAACAAAGGTAAGAAGCAAGCAATTAGAAATCTTTCAAAGATTAAAAAGCCATCCAACACACTTTGTGAACCTTGTCAGCATGGGAAGTAGGCTAGAAGGTGGTTAAAAAAAAGACTAATCGACTACTCAGATGCTAGAGATTTTTCACACTAATCTATGTGGACCTATGAAAACTCAAAGTACTCAATTTGATAAGTATTTCATGTTGATTATTGATAATTTTTCACATATGACTTGAGTAATGTTTTTAAAGAAAAAATTAGAAGCTTTCAGACATTTCAAAGAATTCATAATGAAACTAGTTTGAAGATTAAGTGTCTAAGATCATATCAATGAGGAGAGTTAATTTCAAATTAATTTATTGAGTTTTGTGAAGAACATGGAATAAAGAGACATTATTCAGTAGCCAAAACTCCATAGCAAAATGGAGTAGTTAAACATAAAAATAGAACAATTCAAAAGATGGTGAGAATAATGCTAAATGAATCCAAGAAAGTAGATAAATATTGGAGAGAGGTATTTACTACAATAGTGAATATTCAAAATAGAGTATTATTGATAGTCAATAGTGATAAGACTCCTTATGAGCTATAAAAAGACAAACTAGCAACAATTGATTATTTCATATTTTTTGGTAGTAGATGCTCCATAAAAAGAACAGATGAAAAACTTGGTAAGTTTGAATCTAAAATAGATGAAGGTATATTTATTGGTTATTCTTGTAAAATTAAAGCTTATAAATTTTATAACAAAATAATTAAGAAAATTGTTGAAAGTTCAAGTGTCAGGATATAAGAAGATGTAACATAAAGAATTAGTGATGTAATAGATATCCCTGAAATCATTAAAGAAAAAGGCTTTGCAAAATTAGATGAGGATGAGAAGAAGGAGAAAAAGGGAACTAAAACTCGATCCAAATATGTTTAGAGAAATAATATGAAAGTGACATCATCAGGGACATAAATGAAAGAATTCACACCAAAAGAATGATGGTAAGCGAATATGAGCAAGTTAATTTTTCTTTGCTATCCAAAATTTAGCCTAGAACTTTTGCAGAAGCTAGACATGATAAGCATTGGGTTAATGCTATGGATGAAGAATTAAATTAGATAGAAAAGAATGATACTTCGGAATTAGTGCCTAGACCAAAATATCATAATGTGATAAGGACAAAATGGGTTTATAGAAATAAGCTGAATGAAAATGGATAAGTGACTAGAAATAAAGCAAGATTAATATATAAAGGATATGCTCAGATTGGGGGAATAGATTTTGAAGAAAATTTTTCACCAGTGGCAAAGTTAGAGGCTATTAGAATGTTTCTTGCATATGCAGTGTTTATAATTTTCAAAATGTTTTAGATGGATGCCAAATCTACCTTTCTGAATGGGAATCTAAAAGAAGATGTCTAGATTAAGTAGCATGAGGAACTTATTCTCTCAAATATTAGTAGACATGTATGTAGATTGAAGAAAGCATTGTATGGATTGAGACAATCTCCCAGATCTTGGTATGCAAGACTTGATAAGTACCTAGAGGATCAAGGTTTCAAGAGAGGATTTGCTGATAGTAATATCTACATGAAAATAGAAGGTAAGCATCAATTTATTATTGTGTTATATGTTGATGACATCATTTTTGGAGGAAATATTGAAAAGATGATAAAAGATTTTTTTTGATAATATGCAAAAATAATTTGAGATGTCTATGCTTGGAGAATTGTCATTTTTATTAGGATTGCAAATATTTTAGTTAGATAAAGGACTTTTCATATCTCAAAGTAAATATGATAAGGAGATGTTGAATAAATTTGGTTTTAAGGATTGTGCACCAGTTAGCACACCAATATGTATAAGAAATAAGGTAAGGATGAAGATTCACCTATTACAAATCAATATTTATATAGATCTATGATTGGTAGTCTTTTATATTTGACAGCATCAAGCCTAGACATCATGCATGTAGTAGGTATGGCTGTAAGATATCAATCATCTCCAAAAGATAGTAATGTCTAGTTGGTGAAGAGAATATTCAAATATATCAAGGGGACATTAGATTATAGATTATGGTATCCCACATGTAGATATTTCACTTTGGTTTCTTATACATATTTAGATTGGGTAGGATGCTTAGATGATATAAAGAGCACAAGTGGAGGAGCTTTCTTCCTAGCTGATAGTTTAGTATCATGGCTAAGTAAGAAGTAGAATTTAGTATCACTTTCTATAATTGAATCAAAATATATCACAGTAGTATTGTGTTGTACTCAAGTGCTTTCGATGAATAAAATTTTGGAATATATAAAGGTAAATTATGATGAACCTATTTCTATTTTCTGTGATAACACAAGTAATATAAATATTTCAAAAAATCTAGTGATACATTCAAGAACAAAACATATTCCCATTAGATATCACTTCTTGAGAGAGCAAGTTGCACATCAACAAGTTAAGATGGAGTTTATCATTACTGCAGAGCATATTGTAGATATATTCACAAAGGAACTACCAAAAGACACATTTGAGCATTTACGAGAGAAATTAGGAGTAATTTCTTTTACTTCTTGCCATTGAGGTTCAACATCAGTTGAGGGGGAGCTAAGGGTTATCTCTAGGTACACCTTTTGCCATTAATGTTGAAGGGGGAGAATAATAAGTATAGTTATAGGTACATGTATAGGTGCAAAAAAAGGTATAGGGAATAGATACATGTTAATATAGTATGGAGGAGTTACTGTATGTTTTTTAGATGGTAGTATGTGCAGGTTTCAATATGTGATAGTTACAGTTTGAGGTTATCATCAATGATGAAGGGGGAGATGATTGGAATTATTGTCATTGATGACAAAGTTCTACCATTATTGGTGATAAAGGCCCCATTGCATTTAATGGTTTTTTTTAATATTCATATCTTGGTTAATATGTGTTAATATTTTTTTAATATTAATGAATATATTTTTGGTTGCATACAAGTCAAAAGACGGCCCATGGAGAAGTCAAAGAGTCATGGGGTAAAAGATGAAAGAGGAATGGGATGAATTTTCTCATGAAGATTCATCTTGAGGAATTCCAAGAGTCACCATATGAAGACAAAAGAGGTATGGCACATTTTTCCATGAAGGCACATTTTAAGGAATATGAAGTCACCAAGATAAAGACAAAAGAGTAAATGACACTTTTGCTTATGAAGGGTCACCATATGACTTTTTAAATGCAAGGATACAAATGTTCATGCAAGTTTGGTGCCATTTTACATGAGGATTAAAGGGTCACAAAGGGTGATTGCCAAAGGTCATTTGGAAAGCTATAAATAAATTGTTGAGAATCCATTTGTAATATGTAAGAGAGTGCATGGTTTTTATTTGTTTTTAAAGAGAGAAAAAAAAGATATATTGTAGAGTTATATCATTTGTTGAGTAATCAATATTCAGAGATAGTTGTGTTTTATACAAAAGAGGGGTTAGTGCTCATGAATCTTTGTAAGGGGTTGGTGCTCCTCTAGGTTGGTGCTAGATAAAGGGTTTGGTGCTCCTATAAGTTGGTAATTGTAATATTTTTATTTTGAGTTGGTTCTCATTCATATACTTGAGATTATTCTTTATGTTTTTTCCTACTTTGGGTTTCCATGTAAAAATATGATCTCTCTCTCTCTCTCTCTCTCTCTCTCTCTCTCTCTCTCTCTCTCTCTCTCTCTCTCTCTCTCTCTCTCTCTCTCTCTCTCTCTCTCTCGTGTGGTGTAAATTATTAATTCAGTTTTATTTCATATCTTGAATGTATGATTGAGTGGTTAAAGAAAATAAATAAGATTTATAAAATTATATATAATATATTGATTCACCCCCCTCTCATTATATTTTGTGCTTAACACCCTTGCGAGGAAAGGGTGTCAAACACGTGTAATCTTCAATCTTGATAGATATTATTTCTAGATGTTTATTGTTGTTTTTTCAAAGATTTCTATTTTTATAGATTAAATATTTCTCACTTTTATAGTTTAAATTTCCCTTTTTGTAAGTTGGATAGTGTAAATTTCAAAAAAAATCCATATTAATAACCCTAAGCAGGCAGGGTGGGCTAAAAGTTAAAAAAAGAGTGGTTGATGTGTGGAAAGCAAATGGGACTATGTAGGAATATTTTTTCCTAAATCATCAAAAAAGAAATTAAGATATGAAATACATCCTAGAACAACTAAGGAACATGAAGGAATTCATAACGATCACTCACAGTTGTCAATAGAAGAGGTAGAGAAAGAAGAATGTTTGGCTGGACTAGTAGCACATGTTGGAGATCTTGAAGAGGTTCATGCCCTTAGAAGAGACAAAAAAGCACCACCTCTAATAATTCCCACCTTATCACCTCATACTCAAGAATCTAAATTTTTCTTCCCTCCATCACCCAAATTTCTTGATAAGGAGGCATTCAAAGCTATTCTTACCCCTAGAAGAAACACCAAGCCAGTAGAATCTTATAATTTAGGACTATTTATGGAGACACTAGAAAAATCTGATGAAACCTCCACATCATCACAATTTTATAGGAAGGCATAAATTTTTAAGAAAAAAGATAAGGTCTCCATCTTATACACTATAATAAATAAAAGAATTTATAAGAATTTTTAGCATTATGTAACAATAACCTCCCATATACTAATACAAAGAGTATTCATGGGAAATCACCAAAAATAAAAAACTAAAAATGAGTCTACTACTTTAGAATTTCCTATCCTTACTCCTGATGGAAATGCCCCCATAAAAAACATCCCTCTCTCTTCCCTCTCTACCTTTAAAGGAAAAACTTCTAAGGATCTAGATACAATTCTTTTTGAGTTTGACATCTTATGATACAACTATGATTATAATCAAGATGCTTAGAAACTCAAACTATTTCAAGCAACACGCAAATATGCAACACTTAGATGGTTCATAAGACTTGGAAAGGATATCATTTCTACTTGGGAAGACATGAAGAAGAAGTTTCTAATGAAATACCATGACTATTGTAGTGATAGAAACTATAGGAGAGATGACATTTTCCAAATGACATAAGCTAATGATGAGTCACTAGAAGAGTATATAGAAAGATTTTTGTTTAGATTGCAAAAATCAAGGCAATCTAAAATGGATAAGGAATCAATGAATCTGATATTCTTGAAATTAATTAGAGATGATTGTCTAGAGGCACTAGATCTAATGTTTGGTGGTGATGTTTGTACACTACTATTCGATGAACTAATAGTTCTATGTATGAACTACTCTAGATCAACCATGAATAAAACTAAGGTAGAACCCTTCCTACATCATCTTCTACATGAATATCTAAATTTGAAGTTACAAACCTACTTCAAGACATGAATTAGGACATCATCGATCACTTAGGTACTCATCTTGATACATTACATACACAGAGAAAGTAAGAAAAAACTAAGAAATCCCTAGTCACCTATTTCTGTAAATGCAAAATGAAGAAGGTGAATTACACATGTCATTCCATGAAATCTATGATAGCTAGTATCACCAAATAAAATCCTAAAATAGCAAAGATGCATGTCATAGGAGAAGAATGAGAACCAAGTATTTTTCATGGGTCAATGGAAACTATGGTTATAAATACCAGGTATGTCATCAAACTCTATGTTTACAAACTATTAATTCTTAAATAATACACAATACAATTCTTGGATGAATATATCAAATCCAAATTAGTCTCAAGTAAATTGGTAGATACCTTATAATTAGTTACAGATGTAATAAAATGGATAATAACCTCAATAGGGACAATTCCAAAACCAACAATGGTTATATCTCTCTAATCTATGGCAACTATAATGAAGATAAAATCAAGGCTTTACCTAGAAAATGCAACAATAGACCATAATTATAAACACTCAACAACCTATTTGAACCACTCAATTACACACCTAGCCCATCCTAAATCATGCCAATAAGTTAGTTTAAATGACACAATCCATTGAAATAATGTAATATCTAATATACACCTTTGATATTAATCAAGTTCAACTTCACTTAGGTCATGTTCTTCCAAAACACACCTCACCCATAATCACAAAACAATTTAAACATGATCCACTCCATACTAATCCATAGCCACTCATAGCCAATCCTGAGCCAAGTCCATCAAAAAATCAGAAAGAAACTGACAATCCTTATTTATTAAAAAGATTGAACATATCACATCCTGTATAAGAGCCTAAATTTGATATCTTAGGACAACTCAAGAATCTATGCATCAAAATCCCACTCTTTCAAGTAAAAAGGATGTTCCTATCTACAATAAATCTATTCAAGAGCTATGTTTGAAAAAACTGAGAAGAAAGAATAAGGATCATAAAATACTCTAGTTCATTGGCTAATTAGTAGATATTATGTTAGGAAATATAGCTCCCCCAAAATATTTTCATCTAAGAAGTCTTGTAGTTAATGTTAGTATCCATGGCCAACCCATTTTTAATACTTTAATTGACTTGGGTACAATCATTAATGTGATGACCATGGAGCCAATGTAGTAACTAAAGCTTACCACACTCCATCCAATATCTATCATCCTCTAGATGGCTAACAGATCAACTACTAAGCCTTAAAGAATTGTTGAGAACCTTTTTATCACTTTGGATTCTTGGAAATACCTACCAAAATTTATTATCCTATATCCTACGAGCAATTTTGAGGTGTTATCCTCTCATCCTTACTCACCCATGTTTGGCTACCACTAATGCCTTGATTAGTTGTAGGTCAGGGAAAAGGCTAATTTTAAATGAAAATGACACCAAGAAATTGGTGTTGTATCCACCAACTCAATGAATGATCAACCAATCCCTTGGACTGATGACCTTGAAGAGATTTTATCTTTATAGACTCTCTACATAATTGATGAGATTCTAGCTCTATAGGCCCAAGAAGAAGACATTGTCCTTATTGGTATCTTGGAAAACACTTATCAACAAGATCCTATATCCACTAACTTATTAGAATGTATACCATGTCCTCTTAAAAATACCTTTCCTAAAAATAATTTTTTTGAAATTGAAAGATATATTTGGACATCCCATCAATTAAGTTATGCTCCTTTAATCACCAATATAGATACCATGATCTCTTTAACAAAGCAAGTAGACATCTTCCCAAATAAACCTCTCAACATCAACCTTTCTTTAACACCCCAGCAAGAAATTTAATTACTTACAATGTTGAGAAGGCACATAGTAGCATTTTATTGGGATTACCATGACATGATATGAATACACCCATATTTATGCATGCATCACATTTAAATTAAATAATAATATAAACCTATTGACCATCCCCAATGATAAATGAATGTTATAGTCAAATACATTATCAAAACTATGTTACAAAAACTCTTAGATGTAGGATTTATTTATCCTATATCAAAAAACCAATGGGTCCCTCCCTAGTCATTATCCCTAAGAAAGGTGGTAAATGGCATATTTTTGTTAACTACCAAGAGATGAATGCTACTAACAAGAATGACCACTTTCCCCTTCCATTTATTTATCAAGTGTTGGATATGTTAGTAGGGAATAAGTATTTTTCATTCCTAGATGGTCATAGTGGTTATAATCAAATATGAATTACTCCATAAGACCAAGACAAAACCAATTTTACTTACCCTTGGGGAACCTATGCTTATGTCATCTTTCCATTTGGTCTTTACAATGCCCCGTCTAATTTTCAATGGGATGTGTTGAGAATATTTTTTGATCTCTCCCATGACTATGCTAAAATCTACATGGATGATTTCATTGTTTATGGGTAGGGATTTGAGTAAATTCTCACCAACCTAGAGAATGTTCTTCAACATTGTCAACACTATCAATTTTCTCTATGTAATGAATAGTGTTACATGCTTATGACTGAAAAGATTATGTTGGGCAATCACATATGCCTTGTTGGAATTCAAGTTGACCCAACAAAGATAAGTATCATCATGGATCTACCCACACCAAACAATGAGAAATATGTTAGAAGTTTTTTAAGACATGCTGGTTATTATAGATGATTCATCAAAAAAATTAGTAAAATTACCACCCCATTATTTGGATTTCTTACTAAAGATGTTGAATTTACATGGATTGATGATTTTTGAACTACCTTTCATCAACTCAAGGACCTTCTCATAACAAATCCTATTATGAGAGGACCTAACTGGAATAAATATTTTCACTTTCATATAGATACATCTAATACCAATTTAGGATCTATCCTTAGCCAAAAAGATGAATCTCTGAGTTATGTAATCTATTTTATCAATAAGAATCTTCAAGGTAATAAACTTAACTACACTATAATGGAGAATGAATTTATAGCCATCATCTATGCCATCAATAAATTTTTACACTAAATTATAAGCTCTGAAGTATTCATCCACACCGATCATGTAATAATAAGGTATTTAATAAATAAACCTACTGTAATAGGCAAGATAATTCACTAGTCACTTTTGCTACAGGATTTTGATATCACCATTATGGATAGACTAGGTAAGGATAATGTAGTAGCATATGTTCTATCTTGGTTGCAAAATAATGAGCATAGTCTTATTATTGATGATTATTTTCCTAATGAACATAATTTTTTTGTAATATTTTAGTCTCTTTGGTTGACCAATATTGCTAATGATTTTACTCTAGGATCACTACAACAATATTTCACACTAATGATAAACAACACCTAATCTAAAAGAGTAGACATTATTCTTATATTATAGTATATCTCTTTATCAATGGACTAGATTTAGTTATGAGAAGATATATATATAAGAAGATGAATCTTATGAAATTATTAGATCCTACCATGATGAGCCCTCATTTTATTGCCAAAAGGACTACCATGAAACTTTTCACTGCTAGATAATATTGGCCTTCTTTGCATAAGGATGCCATGATGTGCACATATAATTGTGATCAATGCCAACATATGGGAAATCACACTCTAATTGAATTCCATTACAACCATAATTGGTTCTAGAACCCTTTGAGAAATGGGGATTATATTTTGAAGGTCCCATTGATCCTAAATATAACAAGGAATACATACTAGTGTGAACTAATTATGTCACCAAATGGGTAGACGTTAAATCCTTAACCCATGCCTAAGATGGGAAGGTATCTAAGTTCTTCTATGAATAAATCTTCACCCACTATGGAGTACCAAGAGAAATAGTTGCATACCAAGGGCCATAGTTCATATCAGACCTCACAACTACCTTGGTCAAGGAATATGAAATTAGACACACGAAATATATCCCCTAACATACTCAATAAAATGGTCAAGTGGAAGTGACAAACCAAGAACTAGGAAATATCATCACTAAGAGTGTCAGCCTGCATAGAAAATATTGGTTAACTCATCTTATAAAAGTTATTTTGGCTTATAGAATCACTTGGAAAACTACAACTAGTTTCACTCTATATGAACTAGTTTATTGTTAAAAGCCTATTTTGCCCATTAAGTTTGAACATAATAAATTAATAACAATACTTGATTTGGGCTTATATATTTCTTAATATCAATAATATAGGATCATGTAATTGAATTCACTTGATGAACTAAGAAAGGAAGCACTTCATCATACTGAAATCGTGCAAAGATAATGTGTAAGATGGTATGACATGAACATCAAGACTAGGAATTTCCAACCAAGAGATTGGGAACTCTTTCTTAACTCTAAATATAAGGATAATAAATGAAATTTATAGTCTATAAGTCTTGGTCCTTATGAGATCGAACACATTTTTGACAATGGAGTTGTAAAGCTCATGACCATTGACTCTATTTGGTTTAGACTACATGTTAATGGCTATAGGCTCAAGCTATATAAGAATCCATTTTCCAAGGAAAATCTCACCAACATTTTGAAGAATAACATTCATCTCTTCTTCATGAAGCCAATCAACCTATTCCTATAGTCAAATGGTTTTTTGTCAACCCTTCTCTAATATTTTTAAAGAGTAATAAAGCTTAATGCAGCCTAGAATAAGTCATTCACAAATGGATTTGTTATGGATGAATAAAATATTATCCTCTATATTATTGTGATTTTATTTGAGATCGATTTATAAAATTTAAAAAAAAATAGTAATGAAAACCTTTAGGTATTGTTGACAAATGTTATCTCTAAAAACTAGGTCACTAGCTGATCGATATTCATTAAAAAAATAAAATGAAAAAGAGAAAAGATGCTACTAGAATAAAAAATATTTTGCTTTCCCTTATTTTCTTAAAGATTAATTCCCTTGGAGTATAAATATATTTCCTACTTTCTACAAGATGGAAAACTTATCTCTAGACATGAAAAGCTTGTTGGTGTAGGATAAAAACTTGTTGTTATAGGATAACACTTACTGCTACATGAAGCATATCTTGATACAAGATTTATTCCTACATTCCATCCTACATCAAGCATTTTATCTCACTCAAATTTTAGTGTATGCCATGATTTCCACTTCACATCATCATTTGCACAATTATGAAAGGTATTTCTATAGGTAATATGGTAATTATTCTATATTTATTTCCTATCATACTTTTAATTATTTATAAAAGATTATGAGACTTAATTTTATTAATTAACCATCATATCTTATCATTATCATTTTTTTTATCATCTCCTTCATTGATGTGACCATTGACATAACTGCTACTCGTACCTCTTACTCTTATCATGAGTGTTTTATGCACATCAACTTCATCCCTCGAGGATAAATGATAGATTAAGTTGGGGGAGATTTTATATTAGTTAAAAAATATTATTTCACCTCCCAAAGTAAAAGTTATAAATCATTCCACCATTTCCCAAAATTCTTTCTATAATAACCTAGACCTACAACTCACACAATATAGGAGGTGATTTGTTTAAACATGAACCACTAAACATCACCCCCTTGAAAAATAGCCTAAAAATCTTGGCCTTGTTTTAACATATAGGATGGGCACAATATTTAAAGAAAACACAATCCCTAGATGAAGGAATCATAGAGGAATTTTTTAGTACATTGCATAATGTCTTGGAAATGGTAAAGAGGATGGAAATCAAGTTGATAGAAATAGACCTTAGCAGTGTAATGGGAATAACAAGAATAGGGGAGGAATTTCAAGACAAATATGAGGTTGAGGTTAAGAGATGAAATTTTAGTAGAGTAAATGAATGATTGGAAACTTTAAAGTATGGATCCATAAGGTTGTTTCTACAAGGAAGATGGGTTAAGGTTTTTGAATTTATCTCCAGATATTTTATTTATGAAAGAAGGCATTCTATGTTGTATGGCCTACACTTCAAGTTTTTGAATCATTTATGACATAGAATGGAGATAAATATTCCCAAATTTTTATTCACATGATCACCAAAATATTAGAGAATTTTCAAAAAGGTAATTCTAAAGTTCTCTCCCACCATTTTCTCATCTAGTTACTTCTTTAAAACTATTTGTAAAGAAGTAGACCCAACATTAATTGGGAGGAATTTCTCCAAGTACCAGGAAATGAATAGAGTAATAGAGAAGAAAATGAATTAGAGGTTGAATAATAAATATTAAAATAAGAAGAAGCCCTCCTTACAGAACCATATGAACATATAGTAGAAAACCTTTCTGTAGCCACACAAGAACCTATAGAATAAGGTATTCCTATAACAACATAAGAACCTATAGAAAGGACTAAAAAAGGGACTTCTAGAGGTAGGGAATCTAGAAGGAAGAGGAAGAAAATCATTCTCCAGTCTGATTTAGATGAGTCCAAGGAGGAACTTCCAACTTCTTGCAATAAGACCAAGGTAACCACTACTTCTCATGGATATCATAGATTGAGGAGAAAGATGAGAACTAAACCTTATTCTATAATTCAAATAAATGAAGAATTTGGGAAAGAATGGACTACTAGTAGTAATGAATCTTTAGAGATTGAAATAGATAAGGAATAATGTTATCTATTTTTCCATTAGGAAGAAGTAGTATAAGTTGAGCATAGTTTTGAAATTTTCCATGAAGAACCAATACAAGAAAAAGTAGAATAAATTGGATAGAGTCTTGAAGAATTACATGAGGAATATGAACAAGTTGAACATGATTTTGAAGAATTCCATGAGGGGCCAATATCAAAAGAAGTAGAACAAGAGTTGCATGAGTAACTTTTTGAAATAGCTTGTCAACTTCATCCCTCAGTCAAATATCATCTTGTAGCCAACATTCTACAACCTTTTGTAGAGGTTAATCAACAAAAAGAACATAAAGTTTCCCATGAGGTGAGATGCCACTCATATTTTGTAACATATTATAAACTATTGAATTGGATGGATAATTAATTTGAATCTTATAAGGAACTGAGGAAAGAAAATAGAAAATTGAAAGATAAAAAATAAGTTGAAGGAAGAGATCATCACTAAACTAAAACAAAAAGTTGAGGACATGGCTGGTATAACATAATAACTCTTTGATTGTAGGCCTTATGCAAAAGTTTATTTAGTTTATCTTGAAGAAAAATGGCACAAGTTTATATTTACAAGAATTTATTATGATATACCCCATGAAGTTATTGATCCCTATATAAATTAATTCCAAAATGAAGAACAAGAACAATTGTTTGATTTCTACCTACATAATTATGTTGTTATGTATGATAGAGAATAGAATCCCAATCTATATGTTGGAGATGTCCAATTGCAAGAAATTTCATCATACTTATTAAATGAATAGAGAATAGGAAGAGAAGTACTAGAATACAAAATAAATGAAAATGGAAGTTAGTTATTTATTAGGAGTGAATCAATGGCACCTAATGTTGTATTAGTTGAGTGGGATGATATCATGTTGAATAATGAAGTAAGAACTTGGTTTAGAAAGATATGTGATGAGGTCCAAGATTTTTATTTAGGATTGAGAAATTTTTTGGTCCTTCTATAAGAGAATCATGCACTGAATGATGTAATGAGGTCACCCTATTAGTAATAAAGAGAGATCCCTATGCCACTTTTGATTTAAATGCAACATTTACTAGGACCACAAATTACATTCTTCATATAGGTGATATGGGATCCTAATTGCTGAACATAATGTTCTAACCACCTCTATTCTAGTATCATGTTATAGATAAGTAGGATAAAACTGTAGTGGATGAAATTAGGTATGACAAAATTTGGAAACTATTTGAATAGAGGTGTGGATTCTACAGTTGCCTTTCCAGTGGTGTTATTGATCATATGGATTTTAGATTTCTTTATAAATTAGGAATAAACAAGTATGATACTTGATTTTGAGCAAGATATTAAGCTAGGGGGTGTGATGATACCTATAAATTTAATTTTATTGTGTCCATATATTTTAGTCATCCATTTTTTTATCATGATTTTGAACACTTTTCCATATAGTTTCCTACTTTCATAAACCATATAGCATTATGTTTTCAAATTATTTTGAATAGTTATAATTATGTATTAGAATTAAATATACGATAGTTATCTATTATTTTAGGATGATTTTTATATAAATGTGTTTTGAATATTTTTTGGAGAAATAGGTATATAACATGGAACATTTTGCAGTAAAAGAAATCTCATTACACAGACCATCCTACAGCCAATTCGTGACCAAAACCATGGATGAACAAATTTTGATTATCTTCCAACTGGCTCATATAAATGAATCTAACCTATATGGATCTCAATAAAGAATTAATTCAATAAAATATAGCCTTTTTTATCCTACAACAAAGTCACAAGATTCATATGAAGGACATCTTTAGCGAAAGGAACAAATTTCAGTTATCCCAATTTGAATGTATCTTAGAATAGATTGTATATATTGTTTTGCATAAAAAAAAATCATTTCTAGTATATAAATATGTAGTAGTAGAGTTGAGATATATAAAAAATAATATATGTTAAATAAATATTGACAAAAGTATATTGTGTTAAGCAATTATGATTGTAACTTCATGCAGTAATTCTTAGCTACAGTTTTGATTAATATGAGTGAGAAATTCTATGTTTGATTAGTGTTGTAAGAGGAGGGGTTGAAGCTAGAGTTATAAGAAGGGTGTGCCCCCTTTGGAAGGATGCAAAAACAATCTAACCTATTTTATTAGCTAAACATGTTATTTTATTTCCTTAAGCATTGTGTGTTTCATTTTTTAATTGTGAAAGTTACATTCTTATTAAGATTTTTTTAAGGAAGATTCAATGCATAATCATTTATTTTTACCATACTTTGTTTATGTTTCATTTCAAGCATTTCATTTACTATACTTTAGAATCTTATATATAATTAACATAATTTCAAATTAGAGATTGAGTGTGCACATATAATGACATCACCCTATCAAGTTTGTGTCCTTGCATTGACATTTAAATGAGGTAGAAGGTATAGATCCATGGTTAATTTCCTTGTTCATTTTCATCAATAGAATTATATCTTATTGTGAATCAACTACTAGTTATTGCACATATACACTTAACATGGAGAATGACATGTGGTTTGAATACCCTCTTTAGAGTATTGGACATGTAGGTAATGTTTATCCATTAAAATAGTAGTGGTTAGTTTCAGGTCAATACATGATATTTCCCATTTTAGGCCAAAAAACTAGTTTCAAAAGTGGATATAGGGTTTCAATATAAAGAAACAAATATATGGATATTCCACATATAATTAGACCTAGGGATCACCCAAATAGATTTAAAAAATAATAAGATGGTGTAGTGGCCTATACTAGAACAAATAGGTGAAAATCAAATAGATATAACTATTAGGATTTGTCTCTAGAATTATAAATTGTTAACTAAAGCTTGAATTTACTATCCAAGCATACCCATAACCTAGTTCATATTCTAAGATACTCCAATCTAGTTTTATGGATTTTATTTTTCCTACATTTAGTCTTAGACCTACACATTTCAATAAAATTATATGTTTTTAAATTCCTCTTATTAATTTCCATATTTACTAAATGTAAGTGTTAAATAATATTTTAACTTTTATAATTCATATATATATTTAACTTTTCATATTTAATATGATATGAATAATATACATGGTTATATATTATTAAGGTTCATTAACCAAAATAAAGTAATGCATGATTCATGTTAGCCTGAGGCTTTTTTTTAAATATTTATTTGATAATGGAAAGTTGGTTAAACCATTTAAGATTAAATTTTAATGTAACTAAAAATAATAGGTTACTAAAAATAACAAGTTTCCTAAACTTCTAAATGAAACAATTTTAGTTAACTCTACAATTATATTTTATTTTGATAGAAACTATCAATAGTGTTCAAATAACATTGTAATTATTATTTATTTTAATAGGATTTTAATTTTTCATGATAATTATGTATTTAATTTTTGAACTATTATAACACTTTATGCATTATTTTAGAAGACTAATGAAGAATGAAGAATTATAAATATTTTTGTTTCTCAAATTTATGTTTTGTAATTTATTTTTATGTTTTTGAGTCATTTCACTCCTGGCCCCATCATAAAGGGAGTTGTGTGTGGTAATCTATGAAATTTTTATTTCATTTTATCATTCATTGTCTTTGTGCTTTATTTATTCCCAAATTTTAATTTTTTTGAATTTTGTCTACTATTTTATTATGATCAATTTCCATTTATAATACATTTTTGCGATGGAAATTAAGCTTTTGACTATGGTGCTACATTTATTTAAGTATTTAGAGAATCTTTAAATGATATTTCAAACACTTATATTGGATGGGAAAATTAAAAAAAATTATATGATCTACTAGGGATAATTGTTGAAAGTTATAAATGTAGTTTTTTTTTTGGTGGATTGCATTGAGATGGATATTAGAAGTAGAGTGAATATTTAAATAACATCTATTTTTATAAGCCACATTTTTATTTTTCTCTTAAATAATACGTAAAAATATTGGTGGGAGGACACCTTTTTAAATGGAGGTTTTGTAGAGGATTATAAAATACATTGGATATGATGAAAAATGTTTGCATTTAAGATGTTTCAATATTAGGTATTAAATTTATAGGTATTGTACTTATGGATAATTTAAAATTAATTAGATTTATTATTTTATATCTTATATAAAATATGTAAATAATATATATTTCATGTTTATGGGAATATTATTAATAACTATTTTTTGACTTAATAAAAAAAAAATTGTTTGTGTGGTTAATCATTACAGTGTCATCCAAGATGAGTGTAGAATGGTACAATACACTAAGAGAGTAGTCATAATGATTTTTTATGTGGATATATGATTAATCAAAAATATTATACAACAACATAATCAAGAAATAAAATATATCACTTTTAAAAATATAAATCAAACATAATGATGAAGATGGTAATTTGGTAGAGGAATAATTAGTGAGTTTGATGTAGTCATGGAATAGGGTTATAATGAAGGATTAACATAGAAAATGTAATGGATGACTTTGATGTGAAATAAAGTAAATTCACATAGTAATGTAAAATTGAGAATTATTTTTTATATTTATTTATCTTAATGAGAGATTACAATGAAAATTCACAAAACTATAATCACCTACAACAATAGATCAAGATATAAACATAGAATGTTATAACATGGTAGTCTAATCTTGTATGTGATCCAATTTAATCACCTTATATATTGTTAATCTAGAATATCTCTTCTCAAAACCATCTCATGATTTCATTTTTGAAGTTTTTACAATCTTTGGATCAAACCAATTTTATAGAGGACTCTTCTCTAGACATATGCACTCCTACAAAAAATAATACACAATATAATTAATTTAATTTCATAATTATTTGATAATTCATATTATTATTGAAATAATTAAAATCATAGTTTTTAAAAACACACTATCTATTCACACTTTCATGTAATCTATGATGTGTTTTTTTCCCCACTTTTACAAACTTTTTCATACTTATACACACATTATTTTTATTTTGCTCAATTTCACATAGTTCTCATATTGTTTTTTTAAGACACATTTATATAGTCTACCAATATTTATCTAAAGTTATCCACATTCTTTTCTAACTTTACATACATGTTGTACATCCTCTAAAATTATGTGCCTACTTGAAAAAACTAACATTATTATGCATTGCATTTTAAACAAAATTTTGAGATGTGATATTATTGTATACCTTTATGTACTCAAGTATCACCAAAGAAAATAATTTTAAATTTAATTCCATTAATAAAACTTTCCTTTGAATGTGCCAAGAGGTTGATACCCTTGTATTAAAATAATTTGAATATGTTTTTCTTGAAAATCATAAATTCATGTTACAATTATAAAGCCATGAACCAAATCATATCCAAAAATTTCATTATCATATTAATCATCCATGAAACTCATTTGAGGTTATGATTTACTATCTTCATTATCACTACTAAGAGCATAAATAAAATATCCATAGTGCTATTTCACTTACACATTTACCATGTGACCTAATGTTTTCTCACACACTTGTTCTAAATATTTCATTATAAAAAATTTAATAATATTTTATTATTAGTAACGGAATATATATAGTTAAGGTGACATTCAATCTTCATTTTCACCTTTTTTGTTTTGTGTATGGATTGTGGTATTTCTCATTGTATAATGTTAACATTTAAAGGAACATTTAATATTGTTCCTTTTAATCAAAACTTAAGTTTACATTGTGAATGATTTTTTATTTTCATAAATTCCATTATAATAAAAAATAGTATTTTAGTTTTTAATTCAGTTATTTTTAATCCATAAGTATCATTTTATGTTATCATTTTAAAAATTAAAATCCTCTTTTTATAAATAGGGCACATTTTTAGTTGAAATTGATGTCTTGATTTGTTTAATTTATGGGGTGATTTATCAAATAAATGTCATTTAAAAAAAAGTACAACCAACCAAGATTCATTATAAAAATACTCAGTGAGTAGCATCTAAATTGGATAATTAAGTCAAAGAGTAAGAAGGTCAAACAATGACCTTTCGTCATCCACTACTGATGGTCTCGCACTATGACGTAGTGTAATTTTAGCTCTAATATTTTTATATAATGTAATGTGTTGTGATAAAATAAATTACATTATTTGTCTACCTATTTTTAAAACACATATTTTACAAGCAATCTCCTACTCTTAGGGTAAAATAAATATTTAGAGGTACTCTTAATATGTATTGTTGTCTAGATAGTTTGAGAGTTTATGAATCTTTAAAATTGAAAATTTAGGAATGATAATCCAAGAATTCAACTTGAAACTAAATCTTTACAAAGGTTAATATACAATCTAATGGATTTATATATGGTCTAAATAAAAAATTTATATAAAATCTTCTAATTTTCTAAAGCATCCAAAGATGATCCCATGAGCAGTATTTTTAAAGTTACAAGATATATCATTGAATTAATATACATATAAAATAAGTGCACCATTTTTAAATAAAACCCCCACATAGGGGATAAATACATCAATATGAGTCTCTCTTTGCATTTTTTTCTATGTGGTAAACACTCGTTGACAAATGGGTCTTTGAGTTCAACTCAACATCGTGACCCCACTAACCTATTTTTTATAAAAAATCCCAAAGGTGAAGAGTTAGGGATTGATCCATAAGTATACATATATAACATGTGTTCCAAATATAGATACACATAAACATAAAGGTGAAAAAACACATAACACTGATGTTTTTCACATCATAATCTAAGTAAAATTTTGTTGATGCCTCAAGGTATATCACAAGATTTAGATATTTTTAAGAAACAATCTTCTCATTTATGGACTCAAAGAATTCATTGGATGCCTATCCAGTTCTGATATTCTTGATATCTTTGGTGGAATAGTGGCAAAGCAATGAACTGTTTAAGAAAATTATAATGTAACTAGTTGGTTTTTGGGAGAAACCATGGTCTGAAAGCTATCTTGTAAATTTCAAAGATAATATAAACTAATTATATTTAATTATGATCAAAACCCAAGGTCTAAAGTCTATTCTAGTAGGTATATCTATAATGAGAGCTAAACTAAAGTTAGTTCATAAAAAGGGGAAAATAGAAGGGTGGGTCAAAAATAAGGTCTTCTCATTTTCAATCCAGACATTATGATAGAGCTTAAATTTCATCAAGACATTTACTAAACAAAAAATATGATATGAAATTTCAAAGGCATAGATCCTACCATATATTAGGCAAATGTCTAAGGATAAGTGAAAAAATGCAAATAAGAAATTAAGTTCACTTTAGAGATTTACTTCCATAAAAAAATTGCATTAACACATCTATAAATAAAGTATGGAAAATGAAATGAACTTAAAATCCTTCAATCATACTAGCTTAATCACAAATTAAAAACTTTTCATTCATATGAACACATCAAGAATCCATTAAAATAATTCAAATTTGGACATCTAAATAGATAATTGAGAGAGAAACCATAATAGCAAACACACAAACAAATACTAGAAAATATTTATAGAATTCCCTCATTGTATTAATTTCTCAAAGTTTACACAAATATTTTACTCCAAAACTCCATCCACTTTACAAATGAAAATACCCCTTTTATAAAAGACTACGGAGGTATGTTACTCAATCATGTCAAATGATAATTATACAAGTGTTTAGGATAGTTGTCCTTCTACAACATTCTATAAATAGACACTTTATAAATGGTCTGACCTATAAGCAATGCATTTTTACAAAGTTACACATTATTTTATAAAATAATATGATCTTTTCAAAATGATATACATGTTTAGTTATTAAATAATATTCTAGAGTCATAAAATTTGACTTTAAGACTCCCTTATTGTTCCCATCATTTGCTTCTACTATAGTATATTCATTTTTAGTGTTTCTCATCAATCATCTTGAGGTTGATAATGGGTTCCATGCAAATCTTCCTTTCTTGATCTTCTAAGCCTGTAAGGTCCTTGTTTACCATGTTTAATGCTTTCATGATGCTCCTGGTATGACTAGTCATCTATTTGGTTGATAAAATCATGTATATGATCCTATCATTATTTTCACCCATTTTACCTTGGCTTTGATTCCTTACCTTCTACATGAATTGAGTAGCTCTATGTTTGAAATCCTCATCAGTGATCAAGGTAGTGGGGTTGAGTGAAGTAGGATCCTTGATCAATCTTCCCAATATGTGCACCATCTTTTCTTTTAATTAATTGAGATCATTATAAATATCTCCCATTTATTTGGATGATTTTCTCAAAGCTTTAATATTCTCTATCAATATATCCATAGACATATTCAAATGGGCTAGACTAACTATCTTAAACCTAAGAATTTGGTCCTCTATCAAAACATTGATTAATTCGTTTGTCTTGTTTCTTGAAGCCTGCCATTAACCAACATGGCATGTAGACATGGACTCTACTTGTTCACTTCATCTTGATTAGATCTTATAGCCTTCAAGGTTCTAAATAAATCATACATGGTTGCCTCAAACATATTTATCATATCTCCTAGTACAATAAAATTGATTACTCATGTATGTTGTTTTTGTGTTATCACCCTTTAATAGAAGCTTGGAATTATTATATCTATGCTTGAGCTAGTTCAATAACATCTTTCTCAAACATATAATCTTCACCAGGCCTATGTCTATGCTTCTAGGTCAAACTAGTCAATGGCTCCACTTTTTTGATATATCATCTCTTCACCTCCTTGGATGACCTTCTTGTCAATAAGCCTTTGCAAAATGGTAGTCTTTAGATCATACTTGACTCTAACTATAGGTTGGGTGACATGTGGCATAGGGACCTCCATTTGTGATGAAGTTACTAAATCACTTGGCATGGCTAATCTCCTTACCTCCTTTTCTTGCAGAGTAATGATCCATGGTTTCATTTGTTATTATAAGGTAATGTTGGTAACCTTCAGCATACCCCATAGATGTTGAATAGAAGGAAACTTCTATATCCTTGATTCATAAATAAACCACTCTATGATTGGTGGGCCATACAACAATTTATCTTCAATAAATAAATTGAACTCTTTAAAAGATGGTATCACTCTGTGTATTTTAGCATTTGAGACAATGGCTATCTCTACTTTCCTCTTGTGAGGGTCAATAACTCTTATGTCCAAAAATTCCCCTTTATCATCCTTAGTTTCCTCAATACTTATCTTTTTTCTTCATCTAAATTTGTATGTCATAGACACCATCTTCAATACATTCTCAACAAACTCTTGAGGATCTATTTATATGATATGAACCTCCTCTTGATGTAATTCATGTATTGCTATGTTGGAGGGTTCTAGATCTGATGAACTAGAAGGAATATCACTTAACTTTCTTTCCTCTAGCCTCTTCTCTTTAGGCTTATGTTCTACTTGTGTTTCTACTTGTATACTAACTGATGGAAGTATAGAGGGTTCACCACTTATCATATGATATTGTCTAGGGCTCAATTGCTAATTATTATCCACCTTTTGATCTTTTTTTAATCCATAATTAGGTATTATGTTATGTTCCTTTAATCTTCTTGTCACTTCAAAGTATGAGGATGCCTTCATGTATATGAAGTCAAAGCTACTAGTTTCATGTTCATAAGGTGAATTTAAAATACCTTTGATCCTTAAATGTTATTTCACCATCTAATAAGGGTCCCATTTCCTAAGGTCATCCATTTTTAGGTTAAAATATAACCTATGCTTTGATCTTTCTTCAATATTATCCCACTGTATAAAATTTGTCTTACCAATTATCATAAGAACTCTATGAAGAAGTCCATTTTTTTGGTTTTATAAAGGCCATCTACAGCATGGAATAATTGTTAGGCCACATTTTACTTTGATAGGTAATTAGTAACTTGGACTCATAACTTGAGAGGAAAATTATAATTGTCTTCAATCCTTATGCATATATAATCAAGGTATGACCATATGTGTCTCACTAGCTCAATATATTTTTTGATTATATGGCTTACTCTCTCCATGGGAATGCCAGTTATGGCCTCACTCAGTGCTAATTAAAGCCTACCATTGGCCAACTTGGCATGTAACCATAGAAATCTACTTATTCATTTCATCTTGCTTGGATGTTATAGCCTTCAAGGCACTGAATAAATCATACACGGTAACCTCAAACTTATTTATCATATCTCCTAGTACAAAAAAATTGGATTTTTCTTGTAATTTCTTCTTTTGTTGCTTTAACCCTTTGATAACAGCTTGATAATATTCTATATATGCTTGAGCTAGTTCAATAACATCTTCCTCAAACATAAGACTTTCACCAAGCCTTTGTCCTTACTTTTAGGTCAAACTAGTCAATAGCTCCACTTTTTGATATATCATCTCTTCAACTCCTTGAATGACCTTCTTCTTAGTCACCATTTACAAATTGGTAGTCTTTAGATCATACTTAACTTCAACTATAGGCTGTATGACATGTGGAATAGGGACCTCCATTTGTGATGAAGTTACTAAATCACTTAGTGTTGCTAATCTCCTTACCTCCTCTTCCTATAGAGTAATGATCCATGGTTTCATTTGTTGTTGTAAGGTAATGTTGGTAACCTTCACCATATCCCATGGATGCTAAATAGAAGGCAACTTCTCTATCCTTGGTTCATATATTAACTAATATGGAATTGGTGAGATATACAATAAGTTATCTTCATTGAATAAACTTACTTCTTTCAAAGCTAGTGTCACATTGGGACTATTAACCTTTGAGATAATGGTTGTCTCCACTTCCCTCTTAGGAAGGTTGATAGTGACTAAGTCCAAAGTTTCCTCTTTTTCATCCTTAGTTTCGTTAATAGTTGTATTTTATTCTTCATCTAAACATGTATATCTCATAAATATAATCTTTAATACATCCTCAATAGACTATTGAGGATCTATGGCTATCATATGAACCTCCTCTTGATGTAATTCATGTTATGTTACTTTGGTAGGTTTTGGAGATGATGAAGTAGAAGCAATATAACTTGAATTTATTTCCTCCATCCTCTTATCTTCATGATTGTGGTATGCTTGTGTTTTTTATTATGTACTAACTGATGGAAGTGTAGAAATTTCACCACTTATCAGATGATACTACCTGGGGCCCAATTTCCACATATCATCCACCTTTTGATCTCTTTGTAATCTAGAGTCAGGTTTTATGTTATGTTCCTTAAATCTTATTGTCACTTCAAAGTATGAATATGCCTTAATGTATATGAAACCAAAGGCACTAGGTTGATTATCATAAGGTATATTTAAAATACATCTGATATTTAAATATTCTTTCACCTTCCCGTAAGGGTCCCATTGCCTAAAGTCATCCATTTATAGGGTGAAAGACAACCTATGATTTGATGTTGCCTTAATATTATGCCACTATCTAAGATTTGTCTTGACAACTATCATAAGGAATTTATGAATAAGTCCCTTTATTTAGGCATTTCAAAATCCATCTAAACCATAGAATAATAGTTAGGCCACCTCTTGCTCTACTATCTTATAAAGAATATGGACTAGTAAATTGAGATGATAATTCTGAGTGCCTTCAATCCTTATGACTATACAATCAAGGTAAAACCATATGTATCCCATTGCCTCAATATATTTCTTGATTATAGGGCTCATTCTCTCGATGGGAATGGCATTTATGGCCTCACTCAGTGTTGGGTAGACACAATCACATATAAAATGAATATGATCCCTATTCTTATAAATTTTCAACATAGAATAATACTAAGAAATCATCTAAGTACCACTTGGAGGCCATTCTCTCTAATATAGAATTTTTGTATTTGTATAAATGGCATCTAGGATGTAGGACATCATGTATAATTGAGTTTTATTATTATGTTTGATTGCATATATTTGCCTACTCAATGAGATACTAATTATCTCACCTAGTGGGGAATAATTATTTTGCAATAATGAAGTAAACCATGTGCACCCATAAAGGATATACATATGTAGTGGTAGTGGTTGTATACACACACAACTTATTCAACATAGTCATTATCATCCTAATTCTAGGTCTAAATTAGCTGATAAGGATGCTTTTTATTGATATTTGAAAAGACTTGGTTGCCAAATTCTAACCACGTGGCTAGTATGTTCATCAAATTGTCTTCCTTGGCTCATGAGTTAATAGAAGATAAGTCAACTTGGAACTTGGGTATTTTGTAATAAGACTAAAATATAATAGAAAATATGCAGTCCACTTTCCTGTGATTGTGTTCATTAATTAACATGACCTTATCTATCTTAGCTTCCTTAAAAATTAGAGTAAGAATATCAATACAATAGAGTAACTATAGTTTTACAACTATGTAGTATAGACCAAACATCTATATTGATACAACATCATCATAGATCCTCTTTATTGAGAGATTTTTATCTTCTCCCTTGGTGATAGTCAGTTTGTTCTCAATTCTCCAAAATAATTTTGACCAATTATTGTCTCCTATGTTCAAGGTAGTAATGATGAACTCAATATCTTTTAACATAAATTTTTTTGCATATGTTGTCAAATATAGATCAAAATATTCTTTCTAAACATGCTTATGTGTTTCCATTGCTATAATCTTGATCGAATTATTCAATTACCCACAATAATTCAACCTTCTCTCAACTCAATTACTATGATTCTAGAGATAATTAAAGATAATCCATACACTTTAGGGATTTCGGAGGTTTATGTAGAGATTCAATAGTGGTAAGCAAGTTTGAATTTAAGATTTAATGCCTTATATTACATTTTATTTTCATATTTATACCTTTCACTTGTTGGGTTCCACAATATATCCAATATGACATGTCTTGTTTATGTGGCATGGCCATGTCATGTTGCTCATTTATTTGAAATATGAGCATTTGTCACTTTTGGACAAGTGTCACAACCTGAATATTGAATATTAATTGATTAAAACCATTGATCCATTGGAATTATTCCTAGCTTTAACATCCTCATGAGTCATTGATCTTCCATCTATGTTCCTGAGAGTGTTCCACTTGGTAACTTCATGGCTTTTTTTGCACTTTAAAAACACACTCTGTTGTTCAACACCTTCTCAGCATGTGGTAGCCTCTCATTAAATTTGATCCTAATAAATTATTTACCCACTCCATACTATTTATCTTGATCTATTAGTTTTAATTCTATTTGGTAATCTCCATCTAATTTGTCCCATTTAATTCAACACAATTTTGTCACACGTCATTACTATTTTTAGTTTGGTCTCTTTAAAAAGTATGCGTTGATTTATATCATTTATCTCATGGATGTATGATTAAACATTAATCATTGATTCTTTTATTTATGCTCAATATTCAATGCAAACCATCGATATGCTTGATCTCTTGCTGAGATCATGACACTTATCAGTCTCTCATTCTTTCATAGGCTCTTTGACAATTTAACTCTTCAACCACCATCATATTTTCTTTTAAAAGATTTAAATGCACCATTGATTAATTATTTTGAATTATTAACTCTTTCTATGCCCATGAATCATTGATCTTTGCTACGATCTCCCAAGATCTTGGTACTTGGCATTTACACATTAATTCATTCCAATGACCAATGAAAATAAACCATGTAAAAGCTTGGGAACATAGAAAAACTTATGGTAAAGTTTTACACTAAGGTTTTGGTCATGTTAATAAAAATTATTAGAACTTTAGGATAAAATTTAAAATAATTTTAAAACATAATAAAAATGCCCCTGTATTTAATTATTCCCTATGAACAATAAAATAGACTAGGTGATGTTTCGAGATATAAAGGATTTAGCATGAAATTTTAGACTAAGGTCTTAGTTATGTTAATAAACATAGTTAGGACATAGGATAAAATTTGAACAAGATCTAAGTTATAAAAATGTCCATGCATAAATTTTATCCCACATAAATTTAAAATTATTTCAAAAAGACCAAGGCTAAAAGGTATTAAACCAAGGTTTCTACATGATTAAAACCTAGAACAAATTAATTAATTAAAATACAAAGGTTTGATCAAAATAATGGGTCAAATCAAAAACAATGTATAAAACCCTAAACAATGTTCATTTTAATGGAATTCCATTATACCTGCAACATGGAAACATGAGAATCAAAGTTAGAAATATTAGATAAAGTCAAATGAAGATTATAAGCTAATATGTTAATGCAGACTAGATCAAGCATGATGCTAAAATAATGGAATTTGATCAAGTAAGATGTTTAATTTAAGGCATAAATTTGTAGAATTTGAATAAGGGTCCTCATTTTTCAAAAAAGGGGGTATGTTGATGTCAACAAATGGTGACTTCTAGGGGAAACATTGCAAAATATTTGAATTGAGATACTCTTGGTTTAAACTAATAACTAGGATATTAATTACACATGATCAAGTACAATCACTAAGATCAATTCATGATAAAAACAAGTCTCATAGATTCAAAATTGTGATAAAACATCAAAACTTAGTCATGTTGTGTGTGCTTTGATTCCTTAACTATTTGTCATGGGATTTAGAGAACAATATTCATATTTCATGACCTTAATTATTAACATTGACTTATAGCATATTTAGATATTCATTAATAATCATAATTTTAGAATATGAAAGGCTTGGTAATTTATTTAATACTAGCCATGTGTCCATAACCTTGGTAGAGATACTTTTGGCTCCACTAAAGGGCTTACTTCACTACCATTTAGTCATTCATAGCCCTGATGGAGGTTACTAGAATCACTTTTACTTAGAAAGCTTTCAAATTTTCAATAAGGCTCTTTTTTTGGTATTTTTCAAGTATATATAGCTTTCAACAAAGGTTGGGAACCAAAATTAGTCAAGTTTTAGGATTTTGTCAAATGTTTGGTCTTTAGACAATCATTGTTCATCATAAACTTCATATTAGGCAATTATGTTCTTTAAGTGATAATATGACATTGCTCCAATAATTCAAACTTTCACTCAACATGTACAATCCTTATTAGAATAAAAATTATATTAGAACAAGGTTTAAGATTTTAGGGAATAATTATCCTAGATATCAACCCTCAGCAATTTCTCAAAATCCTAACATCAAGGTCTAATTTCCAAAATCCATGATCAACCATTGTGGAAAAATCATACATGCATTCTTGATTTGTGAATTTATTTGAGTAACTACATGAATTAGAGCTTAAAAATTGTATTAAAAAATACTTAGTTGAATGTAAGGAACAAAGTAGAGAAAAGGAAACACAGAACAAACCAAACAAATAGTAAGCAAACAAATATTTACAAGAATTATGTACAAATAAGGAACAAAGAA
Source organism: Torreya grandis (assembly GCA_037957365.1). NCBI lineage: Eukaryota > Viridiplantae > Streptophyta > Pinopsida > Cupressales > Taxaceae > Torreya > Torreya grandis. Next base: position 41,900 of record JARHVA010004468.1, read on the forward strand.
GAAATATGAAAGAAACTAATCTAAGCCTACATACACTATTTCTAACTAGTCTTATAAGTTACTCCATGAAGATTTAGGGTGGGATAATAGATAAATAGTGTTTGAAATATTACCCATTTATTGGCAAAGTGAAATCTACTCCATGCAAATCTTTGATCTTTAAGGTGTTATCTCCTAATGTTCCAACAATTTGATAAGTACCAATCCACAAAAGAGTGAATTTACCATGCTTTCCTTTTTGTTTAGATGATTTATCCCAAAGGAGAACTAAGTCTTCCTTCCTAAACACCTTAATCTATGAATTATTGTCAAACCATCTATTGATTGTGGTTTAATGTCTGCTGAAGTTAGAAAATGCCTCTTCACTTGCATCCTCCATCTATATGATGTCAAAAAAACTTGAACTTTCATACTCTTTGTCTTCTTCCATGTACTCCTACATGAACTTGTATGTTGGTAACATGAGAGAAATGGGAAATATAGGTTCTTGACCATATACTTGTAGAAATGGTGATGCTTTGAGAGCTTGTTTTACTCTAGTTCTATCTATCCAAAGAGCATATTTAAGAAATTTGTGCCACGTCTTAGGTTGTTTCATTGCAAACTTTTTGATATCTTTCATCAAGTTCTTATTTTTTGATTATGACACTCCATTACCTTGAGGGTAATGGTGTTATGAAAACATGAGAACAATGTTGTTATCATAAGGCCACTCAGTCATCTCAATAGATATGAAGGTTAATCCATTATCACAAACTAGTGAAACTGGTGTCCCAATCATATGAAAATGTTTTTTTATAATAAATTGAGTACATCTTCAGTTATACATTATTAAATTACCACTACCTTTATCTATCTTGTGTAGTAATTGGTATCAGTAAGCTATTTATGTCCATCTAAAGAATTAGGGTTGATCACCCCGATAAATTCCAATCTCCATTGAGCACAAAGTTTATCAATCATAACTAGTTTTAATATCATATCTTCTTGTGGCTACTTAGTGTTTAAAATTTGACATTGATGCCAATATCTAACATGTTTATGAGAATATTTGAAGATTATGGGCTAATAATATCCTAACCTCAGGATCTTATGAGCTATTATCTTTCCAGTGGGGTTTCTACTTCCAATATTTTCAAGTAAAGTACTCAAGATCTCAATTGTTTCTTCTTTGGAAACACACCTTAAGTAGATACCATAATAGTTATTCTTGAAGAATACTCCATGTTTGATCAAGAAATGTGTTTCCTTGAGCCTCAAAGCTCTTGTTTTCTCTCTACTCAATGTTGTAGGACAAGAACCATTGATTAGAATATGAATAATTGCATCATAAAAATAATTTGGTTAAAAACATTGTTGGTTCACCTACATGACATTCACTTTAAGATTAGTATCAAAAATAATTTAAATCAATCCTTGACACCTTACTAGCTTGGTATTTTTTATCTCAAGATCATACTCTTGGAGTATAGACATCTATTTACCTCTTCTCTCTCCTAGTTCACATTAACTAAGAATAAGTTTAGTGGTGAGGTCTGGTAATATTACATGTACTTTATTCCTATTTGTAGTCATATTAAGTCCCTCTTGATTGATTTCATGACCCTCATAGGAATCTTTTCACTGATTCTTAGTCATTCATAGTCTTTCAAACCTGATCCCATCTGAGCTAGGCTCCTCTTTTCAAGACAAATCCATCCCCTAGGTCCCATCAGCTTAAGAATATAGAAGCCAACTTAGACTATAATGTTGGACCCTAGGGTGTCCCATTTTTGGTGCTCTTATCCAATCACATTTCAAGCCCAAATGGTCATTTCCTTTTGGTTCCTATCCTCATTATTATTATTATCCTAATTTGAATACATTCAAACCATGACCAACAAATACCTATAAAAACTCATTAAAATTTCATTTATAAGGGGTTGGAAAACATCATAAAGCAAGCAAGAATACAAACAAGACTACTCAAGCATATTTTCCTATTGTCTGCATATAGCCATCCAATATCATTTATAGCTTATTTAAATACTTAAACCAGTTCGTAATCACCTCAAGCACACTCATTTTAGCATTTTGTATCTTCATACACACTATTTCTAAATCACATCAAGTGGGAGAACTACATATGGCTTTATCCCTCTTTGAAGTATTAATATGTAGGCAACCTGCCTACACAAGGGGTATGGATACACATTCATTGAATCTTACACACACTAACCCCCCCCCCACCCCCATATTTCAAAAAATTGGTTAAAATCATAATAGATTCTAGGGTTTTAAGACTAAATTAACTCTACATGGAGTTTTATGAACATGCAATAGTCAAAATTTCATGGGTGGGGTCTCACACACATAGTGAACAAAACCCATAAATCTAAAGTCTCCTAGACAATAGAAATATAAGTGGATTATAACACCAGAGCCTAAGGTATCATATTTTTGGTGCTCCTATCCAATCATAAAATTAAGGTCATATCCTAATTTGTGATAGTGTCTTAGTCCTACACAATGAATTCAAGCCTATGTCTTAGTCATGTTAGTCAATTTCTAGCTAAGTCTTCTTTTCTTTCTCTTATTACTATTTTTAGAAAATTTCAAATTGAAATAAAAGTATAAAAATCAGTAGCTTAATTATTTCATATGTATTTAATAATTATACTACTTAGACCCTTTAACTAAATTGAGAATAACACATCAATATTCGTAAAAAGGTTAAACTATTTGGTGAACTCAACTTACTTTATTTGTGCATAAAAATATTAGAAACCCTAGGGTAAATTCTCCTATTATTTTTACTATATGTTTCTGATTTTTACATACATATTAAAACCAAAAAATATAATTAAATTGTAAAATTTCATAGTAATTTTAAAATAATTTTCTTTAAAACTGTAGTTCCCATACTAGGTCCACCATTTTCCTAGTAATTTTCCAATAATTTTCTGATTTTTTACTAGCATATTAAAATTAAAAAATCACCTTAAAATTCAAAATTCAATAGTAATTTTCAAAAATATTTATTTTTCAAAACCTTAGGTTCATATACTAGGTCCCATTGCTTCTTATGGTATCACCTTACACCTAAAATCGGATTTAAAAAATGGATCTCACTTTTTTTCAAATTTTTCTTACATTTTTATCAAATAATAAGAAGACCATACTTGGTTCTATCATGTAAATTAATGGTGAAGTCTACCATATGTTAATACAAAGCTTCATTATTTAAATTTACGCTTAATTCTTATAATAATGGATGATATTACAACATTTATTGATAAAAGTGCACAAGATTTCAATATTTCTTTTCTATACTCTCTCTCACTCATGCGGAATAATTTCCAACTCCATTTTTCTAAAGATATTATAGATGTTATGTTACATGTCATATTTTTCTATACATTCATGCACAATTTCATGTTCTCTACGCCTTGATTTTTATCTCTCATATGGAAAACTTTTCAAGTTTATCTTGCTAAACATATTAGAAATATCATAACACATGTCAAAGTTTTTTATGAATTAATAAACAAATTCATGCCCTGTTTCCCTTGTTTATTGTCTCTCATGAGGAATATTCTTTATAATCATATTTTTATACAACTTATAACTCCACTTAAATGCATTTCATCCCATATACATGGTTTCTACCTAGATCTAGCTAGATATTTGGCTACTTTTGAGTATCTCCATTCAATAAATAATAAAATCCTTACACACCTAAAAGATCTATTGCATAAGTTAACAACAACCTATCAAGTTTCAATGAGATATCTTATGCATAGGAAATAATTTCCTTCTCCTCCTCTCCCCTAAGAGGGTGATAAATATTTTTAATCTAACTAGGTTCATTCTATCACTCCTCCAAAATGTGAGGCATCCAATACTACTATTCCTAATGCATACATTCAGCCTATGGCTTCTTCAAATCCTCTTCAACATATGTTCTTATATGTTTAATCAAAAGTAAATAGGTTTTGCATTTGTGAGATTCTAAGGGATTAAATCACTAGTATGAGCAAGTTAATTTCATATTTACAAAAACAAAATCATCTATTAAATGACAAGATCACAACATTGAAAAATTAGATTATAATACAAAAGCCTCAAAGTCACCCTAGTGTCAATCATATATATGCACCTTCATCTAGTCAATTGGTTGGAAGTAATATTCCATATCAAAACAAGAAATCATAAAAAAGTATTAAAAGATCAAACAAGATTTCAAGTGAGGTACTAAGGGAATGATTAAATCTAAGTTGATCAAAATACATCCTCTACATCTAGTGAAACGATCTAGATATTATTGTGCATATCATAAAATGCATGGGCATCACACAGATTCATGTTTGGTAGTGAATAAACATATATAATAGATAATTGTTAATGAGGAAGCTATAGAAGGTAAATCAATCAAACAATCCATGGTAACATAGGAACACATTGACAAAAGGTCAAATTTAGAAATAGTACAAAAATGGTTACCAAAACATAACTTTGAATAACAAAAAGATCAAAAAGAAAAATCAAAACAATAAATAGTACCATAATCATAGGTAAAGTATGGAAAAGATGCAAATCTACCTATCCAAAATGAGGCTCAACTTTCAAATCAGTATAGGTTTGGTCAAAAATATCTATAATATTTTGATTATCAAGGTCAAGGGTTGGGCAATCAAGCTCAAGGTATCACTACTCCTATTCTAGTGGTTAATATTTATCACTAAGCTTTGGGATTTATTGAACATCCTATAACAAATCACTCAAAAAATCAATTTATCAAAGTAAAAGATCTAAATAGAATAAAAGTCAACACTATCATTCTACTAGTTCAAAATCAAGATGATAATGATGAGTTTAACAATATTGGTTATTATGATATCCAAGATATCGATAATAAATATGAATATTTAGAGTCATATTCACAGCCATTCCTTCATGCATAATTACTTTGTTTGATATATGACACCATGATAGGGAGTCTCCCATGAGACTCATCAGTTAGTATCATTTCTTCTTAGTATTACTTGTACATAATTTATCATATTTCATTGTACATAATCTTCTTATGATTAATTGTATAGAGCTTATTTTGAAATTCTTGTACATAGTTTTCATGTTATTGATTATACATAGCTCATAACATTTCAAAAGAAAAAAAGTACAAGTTATCAAAAACATAAAACCATTCAAATTTATCAAAATTCTAAAAACATTCAAAATGACAAAACACCAAAAACATTTTGATTGTATGCATTATCCATACTTTACATTTCTACTTCTATTCTAGGCTTACATTTGTTATTCTATGATATTATTTGTCAATTTATCTACATTATCATGCTCTACTTGATATCCTTTGAGTGTGTGCAGTGACATATAGCTCTTTGATTATTTCACTCTACCTATTGAGGGGGCATCCTACTTCTACATTCAAGACATCGATACATATACTCACTGGGGGCATCTTCTACATAACTGCACCATCCAAGTTATGTCGTTCCTACACCACACAAATTACTCTATCAATGTTTTACTAGTATATAACACTTTTGTATTTCTTATCATATACCTAGTCTTGTATTACCATATCTTGCATACTTTCACATTCATTCTTTGATTAGTTAGATACGATTATATTTATAGTTTTTACATGTTTTTATTTCTTGTTTTGCATAGATAAATTGATTACATTCCTTAGTTCCTATTTTGTTTCATGTATATGCCTTAGGACATTTTCCAATGTCTATTGCTTCTATTCATTTGTGTGCCTTAGGAATTTTCCAATGTCCTTTTCATGTAATATTCTATGTGATTTTGGCTTTCACACCAACCTTTCATGTTTTCAAATGTATGTGTATGTGGAATTTGAACATGACCTGTATGCTTTATTTCTAGTTTGAGTGACATGTGCCCATGTCCCTTATTTGCTTGGCCCCTTGCCCACTCTTATACACTTCTTACTTCTTTATTTATGTACTTGTTACTTGTTTTCTTCTCTTTATTTACAATGCCATTATCCACATCATGTATTATCTTGCTATCTTGGATGCCATGATGGACATCATGCTCCATCCCTCCTTGCCAAATAACAACTAAAAAATAACCAAACTTCTAGTTCTAGTTTCAATTCAATACATTTCACATACTATTACATTGTTATATCTATCTAAGCATGTCCATATTTATCTAACAATATCCTTTAAAAACTATGTTATATCTTGAAATATCTTACCAATTATCATTGCTATATAAATTATTTCATAGCATAACACACTTTTAGGGCCCTTTCTTCTTATGGTAATCATTACAAGGTCTTCATTCCTACCCTAAGAAGAGGGACAATAAATAGTAGTTTTGTCATAGAGATTAGAGCTCTTACTAGATGAAAAACTAGTTTTAGAACACTTAGAACAACAATCTGAGGTCAAACTAAGTAAAACAAACGAATAGAATAGTGGTGATTCTATAACAATTTTTAGTTTTAAAAAGAGACAATAGTGTCAAACATGGACACCATTATTGGATGCTAGGGTGTCTTAATTTCAGCATTCCTATCCAAACAACAAAAAACTAGATTTCTTAGAAGTAGGAGAAAAGTAGGTTCAACTATAATTTTATACTTTTAGACCAATTAAGAATCAATAATTTTTAGTACACTTTTTTGAGAGAATTTATATATAGGGGGAATCATGAATGACATGATATCTCTCACTTCTATTTTTAGATATGATAGTTGGTATAACTTCTAGATAAGAATCCGTGTTGTAGACACCAATGATTGGGGGTAATGTATGTAGCATGGTTATTTTATTTTCTTTTCAAGTTCAACATATTAGCTAGGTATTCTTAGTATTTGTATGCCTTAATACATCTACAAGTAGTTGGCATCACTTTGGAGTGGCTTTCATACAATCCTAACCTCCACATTTTGGAATGGATTTCATATAAGCTTAGTGAGTAGTTTTGGAGAGGCTTCCATACAAGCCTGATCTCCATCTTTCAAAGTGGCCAAGAGTGGCTTAGTTTCAAACATGCATTCAACTATGCACACCAAAATTGTAATACTATAAAATATTCATGGGCTTTAGAATCCATCTCATATGACAAACATTTCATAATAGTATCAGTTTATAGCTTCACTTTATAGGGAAATGATGGAGCCAAAGGACTAGCTAGCCTATGTATTATTGATCCACATATTTAGAGGGATTGGACACATATTTCAAACATTGATTAACAAATTCATGATCACATAGCTTCACTTAGTGGGAAATGATGAAGCCAAAGGGCTATCCTTTGTATTCATGAGCCACTCTTGGGGAATTGAAAACTCATCTTTGTTCATGATATTACTCTTAGTACAACACATACTGATCATTACTTAGAATCATCCAACATCACTCAGCATCACAATATGTTTTATATTGGTTGACATACCTAGTAAGGTTTATTCACTCCTTTCTCTTCCTCTATCTCTTACCTAGCTTTTTATGTTCTTATTATATATATAATGTATCTAGTAAGAAATGATCTACTCTTTATTTTCTATTATAGATTCGCACTTCATAGAATTATCTCCCTATGCACACCCAACATCACAATAGATTCATGAGCTTCACCCTTCTAGGTAAGTTCAATTACGTTTTCTATATTTTCTTTATCATAGTATTTAATTTTGTTGCATCACTAAAATAAAGTGGGGGGAAGGGGGAAAGGTAGTCATATAAAATTCAAAAATTGGTAACTTGAGTGTGACTTGTGACATCCATCCCATAAGTCCCTCATACTTACTTTAATGACCCTCATAGGCATATCTTCATTGATTCTCAATCATTCATAGCCTTCCAGACCTAATCCTAGCTAAGCTAGACTCCTCTTTTCATGATAGATCCATATCCCCAAGTAACATCAACTCAGGACTATAGTTCCCAACTTGGACTATAACACTGAACCCTAAGTGTGCCATTTTTGTTGCTCCTATCCAATCACATTTTGAGCCCAAGACATCATTTCCTTCAAGTTCCTATCCTCCTTCATGTTAACCTAACATGAACACATTCAACCCATCACCAATATATCCTTATAAAATCCCATTCAAATTTTATTTAGAATGGGTTTGAAAATATCACAAAGTAAGTAAGAATAAAAACAAGACTACTCAAGAATATTTCTCTATCCTCTACATATAGCCATCCAATACCATTTTTAGCTTATTCAAATCCTTACACTATTCTCTAATCAGCTCAAACACACTAAGTTTAGCAGTTTTCATCTTCATACACACTATTGTACAAAGCACATCAAGTAAGAAAAATACATATAGCTTGATCCCTCTTCGGAGTATTGGTATGTAGGTAGCATGCCCACACAAGGGGTATGGATATGCGTTTAGTAAATCTTACACACTAGCCCCCCTCTTTCTTAAAATTAGTTAAAAATATAATGAAGTCTAAGGTTTGAAGATAAAATAAGCTGTACAAAGAGTTTCACGAATATCCAACAGTGAAAATTTTGTAGGTAGGGACTCACAGACACAATGAACAAAACCCAAAAATCTCATGTCTCCTAGACAACAGCGACAAAAGTGGACTATAGCACTGGAGCTTAGGGTGTCATGTTTTTAGTACTCCTATCCATCATAAAATGAAGGCCAGATCTTGATTTATGATAGTGTCTCAGTCTTGCACAATGACTTCCATCCTCTATCTTAATCATATGAGTTAGTTTCCAACTAAGCTTTGTTTTCTTTCCTTTATTTCTATTTTTAGAAAAGTTCAAACTTTAATCAATTTATAGAAATTAGTATCTTAATTATTTTATATTTATTTACTAATTTTACTACTTAGATCCTTTAACTAAATTGGGAATAATACACTAATATTCCCAAAAAGTTTAAATCACTATGAATGTAGTGTCTAAACTTCTTAATAGCCTTAACTAAAGCTAATTATTGTTTCTCAATAACATAATTGTTTAAATCAACATTCTTAAAATTAGTTATTATAAATGCAATAGGGTTATCACACTTATCTATTTTTTGAGTTAAAATAGTCATATTATATGATCAAAAACAAAAGAATAGAGATAGAAATAAGTTGTGAAATCAAGACTTATCAATATCGGTGCCTATCCAATTGCTTGTTTAATTTCATTGAAAGATTTCCATGTTTCTTCATCCCATGTGACCTTCACATTTATCTTAGTCATGTCATTAATTGGCCTCACAATTTATACAAAACCAAAAATAAACTTTCTCAAAAAATTGATTTTTTGAAAGAAAGACTGTAATTCTTTTCTATTGTTAGGGGTTTCTATTTTAAATATGGCATCAACTCTATCAGTATATATTGATACACCATCTGTGGTTATAACATTACCTAATAATTTATATTATATAACACAAATTATGATTTTCATAGGATTCATGGAAATTCCATACCTTCTACAATGTTCAAATACCTATTTCAAGTGTATAATGTGGTTTTACCTATTTTTAGAAAACACGGTTATATCATCCATATATATAATAATTCACTTAACTATGAGACCTTGGAAATCATGGTCCATATCTCTTCTAAATGTATTTCCTATATTTATTATCCCAAAAGGCATTATCTTGTACACAAAAGTGGCCCACTTAGTTGTGAATGTAGTCTTCATTATATCTTCCTTATTAACAAGAACTTGATTATACCCTAAAAATACATCAAGAGAAGGAATCATAGTAGAAAAAATAAAAGTTTAAATTACTTGATCAAGATATGGTAAAGGATATTTATTCTTTTTATAATCTTTATTCAAATTTATAATGTCAATAAATAGTATAATTTCTCCATTTTTATTCCTAACTAGCACCAAATTGGCCACCCAAGAAGAATGTCTAATAGGAAAAAGAATGTTTGCATCTAATAGTTTCTTGACTTCTTTGTAGAGCAATGGTTCTAAAATAACATTGACTAGTCTTTGATTTTGTCTAAAAGTTTTACTCTTTTAATATAATGGTATGGGTAATTACTCTAGGAATAAAGATCTTTAAGTCATCATAGGACCATGCTATAACATATTTTTACTTGGTCAACAATTCTTTAGCTTTTCTCAATTATTCATTTGTTCAGGTTATACCAACATTTACTAGCTGGGGTTGACCTTGAATACCTGTGTCAACCACATTATAATATTTCCCACTCACTTTGGCAATCTTGATAGTCTCAACTAGTTTGTCTACATCAAACAGTCTTTCTAAGGCAATCATGACTTTGGGAATTTATTGCCATTTAGTTGAACCACTTTGTCACCAAGCTTGTCATCATCAAGAGAATTTTAATTAACCTCATCAATGATGTGAGACTCAAATACTCCTAAGTTTTTCATGAAACATATTATTTGTTGATCATCATTGAATACTTACAAATGGTTGACATTGTTAGGGACTGAGGAACATGGAACCAACTCAATACTAAGGTTTCCTAGTTTAGAGTCTTGATTTGGCACAAGATTGGTTGTAGTTGAGGCTTACTCATCATCAGGATTGTTTTCTTCTCTAGGAATTGAAATAATGTTAAAATCATTGAAGTACTCTATCAAATCCCACACTCTAAACTTGTATTTATTAAGATATGATAACTTGTATTTGTATTTTATTCTAACCTAATTAACTACTATTTTATAATCACCATACACTAGCCTTTCTTTGACCTTATGTTTGATAGGAAATTATAATCCAATAATTAGTGCTTCATACTCTACCAAATTATTGGTGCATGTGAACTAAAGTTTGTAAGAAATACTGTACTCTTTTTCAATAGGATTGGTTAAAATAACTCCTACTCTAGAACCATATTTACATATATCACAATTATAGTATAATTTTCAAATTCTAGGCACAGCATGATAATATTTGGATTCGCGTACTTTAGAAGTGTCAAGAATGTAAATTGCTAAGTTAGAATTTACCATGTTGACCTTTTCATTGGTAGAATTGTATTCAGTGATCATTTGTTTCATCTTTAGTTCCCTCTCTATTAAAATTTGATTGGGAACTCCCTTCCATGGAAGCCACATATGAGAAAGTTATATTGACATATATCCATTCAAATACTTTATCAAATATCTATTGAGCAACATATCATAAGCATCTTGAATGCCCAAAACTTGAATGCCTATGAATTATTGTATCCTTGGCTCAAAATCAAGTTCAATATGAACATTTAACAATTCTCTAATTATTTTAATTCCTGATTTGTTGAATTAACTACTCTATCAGACTTAATTGGAGTTAAAAAAAGTTTTTCATAAATACCTTTTGGCATGATATTTGCAAAAGAACTTGGGTCTAAGAAATAATTATGCAAGTTTTTGCCAAAAACTCTAATAATTAGTAAGAAGGGTAGAACCTATAATTTGTTATTATACATAACTGCATTCATATTTACAACCTTTTGTGACTTACTAGGCCTTTTGGATAAAAATTGAAGTAATACATCTCTTTACTCAATAATTTGAGTCAACTCATGTAAAGTGATATTAGATTTAATATTTTCCATATCCTTAACTATATTATATCCAATCCTCTTAAAATAACTAGATGAATTAACATTATTTCTAGAGGTACTTCCCTTTAGAGGTTTAAGTTGGTTTTAGCTGTAGGATCTAGAGGATTATCAAAATTATTTGGTGGAGTTGAAGTAATCAAAGGTTATATATAATATCTATTCCTTAGAGGATATGTATTCTTTATATACTACTAAAAAGCATGAATCCCTTTTGGGATATCATTAGTTTCATTCTCATCTTGGAATGGGAAGTCAAAAGTCTCTACCATCAAAGTTGTGTTAGCATATTTAGATGAATTTGAAAAACTAGATGTACCTATATTAATATTTTTGTTAGTTACATTGTAAGATATATCTAATTACTTTTTAAATAACTAAAAATCATTAAAAAATTAATACAATCAAAATTTCCATGCTTTGAAGTGTTATGAACTCTACAATATTTAGTTAAACCTACATCACATATGTTTATTTAAGGATTGTTCTTGTTGAAAGATGACTCATCATTATTATTTTTGTTATTATTCCATTATGAAACTTGTTTGTAGGTCTAATCAACCTCTAGTAAAAATATTTTTTATTAGATTTTACCTACTATTACCTACTTATTTTTGTAACTAAAGAAAATCATTGCTTCATTTTTGAACCATTTTGAGTATGGAGTCATTCTCACTTTTATGTGCCTCTATGTCATGAATTTTATTAGTACCATTAGCTTTTAGTAATAAAGTTATTTTATATTTTATATGAGATCTAATTGTATTTTTATTTAGGAATCCTAGGTTTTAACTAGGATGAGCATGACTCAAGGGAAACTAATTCAACACTGGTGTTTGGTCAAAGCAGGTATGTTTTGATTAACATTTGGTATGACATTTAATGTAGAAAAATTTGGATTAACATTAGAAATGGCATTTGCTAGGTGACCTTGGGGTTGCATTTGGTCACTTATTTTCATAGATTCAACATAGGCTAATGCTAGTGTTTTTATGACCCCAACAAATCTGTTTAGAAACATAAAAGTCATGAGATCTAAAACATCATTAGTAATCTCCAAAGCTAACACTTTATCAGGTCTATATGGAGATATGTTTCTATTAAACATATTCTAGAATTTGACATTAAAATCTCTAATGGATTCACTTGAATCTCTCTTCACTGTGGTGAATTTTTGATAAAGGACATAAGGGATGATGATCTTCCTAAATTGATCATTAAAAATAATGTTAAAATCATTCCAAATGGTGATGTGATTTTTAGGAAGGTTAAGGAACCAATCATATGCAACATATTTGAAAGTAAATTGAAAAAATATACATGCAAGATCTTCATTATCCACATTCAATAATCTTAAACCAACTTTGAAGTATTTGATATGCTCTTCAGTAGCAACCACACCATTAGGGATGAAAGAAGGTAAATACTTCTTAATATTTATAAGTAAGTCATTAAATTGAATAGGTACATTGATTGAAGATCCACCTAACCAATCCATACTTTAATAAGTATTTAACATAGGCGCACCATAAATAGGTAAAGTAGGTTGAGATTTGGAAACCCTTTGCTTACCTTTATCTTCACTTGATTTCTTATGAAGTTCTAAAGAAAGAAGAGGTAATTTTGATTCTAACCATGACCGAGTCATAATTCCTAGAAGTTATATCTTGTAAACTTTAAATCATGTTCAAAATATGATGTCTAAACCTTATCTTTGAAAATAATAAAGATCAAACTTATACATTAAGCAAATTTTGCATAAATTCTTACAAAGAATAACTATCTTTAATTGAATTAGCTTAACTATACCTCCAAACTAAGGAATATGAATGATCTCTACACATATAAGTTTAAATAAACCTAATTTTTCAAATAATCAATCAATCTTTGCACAAAATTGTTATCACTAACCTTAAACACATAAAATTCTCAAAGTTTAAACTACCTTTGCAAGAATTTATCATGAATCTTCAAAGAATAGCAATCTTTGGCTAAATAAGCTTAAATACTGGTTTAAAATCATGAATGTCAATGATATTTACACAATTGAGCTAATAAAAACATAAATATGTAAATAATAGACTAATATTTGAACAAAATTCACTAAAATTAGATAAGATACTATAAATTCATAAAGCTTTAACTAGGGCCCTCCTTCTAGCGCTAGTGAAACTCATCATGTTGATGCCTAAAAGTGTATCACAAGGTTTAAATAGTGTTAAGAAAAAATCTTCTCATTTATAAACTCAAAAAATCCATTTCATGAGTAGATGGTTATGATATTATTGATATGTTTGGTGGAATATCGACAAAGCAATGAATTATTTCACAAAATTATAATTTAAGTACTTGTTTAATGGGAAAAACCATGGTCTAAAAGATATCTTGTAAAGTATGAAGATAATATAAACTAAGTAGAGTGAATTATGATCAAATCCTAAGTTATAAATTCTAATATAATAGCTATATCTATAATTGGATCTAAACTAAAGTGACTTGATCAAAAAAGGGGCAAAAGGAAGGGTAAGGCAGAAAGAAGGTCTTCTAATTTTCAATCTAGACATTATGATAGAGCTTAAATTCAATCAAGACATGTACTAAACTAATATATGACATAAAATTACAAAGTCATGGATCCTACCATAAATTAGGCAAATGTCTAATGAGAAGTGAAATAATGAAAATAAGAAATCAAGTTAACTTTAGAAATTTACTTCCATAAACAAATTTGATTAACACATATATAAATAAAGCATGGAAAATGAAATGATCTTAAAATTGTTTTAAAAACCTAGCTTAAGCACAAATTTACAAATCTCCATTCATATGAACACATCAATAATCCATAAAAATAATTCAAATTTGGACATGTAAATACATAATTGAGAGAGCAGCCATAATAACAAACACACAAATAATATTGGACAATATTTGTAGAATTAATTTATTATATTCATTTCTCAAAGTTTACACAGATTTTTCTCCAAAACTCCCTCCTCTTTACAAATAATAATACACCTTTTATAAAATACTAATGAGGTATGTTGGTCAATCATGTCAAATGACGAATGTACAAGTGTCTAGGACAGTTTCCCTTCTACAACATTCTAGAAATATAAAATTTATAAATGGATTGACCTATAATAAAATTGATTTTACAAAGTTTAACATGATTTTAAAATTAAATATTATCTTTTCAAAATGATATACATTTTTAGTTACACAAAAATATTCTAGAGTCAATGAATTTGACTTTGGGACTCCCGTATTGTTCCAATCTTTTGCCTCTACTTAAAAATCTTCATTCTATAGTTTTTGTCATCAATTATCTTGAGGTTGAAAATGGGTTCCATGAAAATTTACCTTTCTTGGTTTTCTAGGCCTTTAAGGTCCTTGTCTGCCATGTTCAATGCTTCCTTTATGCTCCTAGCTTCACTAGTCTTCTCTTTAGCTAATAAAATCATGTATATGATCCTTTTATTATCTACACCCATTTTACCTTGGATTTGATTCTTTACCTCCTACATAAATTGAGTATCTCTATGATTTAAATCTTCATCTGTGATCAAGCTAGTGAGATTGAGTGAAGTAGGATCCTTGATCAACCTTTCTAATATGTACACCATCCTATCTTCTAATTGCTTGAGATCATTAGAAATATCTCCCATTTCCTAACACAATTTTCTCAAAGCTTTGATCTTCTCTATCAATATAGCCATAGCCATATACAAATTGGCTAGGTTAACTATCTTAAACATAGGAATTTGTTCCTCTATCAAAACATTGATCATTTCCCTTGTATTATTGCTTGAATCTTGTCACTACCCAACTTGGCATGTAGCCATGGAACTCTTCTTATTCACTGCATCTTTCTTGGATCTTATAGCCTTAAAATCACTAAATAATTCATACATGGTTGCCTCAAACTTATTTATCATATCGCCTTGTAAAAAAAAGGGATTTCTCCTATAAGTTCCTCTTTTGTTACTTTAGGCCTTTCATATTAGCTTGTAACTATTCTATTTATGCTTGAGCTAGTTCAAGAACATCTTCCTTAAAAATAGGATCTTCACCATGCCATTATCCTTGATTTTAGTTCAAACTATTTCATGGATCCACTTTTTGATAGACCATTTCTTTACCTCCTTGCATGACCTTCTTCGCAATCGCCCTTTGCAAAACTAGTAGTCTTTAGATCATAATTGACTCCAACTATAGGTTTGGTCACATGTGGGATAAGTACCTTCATTTATGATGAATATGTTGAATCATTTGGTGTGGTTAATCCACATACCTCCTCTTCTTATAGAGTAATGATCCATGGTTTCATTTTTTTTTGTAAGGGAATGTTGGTAACCTTAACCATAGCCCATGGATGTTGAAGAGAAGGTAAATTATATATCCTTGGTTCATAAATGAACCACTATGGAAATGGTGGGCCATATAGCAAGTTCTCATCATTGAATAAATTATCCTCTTTCAAAGGTGGTCTCACTTTGGGACTCTTACCCTTTGAGATAATGGCTATCTCTACTTTCCTCTAGGGAGGGCCAACAACTACTAAGTCAAAACATTCCCCTTTGTCATCATTAGTTTCCTCAACAATTCTACTTTATTATTCATCTAAATATTTATATATCATAGATAACATCTTAAATACATCCTCAATAGATGCTTGAGTATCTATGGCTATCATATGAATCTCCTCTTGATGTAATTAATGTTATGCTACCTTGGAAGGTTCAGGAGCTAATGAAGTAGAAGTAATCTCACTTGACTTTATTTCCTTTAGCATCTTCACTTCATGCTTATGTTCTACTTGTGTCTCTACTTGTGTACTAACTAATGGAAGTTTAGAAGGTCCACCACTTATTAGATGATACTACCTGGGGCCCAATTTTCACCTATCATCCACCTTCTAATATCTTTCTAATCTAAAGTTAGGTCTTATGTTATGTTCCTTCAATCTTATTGTCACTTCAAATTATGAATATTCCTTAATGTATATGAAATCAAAGGCACTAGGTTCATGATCATAAGGTACATTTGAAATACCTTTGATATTTAAATGATATTTCACTTCCCCATAAGGGTCCCATTGCCTAAGGTCATACATTTGTCAAGTGAAAGATAACCTATGCTTTGATGTTGCCTCAATATTATCCCACTATCTGAAAGTTGTCTTGCCAACTATCATAGGGAAGCTATGAAGAAGTCACATTCTTTTGGTTTTGCAAAGGCCATCTTCACCATGGAACAATTGATAGGCCACCTCTTACTATACTAGCTTATCATGAATATGTAATAATAAATTGAGAGGATAATTTTGATTTCCTTCAATCCTTATGACTATACAGTCAGGGTATAACCATATGTCTCCCATTGCCTCAATATATTTCTTGATTAGAGGGCTCACTCTTTCCATGGGAATGCTAGTTCTGGCCTTACTTAATGTTGGGTAGACACAACCACATATAAATTTAATGTTATCTCTATAATTATAAATGTGTAACTTAGAATAATACTAAAAAATGGTTTGATTTCCACTTGGAGACCATTCTCTTTAATTTGGGATTTTTGTACTTCCACATAGGGCATCTAGGAGGTAGGAAATCATGTAGAATTGAGTTTTCTTTTTATGCTTGATTGCATATATATTTTCCTACTTAATGAGATACTAATTATCTCACCTAGTGGTGGAACAATTTTTTTTTGAACAATGAAGTAAACCATGGGCACCCATAAAAGATCTACATATGCAGTGGTTACAAACACACATAACTTGTTCAACATAGTCATTATCATCCTAATTTTAGGTCTGAACTAGATAACAAGGATATTTTTTTTTAGGTTTGAAAATACATGGTTACCAGATTCTAAGCACATGACTAGGGTGTCCATCAAATTATTTTCTTTGGCCCATGAGTTAATACAATCTAAATCAATTTCAAGCTTGGGAATTTTGTAATAATACTAAAATGTAATAGATTATACGTAAGCTAGTTTCATGTGATTGTGTTCACTAATTAACATGCCCTTATCTATCTTAGATTCATTTAAAATTGGAGTAAGAATATAAATATAATGGAGTACCTCTAGTTTTATATTTGTATATTGTAGACTAGACATCTATATTTATGCAATGTCATCGTATAACCTCTTTACTGAGAGGTTATTCTAGTATCCCTTGGTGATAGCTAGTTGGTGTTATACCCAACATCCCCCTTCTTTCCATATGGAAATGGGGACCCACTTTTTCCAAAATATGGTCTTGACTTTGAGCCCCTCTTCTATATGCATTTATGAAAATTCTAGGAAAAGATCATGATTTTGACTTTTTTACTTTGGCAAGGTAGCATTGGTATTGTGTTTTCATGGACTAACCTTCTTTGGGAAACTTTATTAGGCTTTATGTATTTAAATTTATGTTTTTGGGATTTTCTATTAAAATTTTTTGTTCTACATGAATTGGTCTTTAGGTTTATTATGTTAGACGTTTTGTCTGATAGAATTTTCTCTTTTCAACATTTTCTTTGCAACAATTCCAACAAAACAATTTCCCCAAATATGACATAATATTATGGACAATCTTATCAATATATTTTCTCTGAATAAGTGAACCTGCCCTTCAAGGCTTGTGTATCTTCCCCTTTCACCTTTTTTATATTGCCCTTGGGCCTTTTGGCGATTTCCCTTCAACCTTTATGAAGTAGATCCTTTGATACTTTTTTCATGGATTAATTCCCTAAGGAGTAGACTCTTCAGATTGTTGAAATATTGAAATGACCGTTTGGCATTTTGAAATTTCACTTTAAAACTTTTGAAATTCCCTTCAACCTTATAAACCTAACCTTCAGGACTTTTTTTTCTATGCCTTTGCCTTTTGAAAAATTCCTTTACACATTTTGTTTAATGTAAAAGGTTTAAAACAATTACACCAAGTCCACATACCCTTTAGACATTTTGAAAATGACCTTTAAGACCTTTTTGAAGTGACCACTTACCCTTTAGGAATTTTATGGTTAACCTTCAAGACTTTTACAATGACCCTTTTCCCTATGGAACTACCATTCAATATTTTCATCATAGATCATTTTACCTTATGAAGTAGACCTTTCAGGCATTTTTGCCACAAATTAGAACCTTCGGCCCTTCCACTTACCCTTTGATAATTTTATCCTAGATCCTTTATCCCTTGAGACTTATTATTTAGGATTTTGTTCTAAGCCCCTTTGATTTTGAAAAAGGCCCTTTAGCCTTTTGTTGTGGCCATTTTGGCCCTTCAAAAATACCCTTTGAACATTTTTTGATTGCCCTTCACTCCAAGCTAATTCATTTGAAATTTATGTCTTAGACATTTTATCCAATGTAAAAGGCCTAAAACAATTCCCCTAAGGGCATATACCCTTCAAAATTTCTAAATTCACCTTTCAAACATTTTGAAAATGATCCTTCATCCCTTTTTGAAGTGACCACTTACCCTCCAACAATTTTGTCTCGAGCCCTTTTTCCCTTTGGCCAATTCCTTTGGACATTTTGTTTGAAATATTTCACCCTTCAACCCCTTCCTCTAGACATTTTTTCCAAGATATGATACCCTTCAACCCTTTTGAGACCATCCCTTCAAACATTCCATCATAAATTTTGTCTAAGAGAATTGAGTCCTCAAGAGAATTATTGTGGACATTTTGCCAAAATAATTCCCCTAATGAAATTCCTTTGGACTTTGTGTCTCAAACATTTTGTTAAATTAAATTGGCATCCTAATAATATAAATCCCATGACAATTCTCCCTCAATAATTACTCCAACACAAATACCATACTACCAAGTGGCACCCTTGCTTAGAGAACATTTTCATTATGTCTTAAGATTTATTTAATATTTTAGCCAAGGGTCCCAATCATATTTTTCTATGTTGGGTCACCAAGATTAAAATGTAGGATCTATTTTATTTATTATTAGCCCAAGTCTAAACCATATTTTACTAATAATAAGACCTTAGGCTAGAATATTCATGTAGTGTACTTTTTACATATTTCCCAAAGTATTTTTCTAAGTCATTTTTTGTTTATGTTTATAGGAATAGGGAATCCCTATAAATGACACATGTCAAGTTAACATTATTAAATTTAAAAATCATGTAGAAATCATTTCATGATCATAAGGAAATCATTTGATGGTTTCACAAACATCAAATTTAACCATGGTAACATGTCAAACTTATGAGATTAATTTTGACATTTATGTATATATCATTTGATAGTCATGAGGATGTCATTTGACATTCACACAAACATCAAATTTAACCTTAGTAATGACTAATTTATTAAAATTAAATTTGATTGTCATGCATACATCATTTGGTAGTCATAAAGACATCATTTTATGATCACATGAATCTCAAATTTAACCTCATAAATTACTCTTTTGGATTCAAAAGTGAACCTAACAGATTAATGGTTCATATTGTTCTATATAGTTGATCTAATAGTGTGAGATCGATGAGGACATTTCAAACATCCTAGATTAAATAGAAAGTTTCCAAATGGCATACCCACATGATTTAAGTACAAGTTAAAATGTCTAAGAAGAGATACTATGATGTGCATCTACTTGGGCCCATTTGATAGAATGATGTGAAATCAAGCTGAAATGTCAAAGCTCCATTAGAGTGACAAGTGTCACCATTATAGGAACCCAGTACACAGATCTAATGACCCAAAAGAAGAAGCAAGGATCTCATTACATAGAACTCAAGAGCCCTAAATAGCTTCCAATTGGTACACATATGAAGCAAATAAAAATATCGAGTGAAAAGTGTCAGACATGTAGGAGTCAATAAGCCAAAAGCACTAAAATATAATGAACCATGTTAAACCAATACATAAAGATTGATGATGCAATTCCTAGGTGGAATTTTCAAATGTCTTGAACTCAATTAGGTGTTTACATGTGTCACATTTTCAAAGCTAGCAGTGCATTATGGGATGAATATAAAAATCATTGGATAATCTATATCTAGCAATAGACATTGGGTCTCACAATTAAGCTAGAGTATGAAAATTCATGTCTTAATCTAAATAATCAATATAAAAGTAAATATATAGACTCTATAAAAGGCATGGGTACGTAGACAACACAGTTCAAATTAGTGACAGATAATTATAGTTTCACTAGTTCTAAAACATTGCTAAAGCAATTTTGGTCTTCCATGCATATGTTAAATTTTCATTTAAAGGTGGATAATCTAAATGATCAATAGGTTTTTCTCACAAAATAAAATAAGGCATGTGTAATTTTGGTAAATGATGCACATTTTGAAATTTAAATATAGTTGGAGCAATAATTGTTAAAAAATTACCTATGTCTTTTTACACATGCACATGCTACATAGCTTTGGCAAAGGCTATTTTAAATGGATAATTGTAATTATAATCTTATATGATTTTAACATTAGTTAGAGCTCATGTTATTACTATCACATATAAGGACCTTTCATGAACTTAGAGGATCAGGTGACCCCTTCCCCAAGTCTATATAAACAATTATAATCAAACTTCAATTTTTATTAGAGAATTTTCAAATTTAGAAGCAACATCAAGTTTGATCATTAGTGAATGTGTTCGTGTATTTTGTTTCCAATTTGTGTGTAATTAGTTATTACTTTTATTGTTTGTATGTTTCAATCCTCTTTAGTGTGCAATAGCTATGAATGATTTCTTGATTATTTTGATTGATATACTAATTTTAGATGTGCAACAATTGTTGGAAGATTGGTAAATATATTGGCTAAGTTAGTCAAGTTCAAATTGATTCATAATTATGATTTTTAATGATTTATTTTTTTAGATCTATTTGTGTCTGTGTGTGTGTGTGTGTGTATGAAATAGATACCTTAGATACTTCATTAGCCCAAGTCATAATCTCTTAATTAAGGGTGTGTAATAGCTTCCCTAAAAGGAGAAACCTTTGTCTAAGGCTTGTAAATTTCTTGCATCTTTATCTCCTTAGAATTCTTAACCATGTTTGAATGTGTGTGTGAAATTATTGCTATCAATCGACATAGGTTTTGAGAGCACTTATCCTTTTAAAAACCAGCTAGGGAATGTAGTTCTTAAAAACTACATAGGTTCTATTTTATACCTTACCATTCCCTCCTTTTTTGAGTTTGTTTAAGATATACCCACTGTAGATTAGTAACCAATTTCCCATCCAACTCACATAGAGATTCTCTACCCTTATTATTAACCACACATCTATCCAAAACCCTTGTCAACAAATTGCATGCCCTACCCACTATTATATCAATAGGTTGTAGTAGATCAGATACTTACAACTCATCCTCTAGAGTGGATTTTACCTCCATTGAGATACTAAAAAATTATAGGCTACCACATTAAGGCTATAGTGTGCATAAAACCCATATCAACAAGCCTAGATTGGTTTTTATAAGGAGGGATAACACCCCCGATAGTAGTCATTATTATTTGCATATAGTTGTACTAAAATTACCTAGGAGAGTGATCAGATCTAATTCTTAGGATAGTTTATTAGTCTTACCCTTGTTAAATAATATGAGACTTAGATCTATGCCAACATCCCTAGTTTATAATAATCCCTCTGTAGTAGGGAACCCCTTATTTATAAGGAACCCTTTAATTGTTAATCAACCAATGGCTCATCAACAACCCTAGTTGGTTGGATCTATTATCACTACCCGAGGAGATGTGCATGATTTTCTTCAAGATCATGAAAATTACTTGCCATCCTTTTCTCCTTCAGGATCAAGGATAATAGAGGAACATATCAAATCAATTAAAGCTTCTTTAAGATTAATGAATGTCATAGATGAGGATAATATATCTAGATTATTACATTTTAATTTTATTGATTTTTTTTATGATTGGTATTTAAATCTAACAAAAAATTCCATCACTTCTTGGGATGAATGTCATGTAGCTTTTATTGTGTAGTTTGGATAGGTCACCAATCCTAGTTTGGTATACTAGCATGTCACTAGCATGAAGATGGAACCTAATGATCCCATCCATGCCTTGAACATAAAATATCAAAATATGTACAACTAGTTAAATCCAAGGTATAAACAAGAGACAACATTAGCACTAGAAATATAAAATAATGCTTTGGACCCTATCATTGTCATGTTGTTGAAAAGAAAAATTATGACTAACACTTTAGCATTATAATTTAAAGAGGTTATCACCATAGATATGAAGCTCAATCCTCAAATAACTAGAGAAATTAATGTTAAAAATGGTTTTCCATTACAAAATCTAGTTTTGCATGTAAGGCAAAATGTCATGGTATTCAATCAAAACTAGTTATATATATTGCCTCCCATGTTGCAAATAACCTAGCCAAATTTTATCTACTTGAATAATAATAAAATAGGAAATGGTTATCAATAGAACCATTAAGCATCTACACTTCCCACTACCATTTTAAAAGGTATAGATTACACAAAGGTATAAATATATTCTATTTAGAAGATGGTTCAAAAGTTGAGCAATGATTTTCTGAATGTGCAAAGAAAGATGGGCAATGCAAATGACCCAACTAGAAATCAAAATACTAGATTAAAAAGATACAATAAACCATTCAACAGTCCTAAATAGCCTAAAAAGCTTCCAAAAATCAACATAGTATAAATGACCCTTGCCAATTAGTAAAAATTTCATAATACTTTCAAGCATGGTGAGATCAACTATGTTGAATTTTACGCAACATTCAAAATATTTCAAAGAGAGGTGGTTAAACAAGATCAGATATATAAACCACATGAGCATAATATAGATCCTAAATCTTCTAGAACTATCATATTTTTTGAAACTCATGAGTTTCCCCTTCTAGGTGAAGATGATAATGAACTAGAAAATAATATAAGTGAAGTTCATGATTTCCAATAGTTCTAAAGAGGTGTATATAATCTAAGGAATAAACATCTACTCACAACATCAAATCCAAATACCATTGTGATTTATCTTAATCCTAAATTAGATAATAATCCACCCCCTCCAAATGGGAATAATTATCAATAGAGAAAGGAAGAACCAAATAAAGGAAGATACAAGATTGTTGAGGATATGAAGAAGATCAAGGTGAATATAACTCTACATGAGTTAGCTCAGCTTACCAAGAAAAAAGAACTGCTTTATAAATCTAATATAGGGAAGGAACCTATGGAAAGAACTAAAGATTCTATAGAACAAGTGAAAGTTTTTTATGCCAATGTCATCTACAAGAACAAGATAGAATTTTCACCCTTTTTGTTGACTATTAGGGCATTTGGTAAGAATATTCATAACTATTTAGTTGATTCTATAGCATCTATAACTGTCATGCCTATATTGATATGTCATAACCTAGGTCTCACTCTAAGCCTGCAAAAGAGAAGAGTTTCTCAACTAGATAAGAAAGTGGTCCCAATAATTGGAGAATTCAATAGCATATACATTTAAGTAGTATCTGAGCCAAGAGTCCAAATGACCATTGATATTCTAGTGGTAAACATACCTAAATTTTATAGTATGTTTCTAAGTACAAATTGGTCAAAAAAAATTAACGCATATATCTATATAGACTTTTTTCATATATGGCTACCATGAAGAGGATTTGTGAATCAATCATAATTGACAAAGAGTCAAGAATGAAATATCCCATTACGAAGTATAACATCAATAATAAGGAGGTAAAGTATGAGTCACACAACCTTGGTATTTATACTTTTATACTCAAAATAATTTTTAGAATCCAGAACCTAGAGGTTGTAATCAGTTTTAGACTATACACTTTGATGGCACTAGATCCAAGCAAGGGTCAAGTGTGGGAATCAAGTTAATTCATCCATAAGGTAAACAAATTTTTGCATCATACAAACTAAGATTTCCATGAAATAGTAATATATTTGAGTATGAGTCTTTAGTTTTGGGACTACAGTTTCCACTCAAGAATAATGTCAAGCAAATATCAGTATTTGGAAACTCAGAGCTAGTGGTCAAGTAAGTCAAAACTAAATACCAATGTAAGCTATCTTATTTGAAGAGATATAAGTATAAAGCGGGGGACTTGATTTAAAGTTTTGAATATTTCAACATATTATCACTTACTATAGATAAAAATAATACCATTGATTCATTAGCTTCCACTACTACTAATTTAGATCCACTACAAGAATCTAAGGTAAAAATGTTCTTAATTAAATTGGTACCATACTTGTCTATTCTAGATAGCATAGAAAATTTCTACGTCTTTGATGATGACAAAAAAATTATTTAGGTTTTAACTAATTCAAGAGAATTAAAATGCCAAATCATCAACAACGAGGATATTAATTATCTTTATTAAGAGGAATTAGACTAAGAGGGCATTCTTCAGCTCAAAGAGAATCAAATACTAGTCAGATTGGTCTCCGTAGAGAGACCAATCCATTTGGCATAGATCCTCAAGCATAATAGATAAGATGACCAAAGTTTAATGAATCAGACTTTAGAAAGGAAAATATAGGAGATGATAAAAATCCATTCTATGTTAATATTGGTCTCAAATTCACCCTAGAAGGGAGGTAGCAAGTGAAGGATTTAATCACTTGATATAGGGATGCCATTGCCTAGACATATGAAGATCTAAAATCTTATGACCCTCAGGTCATCACTCATATTATTCCATTGAATCCATATCAAAAACCATTTAGACAAAGGTAGAGACCAATCAATCTTATTTTGGAGCCTCTCATTCAGAGAGAAGTGGAGAAGCTTTTAAATGTAAAAATCATCTTCATAGTCTGACATTCTACTTGGGTGGATAATTTGGTCCTAGTAATAAAGAATATTGGTGATATTAGATTATGTGTGGCCTTCACAAATCTCAACAAGGATTATAAAGAGGACAATTATCCCTTTCCTTCTTTGCATGAGGTGATACAAATAATAATTTATTCTAAAATGATATCCTTCATGGATGGATTTTTAGGCTACAATCAGGTACTGGTATAATATGAGGATAGAATAAAGATGGCATTCGCTATCAAGTGGGAGACTTATGCATATAAGAGGATGACTTTTGGCCTAATAAAAATAGAATATACCTTTCAACATGCCATGGATCATGATTTTAAAGGATTGATAGGAAAATGTATAATCATCTACACAGATGATATTACATTATTTTCAAAGAATCAAAAAGACCACATAAGTAACCTATAATCCATATTTGAATGATGCATAAGATTTCTCATTTCATTAAAACCAAAGAAGAGAATATTTGGAGTGACTGAAGGCAATATTTTAGGCCACATCATCACTAATATGGGATCACCATCGATCAAGATAAAATTCAAGTGATTTTAAAAATTCAATCACCAAATAGCAAGAAGGAGCCCAAATTACTATTTAGAAAGATTAACTTTGTAAGGAATTACATCTCAAGATTTACATAGATTGTTAGACCTTTTAACACCATGCTCAATCATGATTCCAAAATAGAATTAACAACTCAAGCCTGAAAGTCTTTCTAGGACATTATAGATGTAATATCATAGGCTCCGATGCTGATTATCCTATATTTCAATAAAAATTTCTACTTATACTCATTTAATTCATAACATATGATTGTTTTTGTCATCACACATAAGAAATGCCAGATTAAGCATCCAATCATGTTCATGAACACAAACCTAAAAGATGCAGAACTCATGTACTCTATGATTGACAAATAGAGTTTTGCCCTTGTCAAAGAAATGAAGAATTTTTGACACTACATTTTTAGTAATAAATTCATTTCCATCATGCCTAATCCTATTGTCAAGCTCACCCTATCATAGAAAAAATTAGGAGAATGATGACTCAAATGGATGGCGAAACTGTAAGAATTTGACATAGAAATCAAGTCTATACATATCATTTGAGGGTAAGGCATTATTCAGTTGATGATTGAGCCAAATATATGTGTCATAGTTAAAGAGGTATGTAAAGCTCAAGTATATTGAGGAAAATGGAAACTTTTATAACATAGTATTTAAATACAAGAACTTGTTCCCATAATCTCAACAGAGAGAGAAGAAGAGCTTTGAGGCTCAAAGTTTCTCATTACATGATCAATAAGGGAGTCCTTTATAAGATAAATTATGAAGGTATTTATCTCTAGTGTGTATCTATAGTGGAATATAAAGAAATATTAGAGAACTTGCATCCAAAGATAGGTAGTGATCATCCTTCTAAAAATACCATAGCCCATAAGATCTTAAGAATGGGCTACTACTAGCTAACATTTTTCAAATATGCTCATACTCATGTGAGAACATGCCATGAATGCCAAGCTCTAGACAAGAGAGAAGTACAGATAGTAATGCCTTTAAAACCAATTATTGAAGGAAGGTCATTTTCCTAGTGGGGTGTAGAGTTCATTAGTGTTATCAGCACAAATTCCTTAGAAGTTCATAAATTCATACTTACTATTAAATATTATTTCACTAGATGGACTGAAGCCATAGCCACAAAGAATTATAGAGCATAAGATGTGATTCACATTTTAAAGAAACACATAATAAATAGATTTGGCATGCCTATTTATCTAGTTTGTGACAATGGACCAAATTTTATATAAAAAAAATTTATTGATTGGGAAAATGATAAGTACATTATTATCAGGTCAACTTCTAACCATTATCCTCATGGAAATGGATTGGCATAATTAATGAATAAAAAATCTTATTGATATAGTTAAAAAATTAGCTAAAGATAAGCCTAGGGACAAGCATAATTTATTGAAGTATGCTCTTTAGGTAGACTATACTAGACATAAAAAATACATTAAAGCTTCACCCTACCTACTATTATATGGATGCAAGCCTCTATTCCTAATTATGCTAAAATTACCCACTTATTAGTTTATGCAGGACTACATGAAACCGATCGATAAAGTAGAATCAAGGTTGTTAGACACAATATAAATGGAATATTCAAGGACTGAGGCCTTACAAAATTCAACAAACACCAATACATGGTCAAGAGGTTTTTTGATAAGAGAAAAAAAAGTTAAAGCATTCAAGGTTCTAGATATAGTACTTCTTTGGGATAAAATGCATGAGAAAAAAAGTTAACATGATAAGTTTTCCCCAATATGGATTAGACTATACAATATTTTGGAGCTCATGGTCAATAACACATATTATCTAAAGGACCTCTAATGTAGTGAGCTTACATATTCATTCAATGGATAGTTCATAAATCATTACATCAAGGCTATACTATTAATTGATGTTACTAAGTAATGAGGGACAAATGAATGTAGTTTTAGGATTAGATTAGATTTCCCACTTTATTAGAATAGTTCCCTACTTTCATATATTGTATTTCTTTATTTCATAGACTAGTTTCCTAATTTCTAGATTAATCTTTCCTATTTTTAGTATTTTGCTTTCCTGGATTACATTTCATAATTTTCTAGATTATATTTCAATGTTTTCTTAGATTAGTTGTTTAATTTCTTTGATGATCAAAATTGTGTTTTATCTGACTATAACGAAGTTAAAATCCAAATCAATTGATCTTATGACTTGTAGAAAAAGGGAAAATTAAAATATTGAATCCTTTTGGGACTAGTTTAAAAAATGGGTGTATTTATGTGTCTTTGAGTCTTTAGGATAATTTTAGGTAATCATGGATCATTCTGAATGGTGTCATAGCTGAATAATTTTTATAGGCATGTGCAATTTTCTCTTAGAATACTTCATACAAATTTATAAAGTTTTCTTATTTAATTGGATCAAATACACAAATCACATTAACTATCTATTAGAGGTGATAATTATAGGTATAGGTATAGCTGGCAGGGATGTTCTAGTAATGATTTGTTTTATAATTACACTAACTCACTAGGGTTCCAACTCTTTTTTTTTCCATTCAAGGATATAATAAGAGAGAAATAAAAATAAAATAAGAAAGAACAAATGGATTCAAAAAGAGAAAAATAAAATTTAAATAAAATCAAAAGGCTCACATGATGAAATAATTTCAATATACCATGCATCATGATAAAAAAATAATAATGCAATGAGAAGTGAAAGAGTCGAAGGTATCTCTATTAGGGCTATGGATGCCTAGATGGAAATAGAGCAATGCCTAAGATTCCCTTGTTTTTTGATCTTTAATAAGTACTATAATGAAATATACATCCCCATCAAAGACTTTAAAAAACTCATCATAGTAGGGGTTAAATAAACTACACATTTTGACACACACAGATCCAATACATTAGAAAGAAAGTATGTTGTGTGAGTTAACTTAAGAGTCTCTTTCATGTTTCTGATTTAAGTATTATTCTATGGAACACTTCATGATTTATCTAAATATTGATAACCAGAGTTATGGGTTATTGAATACTCAGGAGTATTTACTCTAAAAGTTACCATTTGTTGTACCCAACATCCCCCTTCTTTCCATAGGGAAATGGGGGCCAACATTTTTTAGACTATGGTTTTGACTTTGAGATCCTCTTTTATATGTTTTAATTCAAATTCTAGGAAAAAATCATGATTTGGCCTTTTATTCTCTAGCAAGGTAACATTGTTATTGTGTTTTCATTGAATAACCTTCTTCAAGATTGTTTGTTGGGATTTTTATTTTCAAACTTATGTTTTTAGGATTTTCTCTTCAAAAATTTTGCTCCACATGAATTGGTATTTAGGTTTAATATGTTAGACATTTTTTTTGATGAAATTTTATTTTTTTAGCATTTTCCCTGTAATAATTCAATCAAAATAATTTCCCCAAATCAGACTTATTTTTTTGGACAATCTTATTGAGACATTTTCTCTAAATAAATGAACCTACTCTTTGGGTATTGTGTATCTTGCCCTTCTACCTTTTTTAAATTGGTCTTTGGATTTTTTGAGATTTCTCTTTAACCTTTATGAATTAGGTCCTTTGGTACTTTTGTCATTAATGAATTCCCTTTGAAGTAGACCCTTCATATTGTTGTTAGATTGAAATGACCCTTTGACATTTTGATATTTCCATTTGAAATTTTTTAAATTCCCTTCACCCTTCTAAACCTACCAGTTGGGACTTTTATCCCACTCCATTTCATTTTGAACAATTCTTTCAGACATTTTTTTATGTAAAAGGCCCAAAATAATTCCCCCAAAGCTACTTACCCTTCATACATTTTTAAAATGACCTTTTGTCCCTTTTTGAAGTGACCACTTACCCTTTGACATTTTTTTGGTTACCCTTTATGAATTCTCTAATGACCCTTTGCCTTATGGAACTACCCTTTCAAACTTTTGTCTTGAATCATTTTACCTTATGAAGTAGACCCTTCAATCATTTTTTCATGAAGTAGACCCTTTGGCCCTTCCACTTAACCTTCAAGATTTTTTTCCTAAATCCTTTATCCATTGGGACTTATCCTTTGAGATTATGTTACAATCCCCTTTGATTTCTAAAAAAGACCCTTCCACCTTTTCTTTTGACCATTTTGGCCCTTCATAAGTGCCCTTTAGACATTTTTTGATTACCCTTCACCTTAGGAAAATTATTTCAATCTTTGTGTCTTGGACATTTTGTCTAACATAAAAGGCCTTAAAAAATTCCACCAAGGGTAGATACCCTTCAGAATATCTAAACTAACCCATCAAACATTTTTCAAATGACCCTTCAAGCCTTTTTTAAGTGACCACTTACATTTTAGGACTTTTGTCCTAGGCCCTTTTGCCCTTTGGCAAATTCCTTCATTCATTTTATTTGAGATATTTTTCCCTTTGACCCCTTCTTTCAGACATATTCATCTAAGAGATCATGCCCTTCATCCCTTTTGAGATCATCCCTTCAAATTTTCCTTCAGATATTTTGTCTAAGATAATTGAGTCTTTAGGAGAATTATTACAGACATTTTATCCAAAAAAATTCCCCTAATAAAATTCCTTTAGACTTTGTCTTAGACATTTTGTCTGATGAAATTAAGGTCCTAGCAGTAGAAAGGCTATTATAATTCTCCCATGACAATTCTCCCTCAATAATTGCCACAAAAAAAATACCATACTTGCAAGTGGTACCCTTGTTTAGAGAACATTTTCATTATGTCTTGAGCTTGATTTAAGATTTTAGCCAAGGGTCCCAATCATATTTTTCTATATTAGGTCATAAATTTTAAAATACATGAGCTTTTTTATATATTTTTAGACCTGGCCTAAATTGTATTTTACTAATACTAAGACCTTAGGCTATAATATTCATGCATGGTCATTTATACATATTTACCAAAGAATTTTGCTAAGTCATTTTTTCTTATATTTGTAAGAACATGGAATCTTGAATAAATAACATGTGTTAAGTTGATGTTATTGAATTTGATAGTCATGAGTACATCATTTGATGGTTGCATGAATGTCAAATTTAACTTAGATAATGTGTAAAACATATGAGATTAAATTTAACAGTCATATGGATGTCATTTGACAGTCATGAGGACATCATTTGATAGTCATACGAATGTGAAATTTAATATTGATAATAGTTCATTTATGGAAATTAAATTTGATAGTAATGTAGACATCATTTGATGGTCCCAAGGACATCAGTTGATAATTATGGAAACATTAAATTTAACCTCATAAATTACACATTTGGATTCAAAAGGGGACCCAATACATTGATAGTTTGTATTGATCAATATAGTTGATCCAATAGTGTTAGATTGATGGGGACTTTTAAAAGGTTATAGATAAGGTATAAGCCAAGATCTTATGATTTGTATCTGCTCGAGCCCATTTGACTGAAAGACATGAAAGCAAGTTGAAATGTCAAATATTCATGAGAGTGGAAATTACCACTATCACGAGAGCCTAGTACATATATCCAACAACCAAAGAGAAGAAACAAGGAGCCCAATACATAGAACTCAAAATCCTTGGATAGATACCAAGTGGCACACATATGAAGTAGAGAAAAATAGGGAGTGACAAGTGTTAAGCATGTAGGAGTCAATGAACAAAAAACATTAAAATCCAATGAACCATGTTAAATTGGTACATAAAAATCAATGGTGTGAGTCCTAGGTAGACTTTTCAAAGATCTTAGAATTAATCAGGTATTGACACATGTCACATTTCAAAATATAGTAGGGCATTATGGGTAAAATACAAAAATCTTTATACACTTGAGCTATATTTATCAATATACATTGGGTCTCACAATTAAGCTAGAGTATGAACACACATGTCTTCATCTGAATGATGAATATAAAAGTGAATATATAGATTCTATAAAAATCATGGGTAAGTATGAAACACATAATTTAGATTAGTGATGACTAAAAATAGTGTCACTAGTTCTCAAACATTGGTAAAGCAATTTTGGTCCTCTGTGCATATGTCAGAGTTTAATTTGAAGGTAGCTAATTTGAAAGATCAATATGTTTTTATCACAACCTATAAAAGGAAACATGCAGAATTTTGGTCAATGGTTCATATTATAAAATTTGCATATATTTTGAGCTATAATTGTTAAAAAATTACCTCTATGTTTATACACATGTAATGTTGCATAGCTTTGGCAAAGGCTAGTATAAATGGATAACTATAAGTAGACTAATATATATTTTTAAACCATAATTAGAACTCATGTTTTGATTATCATATGAAATGACCTTGCATGAACTTGGAGGATGAGGTGACCCCTTCCTAAAGTCTATACAAATAATTGTAATCCAAATGGGTTTTTTTTCAAAGAATTTTTTAATACAAGAGCAACATCAATTTTTATTTTCAATGATTGTGTTTGTGTATTTTCTTTTCAATTTTTGTGTAATTAGTTATCTTTTATTGGTTGTATGTTTCAATAATATTTAGTGTGCAATACTTATGAATGGATTCCTGATTATTTTAATTGATATACTAATCTATAGATGCATAACAACTATTAAAAGATTGGTAAATTTATTGGTTAAGTTAGTCATGTTCATATTAATTCATAATTCTTATTGTGCACGAGTGCTTTCTTGAATGTAGTTTTATGTGTGTGTGTGTGTGTAATAACTACCTCAAATACTTTATTATCTTGAGCTATAATATCATAATTGAGTGTGTGTAATAGATTCCATAAAAGGAGAAGCCTCTATTTGAGCCTTGTAGATTTTTGATTTCTTGCATCTTTATCTCCTTAGACTTCTTAACCATGTCTAACTATGTGTGTGAAATTAATGCTAGCAATAAGCATAGGTTCTGAGAGCACTTGTCCTTTTAGAAACCAACAAGGGAAAGTAGTTCCTAAAAACCATAAATTCTTGCTTTTCTAAATTACCGTTTCCTCCTTTTTTGAGTTTATTTGGAGATCTACCCACTCTATATTAGCAAAAATTCACCCATCCAACTCACATAGAGATTCACTACCCTTATTAGAAACCACACCTCTATCCAAAAACCTTATCAACAACCTATATTCCCTACCCACTATTACATCAAAATATTGTAACAAAATGCATACTTACAACTCATGCCTTGAAGTGGAGTTTAATTTCCTTGATATTTTAAAATGTTAGAGGCTACCTTGTTAAGGATACGGTGTACATAAAACCCACATCAAAAGTTGACTCTCAATTCTCAAGAATAATTTTAACCAATTATTGTCTCATGTGTTTAAGGAAGTAACAATAAACTTGGTGTCCTTGAAGATATGATTTTTTGTGTCTATTATCAAATATAGTTGAACATATTATATTGAAACATGCTTATGTTCTTCCATTTCTATAATTTTGACTAAATCATTCAATTTTAGACAATAATTCAACCTTCTCTTGGCTTAATTGTAATGGTTCTAAAGATAATTGAGGGAAATCTATACACTTTAGGGCTTTTAGAGTTTTATTAAGATCTTCAATGGAAATAAACTAGTTAGAATTTGAGATTTAATGCCTTATAATGCATTTTATTTCCACATTTATACCTTTTATGTGTTGGGTTCCACAAGATCTCCAAGTTTACATGTCTTAATTATGTGGCAAGTCCATGTCACACTACTCATTTATTTAAACTATGACCACTTATCACTTTTGGACATGTGTTAAAACCTCATGTAATATTAAAGCTTGATCAATTCATACCATTGATCCATTAGAAGTCTTCCCATCTTTGACTTCATCATGATCCATTTATCTTCCATCTAAGTTCCCAAGAGTGTGTCACTTGGTAGCTCCATAGGATCTTTATACACTTTTCAAACACACTCCATCACTTAATGCCTTCTTATCACATGGAAACCTCTTATTAGATCTAGGCCCATTTAATATTTGACCCTCTTGGTGTTGTTGATATTTATCCAAAAGCTTTAAATCTATACATTAATCTCCATCTAATTCATCATGGTTGTGACATGTATAACTATGACATTTGGTCTGAACCCTTTGAAAAGTATATCTTCATTTGTACTATGGATCTCATGTATGTAAGATTAAATTTTTATCATTGATTCCTTTACTTATACCCAAGCTTGAATGCAAACCATTGGTATGCTTGATCTCTTGCTAAGATCATGAAACTTATTTATCTTGAGTTTTTCTAGAGGTTATTTGAAAATTTGACTCTTCACTCACCATCATATTTGATATTACATGTTTGACACACACCATTGACTAATTATTTTGAGTTATTGACTACCGTTGTGCCCATGGATCATTGGTCTTCACTCTGAGTTCTTGATATCTTACCACTTGACATCTTTATGTTAATTCATTCTTGTGAGCAATGAAAATAAACCAAGTAAAGGATTGGGAATATAAAGAAAACTTAGGATAATTTTTTAGACTGAGGTTTTGGTTGTGTTAATAAACATGACTATAAATTTAGGATTTATTTTAAACTAAGTTTAAAACATTATAAAAATGTCCCCATGTTTAATTAGTCCTTGTGAACAATAAAATAGACTAGGTGACGTTTCAAGATGTAAAGGACTTAACATAAAATTTTAGAATAAGTTATTAGTCATGTTAAAAAACATAATTAGGACTTAGGATAAAATTTGAACTAGGTCTAAGGTATAAAAAAGTTACTGTGTAAATATGATCCTACATAAATTTGAATCTATTTCAAAAGGACCTAGTCTAAAATGTATTAGACCAAGGTTTTTACATGATTTAAACCTATATTCAATTAATCAATTAAAATACTAAGGTTTGATCAAAAGAAAGGGTTAAATTAGCATAAATTTATAAAACCCTAAACAATGTTCATTCCAATGGAATTTCATTAGACCTGCAACATGGAAACATGAGAATCAAAGTTAGCAATATTAGATAAATTCAAATGAAGATTATATGCTAACATGTCAATGCAAACTAGATCAAGCATGATGTTAAATTTAAATCAAAAATTTACATAATTTGAACAAGGGTCCTCATTTTTCAAAAATGGGGATACATTGATCTTAATAAATTACAACTTTAGGGGGAAACAATATAAAATGTTAGAACTTAGATACTCTTTGTTTAAAGTAATAACCAAGCTAATCATTGCACATGATCAAGTACCATCATTAAGATCAATTTATGATTAAAAAAATTCTTATAGATATATAAATTTTCTTAAAGATTAAAAATTAATGATGTTGTTTATGTGCCTTAATTCCTTAACAAATTTTCATGGCATTTAGAGAACAACCTCCAGACTTTATGACTTAATCATTAACATTGACTTATAACATATTTATATATTAATTCATAATCATGATTTTATAATAAAAAGGGCTTGGGCATTGATCTAGTTCTATCCAAGTTTCCATATTTTTGGTAGAGATACCTTTAGATCCACTCAAGTACTTGTTTTGCCTCTAGCCAAGCATTTATAGGCCCATTAGAGGTTAACAAAATCACCTTTACCTAAAAAGATTTCAAATTCTCAATAAATATCTTATTTTTTGTATTTTTCAATTATATTTAACTCTTAAAAAAGGTTAGGAACCAAAATTAGCTAGGTTTTAGGATTTTGCCAAATTTTTGATCTTCACATAATCATCCTAGGTCATTGAATTCATCTCAAGAAATCATGTTTTGTAAGTGCTAACATGTCTTTTCTCTAATAATTCAAACATTCACTCAACATATGAAATAATTATTATAAATAATCTTTTATCAATACAAGGTTTAATATTTTAAGAAACAATTAACCTAGATATAAACCTTCTCTAATTTCTCAAAATCATAACTTCAAGCTGTAATTTCTATAATCCATGATCAACCATTATGAATAAATCATACCTGAATTACAAATTTATTTTAGAAACAACATAAATTGGAGCTTGAAAAGTTTCTTAAAAATACTTATTTTAAAGTAGGGAAAAAATTAGAGAAAAGGAAACACACAACAATTTTTTTTTTAAAAAGTAAACAAATGTTTACAAGCACTATGTACAAATAAGGAACAAGGAAGAAGTAGGAAAGAAAAAAATCTAAGCCCACTTACACTAATTGTAACTAGTATTACAAGTTACTCCCTGAATATTTGTGGTGGAAAAATAGAGAAATAGTGATTGAGGTATTACCCATTTGTTGTGAACATGAACTATGCTCCTTACAAGTATTTGAGTTTGAAGGTCTTGTCTCCAAATGTTTTAGCAATTTGATAAGGACTAATCTCCAAAGGAGTAAATTTACCATTATTTCCTTTTGGTTTAGATTCTTTGTCCTAAAGGATAACTAAGTCTTTGTACTTGAACACCTTAATCTTGGAATGCTTGTTAACCCATCTCTTGATTGTGGTTTAATGTATGCTAAAGTTCATAAATGCCTCTTACCTTGTATCCTCAATCTATATGATGTCAAGAAACCATGAACTTGCATACTTTTGGTCTTCTTATATGTACTCTTTGATGAAATTTTAAGTTGGTAACTTGAGAGTAATTAGAAATATAGGTTCCTTACCATATACTAGAAGAAATGGTGATGCTTTGGAAGCTTATTTGACTCTAGTTATATCTACCCAAAGAGCATATTTAAGCAATTTGTACCATGTCTTGGGTTGTTTCAGTGTATAATTTTTGATAGCTTTCATCAAGTTTTTATTTGTTGAATTTGACACTCCATTTCCTGAAGGGTAATGGTTTGATCAAAACTTGAGAATAATGTTATTATTATAACCACACTAAATCATCTCAATAGAAATGAAACCTGATCCATTATCACAAACTAGTAAAACTAGTGTCATAAATCTTGTGTAAATGTTCTCTTCCAAGAACTTGATTACATATTCAATTCTACATTGCTTGGTTACCACTACCTATGCCCATCTTGTGAAGTAATCAGTAGTAGTAGGCACATATTTGTGTCCATCTTAACAATTGGGGTTGATCACCCCTATAAATTCCTATCCCCATCTAGAAAAAGGTTTATCAATCGTATCGTTTCTCAATGGCATAACTACTTTTGGCTTGTTAGTGTTTAAAATATGACATTGATGACTATCTCCAACATGCTTCTATGCATCTTTGAATATTATGAGCCAATAATATCCTACCTTCAAGATCTTATGAGTTTTATTTTCATATGGGTGTCCACTTACAATCTTTTCATGTAAAATACTCAAGATATCAATTGTTTCTTCTTTGAAAACACACATTAAGTAGATATATTCATTGTTCTTCCTGAAGAGTAATCCATATTTGATCGAAAAATGTGTTTCCTTAAGCCTCAAATATTTTCTTTGCTCTCTACTCAATACCACAAGAAAAGAACTATTAATTAGAAGATGAATAACTGCATCATACCAATCATTTGGTTGAAAAGGTTTTAGGTCCACCTGCATGGTATTCACTTTAAGATTAGTATTGGCAATCATTCGAATCAATCCTTGACATCTTACCAACTTGGTAATTTTTATCTCAAGATCATACTCTTAGAGTATAAACATCCATTTACATCTTCTCTCTCCTAGCTGACATTAGATAAGCATAAGTTTAGTGGCTAGGTCTAGTAATATTGTGTTCACTTTATTCCTAAGAATGTAGTGTCTAAACTTCATAATAGCCTTGACTAAAGATAATGAGTGTTTGTCAATAATATAATAGTTCAAATTATAATTCTTAAAGTTAGTACTCATAAATGAAATAGGGTGATCACATTTATCAATTTTTTGAGTTAAAACATCTATTTTATGACCAAAATCAAAAGAATAGAGATAGAAATATTTTGTGAAATTAGGACTTATCAACACTAGTGTCTGTCTAATTTCTTATTTAATGCCCTTGAAGGTTTTCATTATTTCTTCATCCCATGTGAATTTGACATATTTATTTATCATGTCATTAAGTGGCCTCACAATTTATACAAAATTAGAAATAAACTTTCTCACAAAATTGGTATTCCCAAAAAAAGACTTGAATTATTTTCTACTATTAGGGGGTTATATTCTATATATGGCATCAAATATATCATGATATATAGAAATGCCATATTTGGTTATAATA
This sequence comes from Torreya grandis, assembly GCA_037957365.1. Lineage (NCBI taxonomy): Eukaryota > Viridiplantae > Streptophyta > Pinopsida > Cupressales > Taxaceae > Torreya > Torreya grandis. Next base: position 79,919 of record JARHVA010004468.1, read on the forward strand.
TGTCTTAATAACTTCCCTTCTATAACATAAAATATATTTATATTGGGATTCAGGGAAATTCCATACCTTCTATAGTGTTTAAATACCTCTTACAAGTATATAATGTGGTCTTTCGCATATTTAGAAAACATGGTAAGATAATTCATGTAAATAATAATTGACTTACCTATGAGACCTTAGAAATAATGGTCCATATATTTATTAAATTTATATCCTATATTTATAACCCAAAAGGCATTCTCTTGTAGGCAAAAGTGCTCCACTTAGTTGTGAATTCAGTCTTCATTCTTTCCTTATTCATAATAACTTGATTATACCCTAAAAATCCATCAAAAAAAACATCATGGCAGAAACACTAACAATTTAAATTACTTGGTCAAGAGATGGTAAAGGATAATTATCCTTTTTAAAAGCTCTATTCAAATTTCTAAAGTCAATACATAATCTAATTTCTTTATTTTTATTCCTAACTTACACCAAATTGGCCACCTAGGTAGAATGGGTAATTGGGAAAACTATTTTTATGTCCAATAGTTTCTTGAATTCTTTGTGCAGACTAGGAAATTTACTCAATAGAGGTGATTAGTATTGCATTATTTCCAAAATGAAATCAAATTCAAAGAAACACACTAATAAACATACATCTCTAGGCCTAGACACTAAGGAGGAGCATAATAACAAACATACATATGACAATAACTAAAACTTGAAATAAAACTTCCTTCACCTTCTTTGATCTTACAAATGGTTTGTAGAGTGCCTTGCTCAGATTTTTACTTCAAAAGGTCTACTGCAATGGAGTTTGGCTATCCTCCACCTCCTCTTGCAACATGTGGCTTGTGGCTTTGGCTTGGTTGAACAATTTGGAATTATAAAAATAATGTTAATAGATTTTGGAGTCAATTTATGATTATAAATTTGCATCAATATAGCTTATAATTTAGTAAGCAAATCCTCTTATTTATAGATTTTGTAAAATGATTAGAATAAACTTGAACTATCCATCTCAAGATGAAGATGTGTGGCTAAGAATCCATTCAATTTTTGATGCAAAAATCAATATATTCCTTCATAAATATTTGGGTTAGAGAGGAAATAAAGAGGTATGGAGGGTCTTAATCAGGCACGGGGTAGCTCGATGAGATATTTTATGTATTTATGGCCTAGGGATGTCTTTCCAAAAAAAGATGTCACTTAATAATGTAGTTATTCAATATCAATTTTTAAAAATAAATATTTAAAAAGATCCATGGAAAATTAAATTAATCTCTTGATTTGTTTTAATTATCCTTAAATATGATTAGTTAACTTTGATTCAAACCTTGGAAATTTGTGCACAAATTAATCAAGTTGGTCAAATTGTCATATTATTGGCTTGAAATTTTAATGGATTGGAATTGGAAGTTGATGTTAGATGCATTGGAACCATATTCCCATTTAGGATGTTGTCAACACAAAATAACAAAGGCTCATGTACTCTACAAAAAATTGGTAGAAAAGAGAAATTTAGAGCACGAAGGTTTAAAAATGTCATTTTGACTCAAAATGATCTGATCAAAGTTAGTTACTTCAAAAATTGCATTGTCCTATTTAGTGACACTCTAGCCAAAATCAGCACTTGAATATAGCATGTTCACATCATTTAACATGTTTTAGTGTTTTTAGGCCAATTATGCATTTTCATAGAAATTGGTCAAAATCCTGGTTAGAGGTTATTGGTGGCTAGTTTTAGGTGTCTACACTTTGTAGATAAATGGTTCTAAAATAGGATTTACTATTTTTTTCGTCTAAAAGGTTTACAAGTTTATTTTAATGTAATGGTATGGATAATGACTCTAAGATCAAAGATATTTAATTATTGATAGGACCATGCTATAACATCTTTGTACTTGGTCAGTAATTCTTTAACTTTTATAAATTATTCATTTGTGTAGGTTGTACCAACATATACTAGCTAGGGTTGACTTTGAATACCTATGTCAACCACATAATATTTCCTACTCACTTTGGGAATCTTGACAATCTTAACTAGTTTATCTGTGTCAAATAGTCTTTCTAAGGTAATCATGATTTTGGGAATTTTGTTGTCATTTAGTTGAACCACTTTGTCACCATGTTTTTCATCATCAAGATAATTTTCATTGACCTCATCAATGATGTGAGACTCAAATAGTACTAGTTTTTTCATGAAATCTATTATTTGTTGATCATCATTGAATAGTTACAAATGGTTGACATTACTAGGGATTGAGGGACATGGAAGAAACTCAATGCTAAGGTTTCCTAGTTTAAAGTCTTGGTTTGGCATAGGATTGGTTGAATATGAGGGTATTTCATCAACCAACTTGTTTTCTTCTCTAGGAATTGAAATAATGTTAAAATCATCGTAGTAATCTATCAAGTCCCACACTCTAAATTTTATTTATTAATAAGTGACAATTTACATTGGTATTTGATTATAACATAATTAACTACTAGCTCAGAATTACCATACACTAGTAATTCTTTGACCTTATTTTTGATAGAAAATTACAATCTAAGAATTAGTGATTCATACTCTACCAAATTATTAGAGCATGATAAATCAAGTTCTTAAGAATTATTGAACTATTTCTTAATGGGATTTGTTAAAAAAACTACTAATCCATTTTTATATTTATATCTAGCACCATAAAAATATAGTTTCCATAATCTAGGCACAATATGAGGATCTCTAGAGTCACATCCCTTAAAAGTGTCAAGAGTGTAAACTCGTAAGTTAGAATTGATGATGTTGAGATTTTCATTGGTAGAATTGTATTTTGTGACCATGTGTTTCATCTTTGGCTCCCTCTCTATTAAAATTTTATTGGGAATAATCTATTGACATATATCCATTCAAATACTTTGTCCAAACTCTGTTGAGCAACATCCCATAAGCATATAAAATGTCCAAAAATTGAATGTCTATGAATTATTGTAACCTTGGCTTAGAAGTAAGTTACATATGAAGATTCAACAATTCTCCAATTACTTTAACTATTGATTTGTCTAATTGAGTAACTACTCTATCAGACTTAATTGGAGTTAAACCAAGTTTTTCATAAATACCTTTTGGCATGACATTAGCATGCACCTAATTTTTATAAATAATTATGCAATTTTTACTAAAAAATATAATTATTAGTAACAAGGTTAGAACCTCTAATTTATTCTTATACATAACTATATTGGCATTTGTAACCTTTGGTGATTAACTAGGCTTCTTGGATAAAGATTTAAGAAACAAATCTCTTTGCTCGGTAATTTGAGTCAACTCATGTAAATTGATATTAGATTTAATATTTTTGATATCCTCAACGATACTATATCCACTCATAGTATAAGAACTACATGAATCAACATTATTTCTATAGGTACTTCCATTTAGAGGTTCTAAATTATTATCAACTATAGGAACTGGAGGAGTATCAAAATTATTTGGTGGATTTTAAGTAGTCAAAGGTTGTTTATGTTCTATATTCATTAGAGGATAAGTTTTCTTCAAATACTACTAAAAATCATGAATCTCTTAAGGTGTATCCTTGTGCTCATTCTCATCTTGGAATGGGAAGTCAAAAGTCTCCACCATTAGAGTTGTGTCAACATATTTAGATGGCTTTGAAGAACTAGATGTACCTACATTTTTCTCTTTGTTACATCCACATTCAGATATATCTAATTGATCTTAAAATAACTAAAAATAATTACAAAATTCAACATAATTTAATTCACCATTATTTGAAGTGTTATGAATTCTACAATATTTAGTTAAATCTACATCATATATGTTTATTTAAGGATTGTTCTTATTGGAAGATAACTTATCATTATTATTTGTTTGTTATTGTTACCACTGTGAAACCTATTTATAGTTATATTCAAAATCTAGTAAGAATAATTTCTATTAGAGTTTCCCTAATGTTACCTACTTGTTTTTCCAACTGAAGAAAATAAATGCTCAATTTTTAAACCATTTTGAGTATGGATTCATTCTCACATTTAGGTGCCTCTAATTTAGGGACTTTATTAGTACCATTAGCTTTTGTCACCAAAGATATTTGATCTTGTGGATGAGATTCACTTGTAATTTTATTCACGAATTTGAGGTTATGACTAGGATGAGCATGACTCAAGGGTAATTGATTCAACATTGGTGTTTGATTCAAAGTAGGCATGTTTTGATTAGTATTTGGTATGAAATTCAATGTAAATAAATTTGGATTAGCATTATGAATGAGATATTCTATATGACCTTGGAGTTGTATTTGGTCACTTATTTTCATGGATTCAACATAGGTTAAGGCCAATGTGTTTATGACCCCAATAGATATTTTAAAAAACACATAAGTCATGGGATCGAAAGCATCCTTATAAATATCTATAGCTATCACTTCATCTAATTTTTATGGATATATGGTTATATTAAAAATATTATGTAATCTAGCATTAACATATCTAATGGTTTCACTTGAATCTCTCTTTACCGTGGTGAATTATTGATAAAGGACACAAGGGCTAATGATCTTTCCAAATTGACCAATGAAAATACTATTAAAATCACTTTATCTGGTGAAGTAATTTTTTATAAGGTTGAGGAACCAATCATATGTAACATATTTGAAAGTAAATAGAAATAATCTACATATAACATCTTCATGAACCACACTCAAAAATCTTAAAGCAAGTTTGAAGGATTTGATAAGATCTTCAGTAGTAACCACACCATTAGGGATGAAAAATGATAAATACTTATCAATATTTCTAGGTAAGTCATGTACTTGAATAGACACATTGATGGAAGATCCACCTAACCAAGCCATACCTTGATATGAATTAAACACAGGAGCATGAAAAAAATGTCAAACATGTTGATATTTTGAAACCCTTTTCTTACCTTTATCTACTCTTGCTTTCCTTTGAACTTTTAAATTAATCTTAAGTTTGACCATGACCTGGTCAAAATTTTGTAGTTTTATCTTGTAAAATTTGAATCTTATTGAAAACATGATGTGAAAACCTTATATGTGCAAAGAACAATCATTAGACTTATACGTTAAGCAAATTTTGCATAAATTCTTACAAAGAACAACTATCTTTAACTGAATTAGATCAAAGATACCTTCAAACTATTAAATATGAATGATCTTTACATTTGTAATCTTAAATAAACCTTAATTTTTAAATAATCAATCAATATTTGAGCAAAATTTCTCATTAACCTTGAATGCATCAGATTCTCAAATCTTAAACTACCTTTGTAACAATTTATCATGAATCTTAAAAGTAGCAATATTTGGCTAAATGAGCCTAAAGACTAGTCTAAAATAATGAATATCAATTATCTTTATATAATTAAGCTAAGAAAAACACAAATATGTAAATAAACAACTAATCTTTGAACAAAATTCACTAAAATTAGTTAATATATTACAAATTCACTAAGCTTTAGCTAGGGCCCTCCTTATAGCACTATAAAAAATAATCTCATTGATGCTTAAAAGTGTATAATAGGGTGTACATTGTGTTAATAAACACTCTTCTCATTTATGAACTCAAATAATCCATTGCATGAATAGCTGGTTGTGATATTCTTTGTATCTTTGGTGAAATAATGGCAAAGCAATGAACTTTTTCACAACATTATAATGTAATTGGTCGGTTTTTGGGAGCAAACATGGTATGAATGATAGATTTTAATGTATTAAGATAATATGAACTAAGTAGAGTGAATTATTATCAAAATGTAAGGTGTAAATTCTAATCTAGTAGGTATATTTACAATGGGAGCTAAACAAAAGTGAGCTGATCAAAAAATGGGCAAAAGTAAGGGCAGGGTAGAAAGAAAGTCTTCTCATTTTCAATATAGAAATTATGACATATTAAATTTCATCAAAACATGTACTAAACCAATATATGACATGAAATTTAAAAGGCACAACTCCTACCATATATCAAGGAAATGTCTAAGGAGAACTGAAATAATGCATAAAAGAAATCAAGTTCAATTTAGAGATTTAATTTCATAAACAAGTTACATTATCACATATGTAAATAAATCATGGGAAATGAAATGAACTCAAAATCCTTCAATCAACCTAGTTTAATCACAAATTGAGAAGTTTGCATTGATATTAACACATCAACAATCCATAAAAACAATTCAAATCTAGATATCCAAATACATAATTGAGAGAACAACCATAATAGCAAACACACAAACAAATATTGAAAAATATTTATAGAGTTCTTTCGTTATATTAATTTATCAAAGTTTACACAAAGATTTTTCTCCAAAACTCCTTCCTCTTTACAAATGACAGTACCCCTTTATAGAAGACTAGTGAGATATGTTGGTCAATAATGTCAAATGACAATTGTACAAATGTCTAGGACAACTATCCTTCTACAACATTCTATAAATAGACACTTCCTAAATGTATTTAACTATAAATATTTCATGTTTATAAAGTTACACCTGATTTTATAAAATAATATTCTCTTTTAAAAATGATAAAAATGTTTAGTTATAAAATAATATTTTAATGTCAACAAATTTGACATTCGGACTCCCCTATTATTCTAGCCCTTTGCCTATGATACATGATCTTTATTCTATAGTGATTCCCATCAATTACCTTGAGGTTGACAATGGTTTCCATGAAATGATCCCTTTATTGATCTTCTAGGCCTTAGAGATCTTTGTCTACCCTATTTAATTCTTCCTTGATGCTCCTAGCATCACTAGTCTTCTCTTTAGCTAATAAAATCAAGTCCATGATCTTTTTGTTATCTATACCCATTTTACCTTGGATTTGATTTAGTACCTCCTACACGAACTAAGTATCTCTATGTTTTAACACCTCATCATTGATCAACCCAATAGGGATGAGTGAATTACAATCCTTGATCAAGCTTCCCAATATATGCACCATCATTTATTCTAATTTCTTGAGATCATTAGAAATATCTCCCATTTCATTGGAACATTTGCTCAAATATATGGTCTTTTCTATCAATATAGCCATATCCATATTCACATGGTCTAGGCTGACTATCTTAAACCCAAGAATTTGGTCCTGTATCAAAACATTGATCAATTCCTTTATTTATTACTTGAAGCTTGCCATTGGATAGTATGGGCTATAGTCATGGAACTCTATTTGTTTAATACATCTTGTTTTGATCTTATAGCCTTTAAAGAGATAAATAAATCATGCATGGTTGCCTCAAACTCATTTATCATATCTCCTAGTACAGACAAAATAGATTGCTCCTGTAAGTTCTTATTCTATTACTTTATCCCTTTGATAACAACTTGTAACTATTATATCTATGCTTGAGCTAGTTTAAGAACATCTTCCTCAAAAATAAGATCTTCACCTGGACTTTGTCTTTTCTTCTAGGTCGAACTAGTCAATGGCTCCACATTTTGATATATCACCTCTTCACATCCTTGGATGACCAACTTCTTAGTCACCCTTTGTAAACTAGTAATCTCTTAATCATACTTGAGTCCAACTATAGGTTACGTTACATATGGGACATTGACTTCCATTTGTGATGAAGCTATTGAATCACTTGGTGTGTCTAATCTCCTTGCCTCCTCTTCTTGCAGAGCAATGATTCATGGTTTCATTTTTTGTTAAAAGGGAATGTTGGTAACCTTCAACATAGCCCATAAATGTTGAATTGATGGCACATGTCTATCCTTGGTTCGTAAATGAATCACTATGGAATTGGAGGGCCATACAAAAACTTCTCTTCACTAAATTAATTGACCTCTTTCAAAGGTGGTGTCACTTTAGGTCTTTTAGCCTTTGAGATAATGGTTGTCTATGATTTCCTCTTAGGAGGGTTAATATCTATTAATTTCAAAGATTCCCCTTTATCAACCTTAGTTTCCTCAACACTTGTATTTTATTGTTCATTTGAATTTATATGTCATAAATAACATCTTCAATACATCCTCAATAGACTCTTGAGGATCTACAGATATCATATGAACCTCCTATTGATTTAATTCATGTTCTACTACTTAGGAAGGTTTTCAGATCTAATGAAGTAGAAGCATTCTAACTTTATTTTATTTCCTCTTTCCTTTTGTCCTCAAACTTATGTTCCACTTGTGTCCTTTATTATGTACTAACTGATGGAATTCTATAAGGTTCACCACTTATCATATGATACTGCTTTGGGTCCAATTGCCACCTATCATCAACATTTTGCTCTCTTTTTAATGGAGAGTTAGGTCTTATGTTATGTTCCTTCAATCTTATTAATAGTTAAAAGTATGAAGATGCCTTAATGCATATGAAATCAAAGTCATTGGCTTCATCCTAATAAGGTAAATTTAAAATATCTTTTATCCTAAAATGTTCTTTCACCTTCCCATAAAGATCCTATTTCCTAAGGTCAACCATTTTTGGGTTGAAAGACAACCTATGATTTGATGTTTCCTCAATATTATCCCACTATCTAAAATTTGTCTTGCCAATTGTCATAGGGAAGCTATGAAAAAGTCCCTTTCTTTTAGTTTTCCAAAGGCCATCTATACCACATAACAATTGGTAGGACACCCCTTGCTCTACTAGCTTATCCAAAACATGGACTAGCCAATTCAAAGGATAATTTTGAGTGCCATCAATCCTTATGACTATATAATAAGGGCAAAACCATATGACTCCCATTGTCTCAATAGATTTCTTGATTAGAGGGCTCACTATCTCCATGTGAATTCTAGTTATCACCTCTCTCAGTGTTGGGTATACATATTCACATATAAATTGAATGTGATCCCTACAATTATAAATGTGTAACTTAGAATAATACTAAGAAATGTTCTAAGTGACACTTGTAGGCTATTCTCTCTGATTTGGTTTTCTTGTAGTTATACATAGGGAATATAGGAGGTAGGACATCATATAGAATTGAGTCTTCTTCTTATGTCTAATTTGATATATTTTCCTACTCAACTAGATGCTAATTATCTCACCTAGTGGGGTAATAACTATTTTTTCAAAAATGAAGTAAAATATGGGCACCCATAAAGGATATACATATGTAGTGGTTGTAAACCCACACAACTTGTTCAACATAGTCATTATCATCCTAACTACAAGTCTAGACTAGTTAATATGGATGTTTTTATTGAGGTCTAAAAAGACTTGGTTACCAAATTCTAGCCACATAGCTAGGGTGTCCATCAAATTGTGCTACTTGGCCCATAAGTTAATAGAAGATAAGTCAATTTAGGGCTTGGGTAGTTTGTAATTAGATTCAAATGCAATATAAGATATGTAAGTCACTTTCTTATTATTATGTTTATTAATTAACATGCCCTTATCTATCTTAGCTTCTTTTAAAACTAGAGAAATAATATAAATATAATAAAGCACCTCTAGTTTTGTAGTTACATAGTGTGGACCAAACATCTAGATTGATACAATGTCATTGTATAGCCTCTTTACTAAGAGATTCCTATTTTATCCCCTAGTGATAGCTAGATGGTTCTCAATTTTTTATAGTAATTTTAACCAATTATTGTCTCTTATGTTCAAAGAAGCAATGATGAACTTAGTGTCTTAGAAAAGATGACCTTCTACATCTATTTTCAAATATAGCTCAACATCTTCTTTTGAAACTAATGCTTATGTGCTACCATTACTATAATCATGATCAAATTATTCAATTAAAAACAATAATTAAACCTTATCTTAGCTCAATTGTAATGATTTTAGAGACAATTCAGGGGAATTCATACACTTAAGGTCTTTTGGAGGTTTACTCAGAGCTTCAATGGTGATAAACTAGTTTGATTATGAGCTTTAATTCCTTATATTGAATTTGATTACCATATTTATACCTTTTATTTGTTAGGTTCCATAAGATATCCAATTTTACATATCTTGCTTATGTGACATGGCCATGTCACACTACTCATTTATTTAAAATATGACTATTTGTCACTTTTGGACAAGTGTCACAACCTCATGTAATCTTGAAGCTTGATCAATTTTCACCATTGATCTATTGAAAGTCTTCTTAGCTTTGACTTCATTATGAGCCATTGATCTTCCATCTATGTTCATGAGAGTGTGCCAATAAGTAGCTCTGTGGGATCTTTGTGCACTTTTCAAACACAATCCATCAATTAATGCCTTTTTGTAATGTGGCAACCTCTCATTAGATTTGGGCCCATTACATTATTAACCCTCTTGGAGTCATTGATATTGATTTCAATGATTGAATTCTATTCATTGATCTCCATCTCATTCATCATGATTATGACATGTGTCACTAATACATTCGATCTGGGCCCTTTAAAAATTTTACCTTCATTTTCATTATCAATATTATGGATGTATTATTGAATGTTGATCATTTATTCATTTATTTATATCCAAGTTTAATGTATACAATTGATCTATTTGATCTCTTGTCGAGATCATGATACTTGTTAATCTCTCATTCCTTCATAAGCTCTTTGACATTTTGACTCTTCTATCATCATTAGATTTTATTTTACAATTTTGATGCACAAATAGATTTATTATTTTGAATTAATGACTCCTATTGTGCCCATGGATAATTGATATTTTCTATGAGTTCCTAGTATATTACCACTTGGCATCTTCACGTTAATTCATTCCTACAAGGAAATGAAAAAAAACTAAGTAAAAGATTGGGAACATAAAGAAAACTTAGGATAAAGTTTTAGAATAAGGTTTTGGTAAAGTTAATAAAATGATTATAACTTTAGGATAAAATTTAAACTAATTTTAAAACATAATAAAAATGCCCCCATGTTTCATCAGTCCATGTGAACAATAAAATAGACTATGTGAAGTATCAGGATATAAAGGACTTAGCATAAAATTTTATACTAAGGTATAGGTCATGTTAATAAACACAATTAATACTTTGGATAAAATTTTAACTTTATCTAATTTATAAATAATTTCCAACATAAATTTGATCATGTGTAAATTTGAATCTATTTAAAAAGGACCTAGGCTAAAATGTATCAGACCTAGATTTTTAGATGATTTATACCTAGATTAAATTAATCAATTAAAACACCAAGGTTTGATCAAAACAAAAGGTAAAATTAACATCAATGTATAAAACCCTAAAGAATGTTAATTCCAAAATAATTCCATTATACCTACAGCATGGAAACATGAGAATCAAAGTTAATGAAGATTATAAGCTAACATGTCAATGTTAACTACATCAAGCATGATGTTCAAATACTGAAAAATGATCAATTATGATGTTTAATTTGAATCAAAATTTTTTATAATTTAAACAAGGGTAATCATTTTAAATAAATGAGGGTATGTTGATCTCAACAAATGGTGATTTCTACGTGAAACATTATAAAATGTTAAAACTCAAATACTATTGGTTTAAATTAATAACCAAGCTACTCATCCCACATGATCAAATACCATCATTACTATCAATTCATTATTAAAACAAGTCTTATTGATGCATAATTAGGACCAATCATGAAACTTAGTCATGTTGTGTATGTGCTTTGATTCTTTAACTGACTGTCATGGGATTTAGAGAATAAATTCTAGACTTCATGACATTACTCATTAACATTGAATTATATAATATTTAGATATTCATTAAGAATCATTCATTTATAAAAATAAAGGCTTGGGAATTTTTCTACTACCAACCAAGCATCCATAGCCCTGATAAAGATACATTTGTTTCCGCACAAGGCCTTGCTCAACTACTATCCAGATGTCCATATGCCTAGCAAAGGTTACCAGAATCACCTTTCTTATAAAGCTTTAAAATTTTCAATAAAGCTCTTATCTTTTATATTTATGAATTATATTTATCTCTCATCAAAGGTTGAGAACCATAATTGTCTAGGTTTTATGATTTTGTCAAATATTTTATCTTCAAATAATCATCCTTGGTCATAAACTTCATCTCATGTAATAATGTTCTTTAAGTGCTAACATAACTTTAATCCAATAATTCAAAATTTCACTAAACATATTCAATCTTTATTAGAACCAAAATTTGATCAAATTAATTTTTAAGATTTTAAGGAATGATTAACTAAGATATCAACCCTCACCAATTTCTCAAAATTCTAATATCAAGATATAAATTATAGAATCCATGATAAACTATTATGGAGAAATCATACATGCATTCCTAATTTGTGAAGTTATTTAAATAAAATACATGAATTGGATCTTGAAAAATATCTCTAAAAATATTTATTTGAAATAAGGGAACAATTTAGAGAAAAGGAAACACACAAAAAATAAAACAAACAACAAGCAAACAAATATTTACAAGCACTATGTACAAACAAGGAACAAGGAATAAACATGAAATAAACTAATCTAAACCTACCTAAACTAATTATAACTAGTCCTATAAGTTATTCCATGAATAATTATGTTGGGATAATATAGAAATAGTTCTTGAGGTATTACCCATTTTTGGCAAAGTGAAACTACTCCCTACAAGTCTTTGATCTTGAAGGTGTTGTCTCTCAATGTTCCGACAATATGATAAGGACCAATCCACAAAGGAGTGAATTTATCATTCTTTCATTTTAGTTAAGATGAATTGACCCAAAGGATAATTAATTCTCTGATCCAAAACTCAAAATATTTGGTTGAAAGATAATTCAAGAAACAAGAACAACACAATAACAATAATGTTATCTCTAAGAAGAGATGTTTTATTCAACAAATTTGTAGCCCAAACATATGCCTATCTTTGAGAAAAGATGTTTGATTTCCATTTTGAGTTACATCTTAATTTATACACATTCCTAAGGAGGAGGACATGGAATGTCAGAAATATCAAGGGAGATTAAGTGGTTTTACTTCCATGATTTACAACAATACAAAATTTCAAGAATTACTATTTTTAAAAACATACAATTTTTAGAGTGCACTACTAAAATTGAAATTTGGTGTACTTCCATTCATTTTCATGGGAAAAAACACACTTATAATATATCTATTCCATCTCACAATGTTCCCCTAATTCTTAGCTTTCCAATGGTTCAAATGGGGAGTCAAATGGAGCTATGGTACAAAAGTTATGGCTTCCAGAAGTTATGCCACCAATTGGGGTAGAACCATCACTTGAATTGTCACATGAAATGTTGCTCGAATCAGTATCCATACCTAAACACCTTCATCTTTGAATGCTTCTCAAACCATATCTTGACTTTGGTTTGATTTCTATTGAAGTTGGCAAATGCCTCTTCCCTTGCATCCTCCATCTATATGATGTTAAGCAACCTTGAACTTGCATACTCTTGGTATTTTTCCATGTTCTCCTGCATAAAATGGTAGGTTGGTGGCTTGAGAGTAATGGAAAATATAGGTTTTTTTTCCATATACTAGTATAAATGGTGATGCTTTAAGATATTTTTTTACTCTAGTTTTGTCTGTCAAAAGAGCATATTTAAGAAATTTTGGCCATGTCTTGGGTTTTTGCATTACAAATTTTTTGATAGATTTCATCAAGTTCTTATTTGTTGATTATGACACTACATTGCCTTGAGGGTAATGGTATGATGAAAACTTGATAACAATTTTTTTATCATAAGCCCACTTAGTCATCTCAATAGATATAAAGGCTAATACATTATCACAAACTAATGAAAATGGTGTCCCAAATCTTTTGCAAATATTCTCTTCCAAGAACTTGATTACATCTTCAATTCTGCATTGCTTTGTTGCCACTACCTATGTCCATATTATGAATTCATCATAAGTATTAAGCACATATTTGTGTCTATCTAAATAATTATGGTTGATTGATCACCACTACAAAGTCCAATCCCCATTGAGCAAAAGGTTTATCAATCATAACTAGTCTCAATGGCATAGCTTTTATTTTCTCTTTAGTGTTGAAAATCTAACACTGATGACAATATTTATCATGTTTATGAACATATTTAGAGATTATTGGCTAATAATATCATTCCCTCATGATCTTATGAGATGTTATCTTTCCATAGAGGTATCCACTTCCAAGCTTTTCATGAATTGTACTCAATATTTTAGCTTCTTCTTTGGAAACACACCTTAAGTAGATACCTTCATAGTTCTTCCTAAAGAGTAATCGATATTTGATTAAGAAATTTGTTGTATTGAGCCTCAAATCTCTTCTTTTCTCTCTGCTCAATCTTGGAAGACAAGAACCATTGATTAAAAAATTAATAATTGCATCATACCAATTGTTTGGTTGAAAACATTGTTGGTCCACTTAGATGACATTCACTTTAGGATTAGTATTGGCAATCATTTGAATCAATCCTTGACACCTTACCAACTTGTAATTTTTTATATCAAGATCATACTCTTTGAGTATAGAAATCCATTTACCTCTTCTGTCTCTTAGTTCACATTGACTACGCATAAGTTTAGTGGCCCAGTCTAGTAATATTACATGCATTTTATTCCTAAAAATTTAGTGTCTAAATTTCTTAATAGAGTTAACTATATCTAATCCTTATTTTTCAATAAGTTAATAGTTTAACTAAACATTATTAAAATAAGTGATCATAAATGTAATAGGGTGATCACACTTATTTATTTTTTAAGTTAAAATAGTAGCTATTGTATAATCAGAAGTAAAAGAATAGAGATAGAAATATTTTATGAAATCATGATCTAATAGCACCGATGCTTGTCTAATTGCTTATTTAATGTCCTTGAAGGATTTCCTTGTTTCTTCATTGCATGTGATATTGACATCTTTATTCAACATGTCATTAAGTGACCCCACAATTTTTTCAAAATTGGAAATAAAATTTATCATCAAATTGATTTTCCCAAAGAAAGACTTTAATTCTTTTCTACTATTAGGGGTTTCTATTTTGTATATGGCATCAAATCTATTAGTATCTATAGAAATCCCATCTTTGGTTATAACATGTCTTAATAATTTCCCTTGTATAACATAAAATTTTCTTTTGTTGGGATTTAAGGAAATTCTAAACCTTCTACAATGTTTAAATACCTATTGCAAGTTGTAATCATATAAAAATGCAATTTATACAACTTCACCATGATTTGTGATACCCAAAACATAGATCTCTCCTACTTCCCTAAATGACCCATTAGGCATGTTTTTACTATTTCCTAATCATTTAAAGCCTTCTATATTCAACCCCAACTATCCTGAACTCCTCTTCCAGGCACATAGCTATCCCCCAAAGTCCCTTTCCCCCTAGACACTAGTGTCATAAGTTGGACTATAACACTGGACCCTAGGGTGTCCACTTTCTGATGCTATTATTCAAGCCACTCTTAGCTTCAAATGGTCAAATTTCCTTTATTTCTTATCTTTTTCCCTATCAGCTTAATGTGAAGTCATCTAACCTAGGATCATCAATTTCCCTATAAAAGACTATTCAAGGGTCATTTAGAAGGGTTGGCAATAATCTAAAAGGCACAAGATAGAAATACACTAAGCATATTAAAGCAAATCTTCTTATTCTCTACATATTGCCAACCATTACTATTTCCAACCTACTCAAGATCTCATACAAGTCACAAGTCATCTAAAGATTTCATAGATTCACATAATACTTACATTACATACACATGATTCCATAATATACATTCAATTTGGGATAACTACATTGGCCTTGATCCTTCTTCAGAGTATTGGTATGTAGGTATCATGCCCATAAATGGGGTATGATTGTACATTTAGTGCACAATACACACTATCCTTTTTTTGCAGTTGATTCAAGAGAAATTGTCAAGCCTAAGGAGAAATTAGGACCCTATAAGATAAAATTAGTTACACACAGAGTTCCATAGCTGATCGAGTCTTGTAAATTTAGACACAGAGCCTACATAAGAATCATAACAAAACCTAGAAATCTTAAAGGAAGCAAATCAAAAGGACTATAACACCAAAAATATGAATATAGTATTATACCCTAAACTGTCTAGTTTTTGGCACTACTATCTAGTTAAAAAATAATCTTTTGGGTCCTATTTTTGATAGTCTGCCTAATCAACTCATCAATTTATAGTTTTAGATTCCTCCATCTTAGTCTATAAATTAGCTATGTTTAATTTTTATACCCTTGATTGCTATTTTTAGAAATGAATAGGTTAATTTAGGCATACTCTATTGAATGTTTTATGGATTAATCCAAAAACTTTACTAATTAAGAAATTAAACACTTAGTTTCCCAAAAATAGTAAAACATTTGGTGAACCCATCTTACTTCAATTTTTTAAAAAAAACCCTATAAACCCTAGGGATAATTATTTTTGATTTTTTGAAATATTTTACTAATTTTTATAGAATTTAAAAATTAAAAAAACTAAAAATTTTGTGCAAAATTTTCAACAATTCAGTCAAACCCTAGTTTCCACATACTATGTCCTTTTTACATGAAATCACTTCCAAAACACTATGAATAATATTCTACTAAATTTAGAAATATTTTTAGATTTTTACTAAATTTTTAAAGTTCCAATGTAAAATTTTTAGTAAATTTTTCAAATTATTAAATTAATTTTGAAAAAAAATCATTTCAAACCCTAGTTGCATCAACTAATTCCCAATAAATTTCCATCACTATTCCACTTATTTTTGGCAAATTTTGATTGAATATTAAAATCCAAAAATCATTTTCAAAATCAAAAGTTCATAGTATTGTGCAAATCATATTCTTGAAAAACCCCTAGGTGCATACACTAGGTCCTATTGCATCTTTAGGTATCACCTTACATACATAGCCAAATTGTAAAAATGATACTTATTTACAAATGTTTGTTACATTTATTATGAATAATAAGGAAACTATAATAGGCCCTATCATGTACATGAATGATGAAGTTTATCACATGTTGGTACAAAGTTTCATTATTTTCTTTGCATGTTTGATTTTTATAGTATGGAATGATATTCAAGAAACTATTGTTACATATGTTAAGAAACTTCTTGCCCCATTTACCATGGAACCCATCTTCCATAATGAATATTACTGCATGGTTTATTTCACCATCCCATAGGTTACTACCCATCACCAAAGATCCCAGCTAGCACCCTTCATTCCTCCACTTACCTACCCTATTACTTATCTATGTTATCCTCTCATACACACCACTAATCCTATATAGGTAGTGGATAACATGGTTAGACTTGTTACTTGACCTACCATTATCCCACCACCTCACCCTATCAATTATCTATGACCTTTTAATCCTATATAGATAATGGATAATGAAGTTAGAGCTATTACTCAACATGTTGTTATGCTTCCTCTAACCACTCAAAAACCTCAAAATCCACCTATTCCATCCCATCCCTACCCTGAGTCTATTACACAATCAGATGCAATCAGGGTATATGATATTGTGGATTAGTTTTGAAATAGTCTAGCAAAAACTTTAATGTCAGAAATGCTCTAAAAATCTAATGTGTTCAAGGAAATTCTTTATCAATCACTCACTCAGACTTCGATGCTAGCTAACTCTAATCTTGATTATTTCATATCCATGGTTAATACACTAAAAACTATCAAAGATGCCATTTATTTCAATAAAGATGACAAACCATCTCAAATAGTTATTGATAAAAATTTACCACTATTCAAATCGATTCAAATTAAAACTAATGTAGTGAAGAGAGTTCTAGTTGATATTGGTGCCAGAATAAATATATGCAATATCACATTATTAAAGGCTATTGGTGTTGATATGGCATCCATACAAAAATCATATAAGACCATTAAAGGGTTTGATGATATACCACAACAAACATTGGGCACCATTGCATTAGATATCATAGTAAGGCCAAAAACCCTTACTACCCAGTTTTAGGTTATGCCTAGTCTTCTCCATTATAATCTTTTACTTGTATGACCATAGATACATCATATGAAAGATATTCCTTCTACTCTAAACTAATGTGTCATGTTCAATAATGATGGATATCTCTACACATGTCTAGTAGATAATTTTCCATTCAAATACTATTGAGTTACAGAGTCATATTCAACTATTTTGATAGATAAAACACCTTCTCTTATTGTATAGTCACCATGTCATCCTATTCCTCTAGATAAAATACATATATATGAGGTAGGAGAAACCAACACATCTCATGTTTTTCAAACTCTAGATATATCTCCAACTCTACCTTCTCAACCAATTATAACAAATTTGGTCACTCAAAAAGTCATAGTAAAAACCCATGTTACACCTACACCATCACCAACATCAGTTCTAGTAGTGCTAGTTACTCCCATAGATATAGCTCCTTAGACTAATACAAATACTCTCCTATCATCATCACCTTCTCTTACTATAGTTACTGAGACTTATATATCAGTAAATTTAGAGTTATCTTACATGCATGATGTTGATACAGATTCCTAGGCTACCTCAGATGATGATGATACCATACCCACACTCATAGATGATTATCTATGTGGATTAAACAATACACTAATTAGCCTAGGTGAATATCAAGATGAGTTTATAGAACTTATTAATCATATTGTAATTAGCATGGTCACTTCTATAATGAAAAGCATAGTCATTTAGATTAAGGTAGGTAGTACACAACATCAACCATAAATTTTTCTATAGATGGTACTTGATCATAAATTAATCAAGCTTCCTATAGTACAACACAGATTTATTAGTAGATTAACATGGAAGGAAAGTAAGCCATTTTCCCTTTTTCATAAGATCACTGACCATGATACCAACTCATGTAGAGATTTACAACATGATTCGATTAAATAAAATATCAAGGCATTATTCAATTCATAGCTCCACTAGTAGCACGAACACCACTTTTAATGAAATCACTCACCAACAGGGCTAAAAGACCAAGAGCAATAATAACATCTCCATTACTAGAGAAACCATTAATTCATCTTTAAGTCGATGACAACATGAACACAACATTTCCAATATATGATGATATTAATGATGATGATCTTGATGCTTTCGATGATGGCCATTATTTTTTCCTCTATTTTTATCTCTAGTAGCCTCCATCTTGGGATCCCTTCCCACCCCCAGCCTAGTATTATTATATTGTGATATTATGTTTGGACATAAATTCCCTTATACATTATCTATACATAGTCTTCTTCTACTTGATTGTACATAGCTTATTCTAAAAATAAAAAAATATACAAAATTCAAAAATACAAACATGTAAATTATATGCATCATCTATGTTCTTAAATTGATAAAACACTATGCTAGACTTAGATTACAGTTTTATATGCTACTTGTTTGTTGATTTATCTATATTACCATGCTTCACTTGATCTTTTTTGAGTGTGTGCAGTACATCCACATCCTTCATTTATTTACTCCACCCATTAAGTAGATATTTTACTTCTACATTCCATCTACATATCGATACATATACCCACTAGGGAAAAACTCTACATTACTACACCATCTAGGTTATGTCATTCTCATACTCTACACTCTAGACATCCTATGTAGTACGTACCTTATATGCTTACATAGATATCACATTGACATCCAATAGCATTTATCATACTCTTGTATTTCATAGCATATACATTAGTCTTGTACCACATATCTTGTATACTCTCGCTTCTTGCTTTCCATAGTTAGATGCTTGTGTATATTTCCAATACTTTACATGCTTCCATTTATGTATTGATTAGCTAGATGAATATGCATTTTATAGTTCTTATTTTCTTCTTTCTTCTATTTTAGGATAGTTTCCAATACCCTTTGCTTATTTCTATATTGTGTGTACCTTTAGACATTTTCCAATATCCTTTGTTTTTTCCTTCTATGTGCTTGTGGCCCTTGTGCCAATCTTTGCTTGTACCCATTATGTGTGTATGTGACATATGAACATGCCTTGTATGTCTTGCATATCTATTTGGCCCCTTAGACACCCTTGCATGATTTTTGATTCTTTCTTTATATGCTTGTTGCTTGATTATTTCTCTTTGCATGTATAATGCCATGATTCCATTCATGCATTTACCTTATTTATTGGATGTCATTATGGACATCATGCTCCATCCCTTTATCATACTAAAAAACTAACACCTATAATTATGCTTTCCATATTTCTTTTTATGCACATGTTATTAAATTATTATATCTATCTAGGCATACCCAAATGGATCTAACAATCTCTCTTTAAATTTTTTTGCTATATGTTGAGATCATGAATATCAATGCTATATCAAACATTTTTGTAGCTTAACATACTTGTAGGTCTTCTTCTTTTGAGGGTAGTCATTATAGGGTATTAGTTCCTACCCTCAAAAGAGGGGGAAAAAACAAGGGTTTTTTCAAAGAGATCACATATCCTAAATGGTCAAAAAAGCAATTTCGGAATACATAGTCCAAATTCTGGAACTTAATATAGGTAGGCTAGATCAGGCAAACCATAGAGAACATAGTCTAGTTTTTAGTTTTGTCTTTAAACAATAGCACCACAAATGGGACTATAGCACTAGACCCTAAAGTACCCAATTTTTGGTGCTAGTGTTTAGATAATAGAATTTTAAGGTTTTATAGAATCAAGTAGGGGGTGAGTTCAGTCATTGTTTTGCTTATACAATTCAATTCAAATTAGTAGTTTTCAACACTTATCTCACTCAGATAATCTAGAGATAACGTCATCATACATGGCATGAGTGTTTCCATTTCAAATTTAGATATTATAGTTGATACAAATTTCAATTTAGAATCTATGTTCTAAACACCCATTATTGGGGGCAATGTGTGTAGCATATGTGCCCTCTCTTTTTTGAGTTTAGTATAATTTTCTTGCATGTTCCTAGTAGTTGCATGATTTACTCCATCTATAGGTGGTTGGCATCAATTTTAAGTAAAATTTCATACAAGTTTTATTTCCATGTACTCAAGTTCTTGATTGGCTTCCTAAGCCTTGATTTCAATTTTAGAGGGACTTCTATAGAAGTCCAATATCCATCTTTTGAAGTGGCCAACATTGGTCTAATTTCTAGTTACATTTGGCTATCCATGCCAACATTGTTAGATTATATCACATTCATGGGCCTCATAAGCCATCTCATATGACATTTAGATTATACTGGTATCTTTCTATTTAGCTTCACATCATAGGGCAATGATGGAGCTAAAGGAATAACTATCCTTTGTATTATTGAGCCACCTATTAAGAGTGATTAGATACATGATCCAAACATTCATTAACACATTCATGATTCATTAAATTTGTATAGTTTAAAATGATGGATCCAAATGGCCTACCTTTGCATTATTGAGCCACCTAGGGGATTGCACACTCAAATCATCCATCAATATAACTCCTGGTTTAGTATTCATCCATCATCACTGAACACAATCCAATATCAAAATAGGTTCTATATTGGTTCACATACCTGGTGAGGTGTATTCATTCCTTTCCCTTCCTTTCTCTTTCTTTACCCAAATTTATATGTTCTTCTTTTAGATATAGTGTATCTAGTAAGAAATGATCTACTTTCACTTTACTTACTTACATATTTGCATAATACAATGTGCTCTCATTATGCACAATCCAACATCACATAGCTTCTTAGGCCTAGTCTCATAGGTAAATTCAAGTATGCATATATCTTTCTCATTTATCCTAGTATTTTGCTTTGATACATACATAGAATAAATTAGGGAGGGGGGGGTAAAATGTAATTACAGAAAAATGCAATTTTTATAATTGAGCATGACTTGTGATACCCAAACCATAGGTCTCTCCTGCTTCCTAACATGACCCACTAGGCATGTTTTTACTATTTCTAATTTATATAAATCCTTCCATATTCAGCCCTAGCTATCTTAGACTCCTCTCTTAGGTACAAACATTTCCCCCAAGGTCCTTTTCCCCTTAGACACTAGTTCTATAAGTTGGACTATAGCACTGGACCCCAGGGTGTCCACTTTTTAACGCTATTGTCCAAATCACTCTTAGCTTCAAATGGTTAGATTTCCCTAGTTCCTTATATTTTCCTTGATAACCTATGTGAATTAATCTAACATAGGATCAATATTTTCCCTATAAAATCCTATTCAAGGGTCATTTAGATGGGTTGGCAATCATCCAAAAGGTACAAGCTAGAAATACACTAAGCACATTCAAAAAAATCTTCCTATTCTTTGTGTATAACCAACCATTATTATTTTTAGCCTACTCAATCTCTCAAACAAGTCATGAGTCATCTCAATATTTCTAAGATTTAAATAATACTTGCATTGCATACACAAGATTACATGATACACATTTAGTTTGGGAGAACTACATTGGCCTTGATCCCTCTTTGGAGTATTGGTATATAGGTAGCATGCCCACACATTGTGTGTGATTTTACATTTAGTGCACAATACACACTAACCCATTTTCCCACTTGTTTCAAAAGCACTTGTCAAGCCTAAGGAGGAACTAGGACCCTATGAGAAAAAATTAGTTGCACATAGAGCTTTGCAGATGATCAAGACTTACAAATTTAGGCACATAGCCTCTAGAAGAATCAAAATATAACCCAAAAATCATAGAAAAAATAGATCAAAAGGACTATATCATGAAAAATAGGACTATAGTGCTAAACCCCAAAGCGTCTAGTTTCTAGTGCTATTGTCAAGGGAAAAAAAAGACTTTTGGGTCCTATTTTTGATAGTCTTCTTAGACAACTCATCAATTTATAGTTCCATAGTCCTCCATCTCAATCCAAAAATTAGCTAAGTTCACTTTCTATCCCATTGCTACTTTATTAAATAATTGATCAAATATAGATTTAGCAAATTACTAGGTTAATTTAGGCATACTATATTGCATGGTTGTTAGATTAATCTAGACCCTTTACTAATTATTAAATTAAATACTTAGTTTCCCAAAAATAGTAAAATAAAAGTGCATAATGTGGTCTTCCCTATTTATAAAAAACATAGTTAGATCATCCATGTATATAATAATGCACTTGCCTATGAGACCTTTGAAAATCATGGTCCCTATATATTTGAAATGTAGCTCCTATATTTATTATCTTAAAAGGAATTATCTTGTAGACAAGGCCACATAGTTATGAATGAACTCTTCATTCTATCTTCCTTAATCACAAGACCTTTATTATACCCTAAAAATCCATCAAGAAAAGACATCATAGCAGAACCACTAAAAAATTAAATTACTTGGTCAATAGATGGTAAAGGATAACTATCATTTTCAAAAGCTCTATTCAAATTTATAAAGTCAATACATAATCTAATTTCTCCATTTTTATTCCAACTGACACCAATTTAGCCATGCAAGTAGAATGTCTAATGGGAAAAATTACTTTTGCATCCAATTGATTCTTGACTTCTTTGTAGATCAATGGCTCTAAAATAAGGTTGACTAGTCTTTAATTTTATCTAAAATGTTTACAAGTTTATTTTAATGGAATGGTATGGGTAATGACTCTATGATTAATGATCTTTAAGTATTCATAAGTCCATGTTATAGCATCTTTGTACTTAGTGAGTAATTCTTTAGATTTTACTAATTATTCATTTATGTATGATATACCGACATTTATTATCTAAGGTTCACCTTGAATATCTATGTTAACCACATTATCATCTTTCCTAATCAATTTAGTAATCTTGGCAGTCTTAACTAGATTGTGTATGTCAAATAGTCATTCTAAAGAAATCATGACTTTGGGATTTTTATGTCATTTATTTAAACCACTTTGTCACCAGGTTTTTCATCATTAAGAGAATTTTCATTGACCTCATCAATGATGTAAGACTCAAATACTCCTATGTTATTCATGAAATATATTATTTTTTGATCATCATTGAATACTTGAAAATGGTTGACATTGTGAGGGATTGATGGACATGGAACCAAATCAATACTAAGGTTTCCTTGTTTATAGTCTTCATTTGGAATGAGATTAGTTGTAGCTAAGACTATCTCATTAACAATCTTGTTTTTTTATCAAGGAATTAAAATAATGTTAAAAGCATCAAAATACTATATCAAGTCCCACATTCTAAACTTGTATTAATTAATATATGAAAAATTTCATTGGTATTTAATTATGACCTAATTAACTACTAGCTCAAAATCACCATACACAAGCAATTATTTGACCTGATATTTGATAAAAAAATTCAATCCAAGAATTAGCAATCCATACTCTACCAAATTATTGGTGCATAAGAACTAAAGTTTGTAAGAAACATTGTAATCTTTCACAATAAGATTGGTTAAAAAAACTCCTAATCCATAACTAAATTTACATCTAGCAACATCAAAGTATAATTTTCACATTCTAGACACATCATGAGAATCTTTAGAGTCACATACCTTAAAAGTGTCAAGAGTGTAAACTCTTAAGTCTGAATTGACCATGTTGACCTTTTCATTGGCAACAATGTATTCAGTGATCATGTGTTTCATATTTTTCTCCCTCTCTATTCATATTTAATTGGGAACTCCTTTCAATGGAATCCACATATGAAAATAGGTTGTTGACATATATCTAGTCAAAGACTTTATCCAATATCTATTGAGTAGTGTCCCATAATCACTTAGAATGTCCAAAACTTTAATGCCTATAAGTTATTATATATTATCTTAGAATAAAGTTCCAATTTATTATTCAACATTTCTATAATTAATTTAACTCTTGATTTGTCAAATTTAGTAACTACTCTGTCACACTTAATTAGAGTTAAACCAAGTTTTTCACAAATAACTTTTGGCATGATATTAGTATAATCACCTAAGTTTAACAAAAAATTATGAATTTTTTTACCAAAAGATCTAATTGTTATTAATAGTGGTGAAACCTCTAATTTTTTCTTATACATAAATACATTGGCATTTGCAACCTTTGGTGACTTACCAGACTTCTTGGATAAAGATTTAAGCAACAAATCTCTTTTCTCAGTAATTTGAGTCATCTCATGTAAAGTGATATTAGCTTTAAATTTTTCATATCCTAAACTATATTATATCTACTCCTAGTAGAAGAACTATATTAATCAATATTATTTCTAAAGGTACTTCCCTTTGGAGGTTCTAGATTTTTATCAGCTATAGGATCTAGAGGAGTATCAAAATTATTTGGTGGAGTTGAATTAGTCAAAGGTTTCTTATAATCTCTATTCCTTAGAGGAAAAGACTTATTTATATAATAATAAAAATCATGAATCTCTTTAGGGGTATCCTCAATCTCATTCTCATCTTGGAATAGGAAGTCAAAAGTCTCCACCATCAAAGTTGTGTTAGTAGATTTAGATGAATTTGAAGAACCATATGTACCTACATTCTTATCTTTATTAGGTCCACCATCAGATATATCTAATTCATCTTGAAATAACTAAAAAAATTACATAATTCCATATAATCAAATTCACCATGCTTTGAAGTGTTATGCATCTACAATATTCAGTTAAAGCTACATCACATATGTTTATCTAATGATTGTTCTTGTTGGTGTATGACTCATCATTGTTATTGTTATTATTATTTCCATTGTGAAATTTTTTTGTAGGTATATTAAACCTCTGGGAATAATAATGTTTATTAGATTTTTCCTTAGTGTTACCTACTTTCTTTGGTAACTAAATAAAATAAGTTCTTAGTTTTTGAACCTTTTTGAGTATAAAATCATTATCAATTTTATGTTCCTCTGAATTATGAACTTGATTAGTACCATTAGTTGTTGGAACCAAATATCTTTGATCTTGTGAGTGAGATATATTGGTAGTGTTATTCAAGAAACCTATGTTTTGACCAAGATGAGCATGAATCAAGGGTAATTAATTCAACATTGGTGTTTAGTTCAAAGTAGGCATGTTTTTATTATCATTTTGTATGACATTCAAAGTAGGTAAATTTGGATTAACATTAGGAATTCCATATGACAGCTGATCTTGGGGTTTCATTTGGTCACTTATTTTCACATCTTCAACATAGGCTAAGGATAATTTGTTTATGACCCCAACATATCTTTTAAGAAACAAAAAATTCATGTGATCTAAAGCATCCTTATAAATATCCAAAGCTAATGCTTCATTAGGTATATATGGAGCTATGGTTATACTAAACATCTTCTAAAATTTGGCACTAAAATCTCTAATTGTTTCACTCTAATATTTCTTTTCTATGGTGAATTGTTGATAAAGGACACAAGGGTTGATGATATTCTTAAATTGATCAATGAATATACTATTAAAATCATTCTAGTTGGTGATGTAATTTTTAGGAAGGTTGAAGAACCAGTCTTATTTATCATATTTTAAATTAAATGGAAAAAAATTACATGTACCATATTCATGAACCACATTCAACAATCTTAAATCAATTTTGAAGGAATTTTATGCTCTTCAGTAGTAACCACACCATTAGGTCAAAAAGAAGGTAAATACTTCTCAATATTTCTAGGTAAGTCATGTACTTGACCAGGGACATTGATGGAAGATCAACCTAACCAATCCATATATTTATAATGATTTAACACATGAGAACCATGAATAGGTGAAGCAGGTTGATATTTAGAAACCCTTCATGTACCATTACTTGCTCTTGATTTCTTATGAATTTGTAAAGAAATAATAGGTAATATTGATATTGAACATGACCTAGTCCTAATTCTTGGTAGTTCTGGCTTGAAAACTTTGAATCATGTTCAAAATATGACATGTAAAACTTATCTTTTTAAAGAACAGTGATGAGACTTATACGTTAAGCAATTTTTACACAAATTCTTAGAAAAAAAACTATATTTAATTGAATTAGATCAAAGATAACTCTAAACTGATGAATATGAGTGATATTTACACTTATAAGCTTAAATAAACCTAAATTTTCAATGAGTCAATCAATATTTGAACAAAATTTCTATCACTACCCTCGAATACATCAAATTGTCAAAGCTTAAACTACCTTTGCAACAATTTATCATGAATCTTCAAAGAATAGAAATCTTTAGCTAAATGAGCTTAAAGACTAGTCTAAAATTGTGAATATCACAAATATTTATGTAATTGAGCTAAGAAAAACACAAATATGCAAATAATCAACTGACATTTGAATTAAATTCACTAAAATTAGCTAAGATACTACAAATTCACAAAGCATTAGCAAGGGCCCTCCTTCTAGTGCTAGTAAAACTTATCATGTTGATGCCTCAAATTGTATCATAAGGATTATAAAGTGTTAATAAAAATATTCTCATTTTTAGACTCAAATAATACATTACATGAGTAGCTGGTTATGATATTGTTGATATCTTTGGTGGAATAGTGGGAATGCAATGAATCACTTCACGAAAATATAATGTAACTTGTTGGTTGTTGGTATCAACCATGGTTTGAAATCTAGCTTTTAAAGTAGGAAGATAATATAAACTAATTAGAGTGAATTATGACCAAAACCTAAGGTATAAAGTCTAATATAGTAGGTATATTTATAATGAGAGCTAAACTAAAGTGAGTTGATCAAAAAAGGGGCAAAAGAAAGGGTATGGTAGAAATAAGGTCTTCTGATTTTCAATATAGGCATTATGACATAGCTTAAATTTCATCAAGACATATACTAAATTAATATATGACATGAAATTATAAAGGTACATATCCCACCATATATCAGGAAAATGTCTAAGGAGTAGTGAAATAATGCAAATAAGAATTCAAGTTAAATTTAGATATTTAATTCCATAAACAAATTTCATCAACACATCTATAAAGAAAACATGGAAAGTGAAATGAACTTAGAATCCTTCAATCAACCTAGATTGACAACTCTACATTAATATGAACACATCAATAATCCATAAAGACAATTCAAATCTAGACATCCAAATAGATAATTGAGAGAGTATCCATAAGAGAAAACACACAAACAAATATTGGACAATATTTTCAAAATTCCTTGCTTGTATTAATTTCTCAAATTTTACACAAAGCTTTTACTCCAAAACTCCCTCCTCTTTACAAATTATAGTACCCATTTTATAGAAGACTAAGGAGGTATGTCGGTCAATCATGTCAAATGACAATTATACAAGTGTCTAGGATAGTTATATTTCTACAACATTCTAGAAATAGACACTTTCTAAATGGATTAACCTATAAAAAATGCATTTTTACAAATTTAGACATGCTTTTACAAAAGAATATTCTCTTTTCAAAATGATATTTACGTTTAGTTACAAAATAATATTCTAAAGTTAAATAATTTGACATTGGGACTCCCCTTTTGTTCTAGTCTTTTGCCTTTGTTGCAGGATCTTCATTCTATAGTGTTTGTCATCAATTAGATTGAGGTTGACAATGGGCTCCATGAAAATATCATTTTATTGATCCTCTAGGCCTTTGAGTTCCTTGTCTTCCTTATTTAATTCTTCCTTGATTCTCTTTGAATCATTATTATTCTCTTTTATTGATAAAATCATGTCCATGATCCTTTTTTTATATGTACCCATTTTACCTTATCTTTGATCCTTACCTCTTGCATGAACTAAGTAGCTCTATGTTTGAAATCCTCATCAATGATCAAGATAGGGACAAGTAAAGTAAGATCTTTGATAAAGCTTCCCAATATGTGTACCATCATGTTTTCTAATTGTATGATATCATTAAAAATATCTCCCATTTCTTAAGACCATTTTCTTGAATATTTGATCTTCTCTATCAATATAGCCATAACCATATTCAAATGGGCTAGGCTGACTACCCTAAACCAAGAATTTGGTCCTCTATCAAAACATTGATTAATTACTTTAATTTATTTCTTCAAGCCTAGCATTGGCCAACTTGGCCTATAGCGATGGAATTTTGCTTATTCACTACATCTTACTTGGATCGTATAACCTTCAAGGAAATAAATAGATCATATATGGTTGGTTCAAACTTATTTATCATATCTCCTAATATAGACAAAATGGTATTCTCCTATAAGTTTTTTTTTGTTGCTTTAGCATTTTGATAACAACTTGTAATTGTTATGTCTATGCTTGAGCTAGTTTAAGAACATCTTTCTCAAAAATAAGATCTTTAGCAAGCCAATATCCTTGCTTCTAAATCAAACTAGTAAATGGCTCCACTTTTTGATATATCATCTCTTCACCTTATTGGATGACCTTCTCATTTACCTATTTCAAACTAACAGTCTTTGGATCATATTTGATTGTAATTGTACATTGGGTCACATGTGGGATATATACTTCCATTTGTGATAAGGATGTTGAATCACTTAGTGTGGCTAATCTCCTTTCCTCCTCTTCCTACATAGAAATGATCCATGGTTTCCTTTCTTATTGAAACAAAATGTTTGTAACCTTCACCATATCCCATGGGTGTTGAATAGAAGGTAGCTTCTCTATCTTTAGTTCATAAATGAACCACTATGGAATTGATCAGCCATAAAACAAGTTCTCTTCATTGAATAAATTGACCTATTTCAAAGGTGGTGTCACTTTGGGTCTCTTAGCCTTTGAGACAATGGCTATCTCCACTTTACTCTTGGGAGGGTAAACATCTACTAAGTACAAAGATTCCGATTTATCATCTTTAGTTTATTCAACACCTATCTTTTCTTCTTCATCCAGATCTATATGTGTCATAGATAACATTTTCAATACATCCTCAATATACTCTTGAGGATCTATGGCTATCATATGAACCTCCTCTTGATGTAATTCATGTTTTAATACCTTTGATGTTTTTGGAGATGATGAAGTACAATCAATCTCACTCGAATTTATTTCTTATGGTCTCTTATCTTTAAGATTATGTTCTACTTATGTCTCTACTTGTGTATTGACTAATGCAAGTCTAGAAGGTTCACCACTTATCAGATGATACTACCTATGAATTAATTACCGCCAATCATCTACCTTCTAATCTCTTTGTAATCTAGAGTCAGGTATTATGTTATGTTACTTAAATCTTCTTGTCACTTAAAAGTATGAGGATGCCTTAAAATATATGAAATTAAAGGCACTGGGTTCATGCTCATATGGTACATTAAACATACCTTTGATGTTTAGATGTTCTTTCACATTCCCATAAAGGTCCCATTACCTAAGGTGATCCATTTTTAAGTTGAAAGACAACCTATTCTTTTATGTTACCTCAATATTATCCCATTATCTAAAATTTGTCTTGACAAATTTCATAGGGAAGTTATGAAGAAGTCACTTTATTTTGGTTTTGAAAAGGCCATCTACACCATGTAATAATTGGTAGGCCACCTCTTTCTCTACTAGCTTATCTAGATGATGGACTGGTAACTTGAGAGGAGAATTATGAGTGCCTTCAATATTTATGACTATACAGTCAAGGTAAAATCATATGTCTCATATTTATTTAATATATTTCATTGTTAGAGGGCTTACTCTTTCCTTGGGAATGCCAGTTATGGTCTCACTCATTGTTGGGTGGACATAGTCATATATAAATTAAATGTGATCCCTATACTTATAAATATGCAACTTAGAATAATACTAAGAAATGGTGTAAGTACTACTTGGAGACTATTCTCTCTAATTTAAGATTTTTGTATTTTCACATACGACATCTAGGAGGTAGGACATCATTTAGAATTGATTCTTCTTCTTATGCTTGATTGCATATATTTTCATACTTAATGAGATACTAATTATCTCACCTAGTGGGGGAATAATTGTTTTTTTAATAATGAAGTAAACCATGGGTACCCATAAAGGATATACATATGTAATGGTTATATATCCACACAACTTTTTCAACATAGTCTCATAATTCTACATCAATTTTTTTTGATATAGATGCTTTTATTGAGGTTCGAAAAGAATTGATTACCAAATTCTAAGAACATAGCTAGGGTGTCTAGAAAATTATGTTCCTTGGCCTATGAGTTAATAGAAACCAAGTCAATTTGGGGCTTCATTAGTTTATAATAAGACTTAAATGTAATAGTAGATATGTAAGCCACTTTCCTATGATTGTGATCAAAAATTAACATGGCCTTATCTATCTTATCATCCTGAAAAATTGAAGAAAGAATTTTATTACAGTGGAGTACCTCTAGTTTTATAGCTATGTAGTGTAGAATAGACATATGGATTTATACAACATCATTATATAGTCTGTTTGTTGAGAGATTATTATCTTCTCGCTTGGTGATAACTAGTTGGTTCTCAATTCTCTAAAATAATTTTTACCAATTATTTTCCCATATGTTTAAGGTAATAGTGATGAACTTGTTGTCTTTGAAGATATGACCTTCTACATATGTTGTCAAATATAGCTCAACATATTCTTCTGAAACATGCTTATGCATCTCTATTGCTATAATCCTAATTGAATTAACTAATTATATATAATAAATCAACCTTTTCTTAGTTCTAGTGATTATAGATATAATTCAGGTTAATTCATACACTTTAGGTCTTTTGAAGGTTTATACAAAACTTTATTGGTGGTAATCTAATTTGAATGTGAGATTTAATGCCTTAGATTACATTTGATTTGCACATTTATACCTTTCATATGTTGGGTTCCATAAGGTCTCCAATTTGATGTGTCTTTCTTATATGGCACGGCCATGCCATGCTCCTTATTTATTTAAAATATTTTTTACAGGTGTCATAACCTCATGAAATCTTTAAGATCAATCAATTCATACTATTAATCCATTTCAAGTCTTCCCAACTTTAACTTCATCATGAGTTTTTGATCTTTTATCTATGTTCTTGAGAGTATGCCACTTAGCATCTCCATGGGTTATTTGTGCACTTTTCAAACATAATTCATTGATTAATTACTTAACACCAAATGGAAACCTCTCATTAGATCTTGTCCCATTGAATTTTTGACTTGCTTTGTGCTATTGATCTTGATATAAAAGCTTGAATTCTCTTTGTTGATCTCCATCTAATTCCTCATGATTATGATATGTATCACTACTACATTCAATCTGGGACCTTTGAAGAGTTTGCCTTCATTTTCACCATAAATCCCATGGATGTATGATTGAAAATTAATAATTGATTCCTTTTTGTACCCAATATTGAATCTATACCATCAATCTGCTAGATCTCATGACTAGATCATGACACTTGTTTGTCTCTAGTTACTTCACAAGATCTTTGACAAGTTGACTCTTCACTCACTATAATATTTGATTTTACAAGATTAATGTGTAACATTTATTAATTATTTTGACTTATTTAATCCTTTTATGCCCATGGATTGTTAATATTTTCTATAAGATCTTAAGATCTTTCCACTTGGCATCTTCTCATTAATTCATTCATGTAGGCAATTAAAATATACCAAGTAAAGGCTTGGGAACATAAAGAAAACTTAGGATAATGTTTTATACTAAAGTTTTTTTTCATGTTAATAAACATGATTAGAACTTGAGGATAAAATTTAAACTAATTTTAAAACATAATAAAAATGCCCCTTAGTTAATTAGTCCATGTGAATAATAAAATATACTAGGTGAGGTTTTGGGATATAAAGGAATTAGCATAAAACTTTAGACTAAGGTCTTAGTCATGTTAATAAACACAATTAGGACTTAGGATAAAATTTAAACTATATTTAAGGTATAAAATAGTTGTCTTGTAAATTTGTATCTATTTCAAAAGGACCTAGGCTAAAATATACTAGACTAAGGTTTTTACATGATTTAAACCTATATTTGATTAATTGATTAAAATACCAAGGTTTGATAACAACAAAGGGTCAAATTAGCATCAATGTATAATACCTTGAATGCTATTCACCTATAACATGGAAACATGAGAATCATAGTTAGCAATATTAGATAAATTTAAATGAAGATGATAAGCTAACATGTCAATGCAGAATATATCAAGCATGATGTTAAAATAATTCAATATGATAGAGTAAGATGTTCAATTTAAATCACAAATTTTCAAACTTTGAACAAGGGTCCTCATTTATCAAAAATGGGGGTATGTTGATCTCAACATATTCCTTACTAGATAGTAGTGTCATACAACTAACAATAGCATAGACAATAGTGTCCCAATCTTGATAGTAGTGTTTTTGGCCATATAAACATCATTTATTGAATATTAAAACTATATCATAATTATGATCCTACACACTAATGCATGTGTACAACTTAGATCCACTTGCACATTATAAATCTAAGTATCATTTCTCCTTAGAATTGAAATCAATAGAACATATTTCAAAGTTGGTACTTTCTATACATAGCACATCTTAGTATTTTAATTCATAATATTCATTTAACTAAGTTTTAAATTATTTGGACTATGTTATAATAGTTGGATCTATCCATGTGTATAGGCTATTATACCCCATCAACATTTCACACTAAATTTCTAAAAAGGGTTAAACTTCTGGTAAACCTAACCTATGATTCTCCTATTTACACTAACATAATATAGATAATGCTTTTTTTTTTAAATTCCATGATATTTTTATTATTTCTTTAACTCCTCATGGATGATAAAAATTATTTTAATTCAAATGATTATAAAACTATCCAAATTTCTATACAAGGGGGAGTGAAAATAAACTACTTTGATATTCTGTATTTTACAAGGCCTCCTCTCAAACATTAGGATGGTGATATCTACCATCCATTTAATTTTTTACATACCACCACCATCTCAAGGGTTTATTTGATTAATATCAATAAATATAATCAACCTACTCTACCTATTCCAACCATATTCAATACATATGAGCAAAATATTCCATTTTTGGATCATGATAACTTTCACCAAATGCATTGATATTATAGTTGATTAAAGACAAATAATAATGGTAATGTTACCTCATGAAAATTTATTCAACACCCCAAGGTTATAAAATTACAAAATCATGTACCCCTTATTAATGGCAATCAATTAATTGTTCCTTCATTAAATTGAAAATACTTTTGGAAGGTCCATACATATATCATGGATTCCTTGTCAAAACCAACCAAAGTATATAAAAAAGTTTATTTATATTCCAAAACATTTAGCATTATAAAATGTTCCTTAGATTCTAAATGATTTACATTTCCCAAAGCTACCTTAACTTTCTATTTTTATATCATTACCAAATGTAGTTAAATATTCAAAAGACATACCATTAACAAATTTTCCAAATTTTCAAAATGAAATGCCATTACCAAAAGTTTATAAATTTAGTGATTCCAATATTGCATTATTTTTCACAATTATTATAATTATAATATTCATAAGTTTTTAAAAAATGGTGATTTATAACCAATCATGAAATTTTTAACAAATATATCATTCGAAATACTTATCTCATATATATGAGTATTATATGGGACATTCAAAGACAATTATCTTCATTTCAAATTGAAAATGGAATCTTACAATGCTAGTACCAATGATAACACTCTCCATAATCAACCACTTGGAAAAAGTGTACTTGAATATCCTTTTCTAAAAAATTATATAATAAAACTTTTACCTCTTATTTGTATCGAGAAAGAACCCTTTTCCCATATAATTAAATACATACATTCTTTTGCTAAATGGAATAAAGATGAGAAAATATTACTAAAAGCCTTCTATGTAAGTCTTACACAAGAAACATGGGATTGGTTCTATAGCATATCAAATAATTATTTAATAACATTTTAATTTTTTTTAAGATATTATATTCTTATCTTTAAATATACATAGGGTGCTTTGGCTTACAATAAAATATTTTCACCACTTTATATAGTATGAAGATGAATCCATTCAAGCTTATGTTTTTTAATTTAAAAGTACATCATACTCCTTATAATATAAACCCTTGAATTTGGAATTGAAATTCATTTTTAATATAGGTACATAAAAAATAGTCTTCATTTATACTAAAATATCCCAAAGACATTGGATAATAAATACACATGATTTAGCCACTTATATATGTACATAACTATGCTTCATTCATACATAAATATCCCAGAGTGCTTAACATATCTCTTCTCAAATACAAAATCTTTATTCTAAATGCACATGGGGAAGATGAATTACCAAATAAATATCATAAAAAAATATTTGTCATGGATAACATACATATGACAAATTGTCAAAGGTTACTAAATATGGGACCAATCCAATATGCTGATTTAAACAAACACATACAACTAAACAAAATAAAAACTTTCCATGCCAAAAAAATTAAAAATTACATTATATATTGGTGGTGATTATTCTTAGCATAGCCATATGGACCCTTTATAAAAATAATTCCATTTTAATGTAAGACATTTTTCACAACCTTTATATACTATTAAATACTTACATAAAAAATTATAATTGAAAGATTCCTTAGGATACATCATAATTAAAATTGCTTTTGGTCCTCGTGTGGTTCAAATATAAATATGGATTATGCCCCATACATACCAATATTTATATGAATTGGTAACATATTGGATATACCAAATGTAATCTCAAATGAATTCAAATCAATAGGGTATCTCCTTTTTCCATAATGGAAAATTAGTCCCATTACTACTTGATAGTGATTTTCCTTCAACTACAATAAATCATGAAGAATAACATGCCATGAACCATTTAGAATATCCAACCATAATATAAATGATTAAATTTTTCAAATATAAGATTCCAAATATTCAAAAATACTAGAAAAATAAAAGATCATAAAAAACAAATAAAATCAAATACTCAAGACAATACAGAACATTCCAATAATTAAAAAATACAAAAAATATAAAAATTCCCATGTTTAATATCTCCTTGTAACCTATGTTGTATTCTTCAAATTAGTAGATATACACAGACATGTTTCCCATATATTTGAGTGTGATAGGGCATACCACAGACACATGATATATGCACACATATAGATGTTAGACATCTCATCTAGATATTTCATATAGTAAATTGGGTGAATATACTTCATTGATCATGATTTATATAGGTTAAATATACTTCATGATAATTT
Source organism: Torreya grandis (assembly GCA_037957365.1). NCBI lineage: Eukaryota > Viridiplantae > Streptophyta > Pinopsida > Cupressales > Taxaceae > Torreya > Torreya grandis. The sequence continues at coordinate 115,903 of JARHVA010004468.1, forward strand.
CTATATTATCATGTATGAGATTATACACTAGTACTTACACATCTATATACATGCTTACAAATTTCAAAATATACTTGATATTTTATGTTCCATGACAATTTTTAGTAAAATACATATGTAAGGAATAATATGATACACTTATGTTGGTTGATTATAATTAACGTATTCACATTGTCACTTAATTTATTCACATTGTCACTTTCTTATAGGAACAAGGTAAGCTAGTACTCAACAAAATAACTACAATAAAAATGAAATCGTGTACAAAAATATTGCACAAAATAATAAGATGAAAATCCTAGTCTTCCATTATGAAAGATTTTTAAAATGTGATATGTACTTATATGGGAGTGAATGTGTAACTCCTCCTGTAAAATATCCATGAAAAAGGGGTCAAAGAGGTGAAATTAGAAGTGTAACTCCCATACGTAAAATAATAGGACAAGGGAGTTACTATTTCAATGATCAAACTATAACTCCATGTACACCTAAATAATATTATCCATGAATTTAGGAAAGCTCTAAGTTAGGAATAAATGTATATAATAAAAATGGAAAAATAATAAACCCCTACTCTAACACACCCCTCAAAGCATAGCTTATGTGCATAAAATAAATGGGTCATAATAACAAGGACTCAATAAATCTATCATGAATTAGATAAATGGATAAAATGCATAGTAACAAACTCCCTCCTCTAAAAATAAAATAAAATAAAAAATAAGAGGCTAGAATCCCCCAAAAATATGATGTTTTAGTATACCAAAACTCAAGAATAACCTATGAGTGACGATACTTTCTCTCTGTTAAAACGTTGGTGATATTTGTTATCTCCTCTATCATCTAGAATTATATCATATCAATGGTTTTATTATGAATGAGATCCTATATGAAGTGCATGTGAATATTTATGTGTTTAGTTTGTTGATTCTAGATGGGATTCCAATGAACTTGAATACTAATATGTTTGTTATAATATGTGACTATGGGCCATTTAAACTAGATACCAAACTCTATGAGGATCCCTTAAATATATATAGCTTTAGTAGTAGAATTTACATCCCCTTTGATAATATTTTATCAGTATATGATAAAATAATATAATTCTTCTTCTTTCTTGACAAACTAATCAAACTTTAACCACTAGATAAAATACAACCTAAAGTGCACTTGTATTTCTACATATCACTAGCCTAGTTTTATTTAACGTAAATAATTAAGTCGATGTCCATGATAGATTTATAATTAATCCAAAATATTTATGTACCTTGAATATAGTGCAAGATTCTCTTAGTTATTTTCTATTGCAACTCATAGGTTTCCTACATTAATCTAGAGATTAGGCCATTGCATATGATATGTTATATCTACTATGTGTCAAGTGGAAAAGGTTTTTGACAAGTTATCAATACAAGGTAAAATCAATAAAATGTGAAGTAAAATATTCCTAAATATTGAATAAATATATAAATAGAGTCAAAGTTGGTTTATAATAATCCATGTGAAACTAAGTAGACCTAGTGCATAGTTAGGTTGTTCAAGAAGTGATTCTTGAGTGAGACAAAAAAATTATATCCAGAGGATGTAATGTAAAAGTCCCAAGTATGTCATGTAAAATATATAATAAATATCCTCTTTCACCACTAAAATAGATGAAGAAGATCTATCAGTGATAAAATGATCATCAAAATATAGAAGGAGAATCAAATTTGAATCATCCTATTGCAAGAGATAGACATTCTGATCTAAATGGAACTAAGTAAACCCTATAGAGAGAAGGGATGAATCCATATTGAAATTCTAAGACTGAGGATCTTGTTTAAGGCTAAAAATGGATTTATAAATTATGCACATAAAGGAAACATCCTCAATAAATCTCAGTGGTTTCTCCATGTAAGTATCATCCTCAATGCCAATATGAACAAACGCACTCTTCACATCCATATGATGAACATACCAATAATTGGTTGTGGAAATAAAAAGTGTAAGTATAGTATAGTTCAATTTGGTGACTAGTGAAAAGGTTTTGATGTAGTAAATGTTGGGAACCTATGAGAAACCTTTTGTGATAAACTGTGCCTTAAAATTATCAAGAAATCCATATTCTACATAATTATTATAATACATCCATCTACATCAAACATTTTTTATTCCCTTATGAAGAAGTGTAAAATCCTAACTATGACACCTGATTAAAGAGTTATGATCCTCATGTATGGTATAACCCCACTCAAGAATATGTGATGGATATTGAAAGATCTAAGGATCTGAGGTGGAGGTATAAAAATCATGTGGACCACTATGTAACATTGAATGTGTTTATCTATCATCTAAAGGATCCCAAACCCATGTGATTGCACTCTAATGTGTCTACCTAGCTCAAAGAGGACCAAAGTTGGATGTATTAGATATAGAAACATAATCATTTGAAGTGTGTCCATATGTGGATGGGGATGAATCCCCATCACTATTCACACTATCAAAACTAGAATAAGTGTCCTCAGCCAATTAAATGTGCTCAAGATTATCTGAATCATCTCAATCAAATCTAAGTGAGTCCAATGAATATCAAGATCTGTCAAGAGTTAATTATATGGTACTCTCTTGAAATTTAACACTTATCTCAATGAATAACTCATGTTTTGTCAAATGAATAAGGTATAACCCCTTAAAGTATTAATTTGAGGTTCCATATCCTTGCATTTATTCTTAGGTATATAGGCCATAACTAGATATCTCAAGAATTAAATTCTCAACTACAAGTTTCCTATTGTACCAATATTTAAAGGGGGTTATTCCTTTTAAGGATTTTTTGAGAACTCTATTCTGAATGTATCAAGCATAATTGATTGTTTTGGCCTAGTATTATGGTGCATCATATAATTTTACATCTCTTTTAAGAACTTATTCTTACATTTTATGAATCTATTTTTAAAGTATTGTATAAAAATATTCATTATAAATTGATCCCATATACTATGAAAACATACTCAAATATGTTATTGACATACCCCATTATCAATTCTTAAAACCTCTATGCATTTATCAAAACATTTCTCTATAATAACTTTGAAGTCTTAAAACTTTTCAAACACTTCAAAATTATACCTAAGGATGTGGAACCATGTGTACCTTGATAAATAATCAATAAAAGTGAGAAAATAATCATCTTTATTTAAATATATACTAGGAAAAGGCCTAGATACATCACTGTTTACTAACTATAATGCTTGTGAATCGATTCAAGTTTTGCCTATGCCAATTTTTTCTTTGGGATGCTTGACAAGGTTAAAACCCTCATAAATTCTCTTAGATGATTTTACTCAAGGTAAAATTATGACCATGTCATTTTTATTGAGTTGTTATATGTAATAGTAGTTAAATTGGCCAAACAACTCATGACATAATTTGATAACTCTATTTGAATGAGTTGGCAAAGTAGCTAGAGAATAATATGGTATAAAATGTGAGAAGGTATATAAACTATCTTGGTGATTTTTAATTCCCATTTCTACTATAACATTATTATGAAAATATTCTATGATAACTAAAAATGTGTAAGATTTTTTCACTCGTGTCCTTACTAGTGTGAGTGATTTAGTACACTAATAGTATATTAGATGAAAGAAATGGAATAGTTATAACATTATTGAATGTTCCTCCTTCCATTTCAATAGACCTTGTCCCCAAAATTGATACATCATTATCATAACCTAAAGTAATTAAATACATGATACAAGGCTCTAATGAATAAAACTACCCATAAAGAACCTATGTGGTGGGAATCACCCCAGTAAATAACCCATGAAAATGTTGGAGATGAAACTAATATACAAGCCTTGTTTGTTTCTTCATCTTTTCCTTTGTGATTTACCTTAGAAGAATCTTTAGTTGATTAATTATACTTGATAGACTCAATAAAATATATGTTGTTATTTTATAGAAGATGAGTTAGGTGGTCATTTTGTTTCTTCATTTACTTGTGTTCATCATTCCTAATTTTATTTTAATAGGCTCACATAACCTTATATTTCTTAGGTTTATGATTGAAAGAGGAAGTTCAATGTTTATTTTGGTATAGGCTGATTTTTTCTTATTATTTTGATCCTTGTCCTTTTTATTCATCTCTTTGTATGAATCCTTTGCTATCCCATTGCCAACAAGTAGGAATTAATGTTTGGAAGACTTCAGTGCACCAATTGATATTAATTTCTCTTTATAATAGGTCAAGTTGGTAATAAAGGCAAATAATGAGGTAACTTTCCATGTAGTTCCTAGAGCACTTTTAGTGGCATGGAAAGTAGATACAAATACTAAGTAATTAAAACCTAGCTTGGAGAGTATAAAATAATAATTTGGCTATATTTCTTCTTTATTCCACATTATCTCAACTTTAATCTTAAAGACTTTAAATTTATGAAGAAATATTAAAGGGTGTCAAAGTTACTAGGACTTACGCTGATAACTTAATTTTCTAGTTCATGACCTCTCATCACTCTTGCTTTCTAAAGATTGTTTCCATATAAATACATACTTCATTTCCATGTTTTATTATTATAATTAAAAGAGATGACCAATAAACATAGAAAGACACAAAAACCCATAGGATTCAACACTATAGTTTTATCAGTTAGAGTTTTATGCATCTATAGTCGATTTAGTTTATAATCTCATTTTGATACGATGTAAACCTTTGTTACTTAGAATAATTTTTATTTTTATTTTTATTTACCATTCATGATATTTAAATGGTGTTATATGATTATTTTAAATTTGATCCATTGTGTATAAATAAATTTATTATAGTATATGTTGTAGAAAAAACAAAAGTGCAAAGAAAATGAAAGAATGACATAATAAAAATACACCTCTCTTGAAATATCAATGGTGAACACCCCCCCCCCCCAAAAAAAAAATAAAAAAATCCAATCATAATTCATGTTTAAAAATAGATTGGTCATAACCAAGAATTCATTTTGAAAAATTAGTGCATGAGTTGAGAAAGACAAGATTTTTAAAGAAAAAAGAATATGTCAAACTTAGCTGATAATGCTTCCAAGAAGAGTGCATATAAGGTGGACGTGTAAGATAAGGAGAAATTATTATTTGAATGTGAGGAGTTTGGAAACCTTTAAAATTTTGCATCTCCCTATAGTATTCAAATGGAGAAGATATGAATAGTTTTATAAAACAAAAAAATCATTTTCATGAATAACCCATAATATAGTGTTTTTATAAAAAAATTGTAAACAAATGTCCCTTAGCAATACTATCACCCATTTTTTATAAAAAAACAACCTTTACAAGAATAATCTATAATATTTCATCTTTAAAAAAAAATTGACATCAAAATATTATAATGTGATGCCATAATGGTTAAATTAAAAGTGTTTTTATTTTCAAATAAACCTTCCCCTCAAAATAAAGCCATTATTTTCATGTAATCATAGTATTGGAAACCACATGAATGCAAATGATTAGTTTTAAATTAAAAAACCCACCAAGTCAACAATAGGTAGAGGAAGGGAATGGGCTATGTCCTTAGACCAATATGCATGAGAATAGAAGAAGCTCATATAAGGTGGGAGGGATAGTGAGCTAATGGAGAAATTCCAATGGAGGAATCATTTAGGGTTTTAACTGGTCTATTCAATGAGGTGAGATAGAGGAAACTTAAACAGTCCATCCTTATTGTGAAACCACCATAGAGATATGTGTATAATTGAAAGTATTGATTGTAGAAGGTAAATAATAGGTCATATTTATTCCATGATGTAGGATTTACTCTTATACAATTTTTTAATAATTTAAAACCTATAGGTCAACCTATTTGTCTTATTGAAACCTACTATGATCAATTTTCAAAAGGTTTAGTATAAATACAAGTCTAAGCATTTTCATTAACTATGTATCAAATACTAATTGAATGAATATTTAAGCTTGTTTAACCAATTTAAAAATTGATTTATATTGAATTAATTATCCTTATAGTCAAATTTTCAATCATAAAAAATACAAATATCATGCCATGAGTGGTCTTTGTCATGTTACAAGCTATATGATTGGATCCATCTACATATAAAATAATACAACATTATTCACACATATTTCCAAACATAAGGAAGAAATACATAAATATTAATCCCTCATTAGAGTATTGGATATGAGGTATTTATCATTGATAAAAGGGTATTTGAGGTCAACTTGACACCATGAACCCACTAACTGCTTTTTGGAAAATGCATCGCAAAGGTGAAAAAGGGTGAAGATCTAAGGTTTAATCCATAATAAAATATATAAAACCCATGTTGCATAGTTAAATACATGAATAATAATATGACATAAAAATTGTAACAATGAAGTTGATTGAATGATAATCCATGACATATTCCATATTAGGTAGTCACATTACAAAATGGATATAGAGTCAATGGTAGAGTCCCAAGGTCAAAGCTAGTCTCCATAACTATAGAAACATTTTTTCTATAATTTTACAACTATTTCATAATATTACTCATGTAAATCTATACTTATTTATTAATTATATCCAACTATGCATTACAAATCTAGTTAAATATCTTTTCTCATTACCATTGTAATCAATAGAACATACTTCAAATTTGGTACTCTATATATTTAGCACATCTTAGTATTTTAATTTATAATATTTATTTCTCTAAGTTTGTAGTTAATTTTTGTGGTTTAAAATAGTTTAATTCATCCTTGTATATAGGATATTATACCCTTTTAACCCTTCACAACATATTTCCAAAAAGGGTAAAACAATATTATGTTTTTCTAAATAACATTTTGGCACATTGTTTACTTTGTTTTTAAATGTTGACTAGTTTAAATTGAATTTTTTAAAATCCCAAAGTGAGGTTGTGTCATTTTTTCTAAATTTTATTTATTATTCCAATAAAATGTTACTAATACATCCATATGATACATGTATTTGCGCATCCTTCATTGTATGTTCATTTTATTTACAATATTATTCAATTATTATTTAGATGAAACTTATCTATGTATAAAAAGTGGAGAAGCCATAATGATTTACAAAATTAGATTTTTGAAATGATCTCTTGTTCACCTAAACTATCAATAAAGAATTAATACCAAAGACTTTCTATGAACTATTCATACTGTATATTCCATTTGTCTAAAATAAAGTATAAAAATATAAAATTGGTTATAATAAAAATGGAATTAGTACAATGAAATATTACATAATAATTTTAATTAACATATGTATATTTTAATATTAACTATTATAGATGAAAATTCCAAGAAAATTTTATTTTCTTGAATTTAACCTATGCATTAGTGGATGACCATGTTTATAATATGTCCTTCCATAATTGTTATTGAGGTAGTTTTTATTATGACATCAATATTAAGCCACTATTATAAATAAGAAAATGCCCCATTATTCTTTTATAAATATGCATTGCAAGCATATAATGATACACATGATATAATACATTAGATATAAAATTATTTACTTCATAGGTATAAAACATAATTAATTATTTTTTCACCACAACCTCCATTGTTACTTCCAACTTTTCTTAGGCTCTCACTTTCTACATCATTTAAAATGAAGACTAGCTAAGATTGAAGATTCATACAATTATGTGATACTTTAATGTATGATTTTATAGTATTGAAAACTCTAATTTTATCTAGATACAATGGCTAAAAATGACCATAATTGTAATTTTTATCATGAAATAAGATACATTTATTTATGCCAAAATCATTTCTGGTTGTGTAGAAAAATACTCTTTCACAAGAGTTTCTTTAAGATAAGTTTTAGATTACATTTCCCTATACCTATGTTGATTGACTTATTGTGAATTAGTAATGTAAAATAAATGTGTGTGTGTGTGTGTGTGTGTGTGTGTGTGTGTGTGTGTGTGTGTGTGTGTGTGTGTGTGTGTGTGTGTGTGTGTGTGTGTGTGTGTGTATTTATATATCTAAACATATAATCATATTAGAGGCTCTGTACACCACTTTTAATAGTTAACCCCTCCTCTAACACATGATTTATTATTTATTTAAAAAATAATTTATCATTTGTATAGAAAGGATCTACAACCTTATATATGAAATATTCATTTATACAATTCATGTAATTATATAACATGGTTATTTTAGAAGTAACCACATCTACAACATGTTCATTATGAATTTACACATTTCATTATGTAAATAAATATTTACATCAATGATACATGGTTTTTCTTTGGTTCACCCTATATATAGTTATAAATTTTAATACAGACATATAAGCATGTTCATGATTCAAAAAACTATTGATGTAATTTGTCAAGCTTTATATAATTCATTAAATTTAAAGACAATATATTTGAATAGGGTTAAATATAGATATAATGGAAATGAAAATTTTACACATAACATTTAAGAAATTTCTGTATTCTTGGAAGCATAAATTATATTTACTAATTATAACCCCTCAAGTATCACTTCCTCCTCAACACAAAAAATTAATTTAACAACATCCAATCATATAATTGAATATTTACTTAAAAAACTTTGAAATATCTAATTTAATTTATAAAATTAGTAAAAAATACTTTAATTCAAAAACAAAAAAAAATTAAATTTTTAATTAAGAGACTCAACAAAAATAACTTTAATTTGAAAAATTAGCAATAAAAAATATAATTTAGAAATTGAGTAACAAAAAAATCAAATGCCTAACAATAACAACTTGGCAAGAGGGAAGGGTACTCAACCTTGTAACCTTATGACATCATCATGTCTATAGTATCTAGCAATCCCTAGAGACTAACCCCTAACATTTAACATAGTCATGGATGATTTAATTATTTTCAAGTCCATTATGTCTTAGAATAGGCCATCAATGAGAAGTTCAATATTGGAAAAATACTTGGGTACATAAGAAAATGGTAGATAAAATAATATGTTTATGTTATATCATAATAAAACTCTATCATAATAAGTAGTAAGGGAAATTAACTAACAACCGATATTGACAAAAACATTACTTTTATCTTAATGACATTTCAAACTCTACCATTTAACAATAAAAATAGGAAAGGAAGATAGAAATGAACCTATTGGATCTAAGATTCTCCTTCAACATAATAAGATATAAAACTGATAAGTAGTCTTATTACAACCCAAGTTTATCTTTCTACTTAAACATTTTTTCAATTTTCCAATTACATCTAAGTGTTTAACAGACACAAATAACAAAAAATCACCACAACTACCATATTACTTAAAGGGATAAAGTACTCACCTTATGTATTATGATCATAGAGTATTTATTCTTCTTATTTTTTGATCCCTAAAGATCTAATATTTATACTAATTATTTTATTGATATTATGATATAGCTTAGTATATTTAGGAATTTTTGTAAATTTCATCTAGTTTGTTATTTTCCACATCCTTTCCAATAAGGAAAATAGTTCTCATTTTTCTTTTCTTCAATATTTTATTTGAAGTACCTAATCCTTAATTTTTTTCATTTCTGAAAAAAATCCCCTTGGTCTAACTATCCATAAGGCCTCTTTTTTGGTCAAATGCAAGAAAAATAACTTAGTGAACATTTTTTTTTCTAAATATAGAAAACCAAAAATTTCCATGGAAAGGGGTTCCCTCTTAATAATTATTATATATGGAACATTTGGAAATAATGTTTTCACTATGATTTATATAGACCATATTCAAGGTTGATAAAAGGATTCCCGATGGTTAACCATAAACACACCACTATTTGAGAATGAAACACATAATATGAAGCATACATGTAATCATGGACAATATGAAAATTTGGTACATGTTTTGTGGGTGAGGTATATGATCATCTATTATCCCTTCCTATTTACATAAAATTAAGTATCACCTTCACACTTAGTATTAACCATTAAATATTCATGAAACATCATTTAAAAATATCATTTCATCTCATATATAAAAACATATATTTGAAATTATCATAATCATAACACTAACACATTAATTATTTTATTTATCTTAGGTGATCATACACATGTAGGGACATATATTTGATCATGATTCATGTGTATCTTGGCATTAAAACACACTACATAACATGGTTATAACTATATTCATACATCGAATTAAATAAACCCTTTAACTATATCATAAAGGTAGAGAACAAACAATCAATATGTTTTAGAATTTTTACTACTTATTACCACATATAATAGTAAAAAATTATAATAACATTTCCGTAAATAAATATACATAATCACTAGTACCAAAAATTTATAAAATTCATGATAAATAATATATCACAAAAATAATTAAGACAACTGACACAAATCAATAATAAGGTCAAGGATAGTATAACATTATCTCCCTCTAAATAAAATTACTATTGGAAATTATCTAAATAGTTGTGGGTACAAGGATTAAAGTGAAAATCCATCCTAATAGATAGTAAAATTCTTATCATATATGCCCCATTGGACCCTAACCTAATAAGGGTTTCATCCCCAAAGGCCCAATCTACATTGTTTCAAAATCCTAATGGGATCCAAAAAAACATGTCTATCCTCCACCGACTAAAAGGAAAACCAATACAAAACATGATATATATCTAAAATACACTTCCATAAAGTTAGAACATGAAAGACATCATGCATCCTTGATAGAATCAATTCCAATGAAATTTAGTAGGCTACAAGTGAAATTATCTATATGATTTTGATGATCCCCACAAAACATGGTGTGATCTTAGAACCTTTTCAAAAATAAAATATTATCCAATGTAAAAATATTGATACAATATATTTGCATCAATGTACCTCTTTTGATTCTTTTATTCCTCATATAGGTATTTGCATATGCACTCTACCTAATCTTAAATAATGAAGTCCCTATGGACACTCACTCATATAAGTAATCCTAACTCAATCAAATCCTTCACATTGAATCATACAAGGCCTCCAAAGATCCCATCTTAAGGGAGTTGTGATAACTAATGGTATAAGTAAATTTCAACAAGTATAAGTAATCCTCCTAGAAGGACCAATTATCCTTAAAATATGTCCATAACATATCTTCTAAAACATGATTGATCCACTCTATGTATGTATATATATTGGGATGGTAGGAAATATTTAAAATGAGCATGATGGCCAATGATCACTTCAAAGTAGTCAAACAATTAGATGTATAAACATGATCTCTATTAAAAATTATTTTCCAAGGTATACCGAATAGTATAAAAATGTCATTGTAAAAGATTTGGGCCACATACATTGCATTATATGTAGTCTTTTTGGGAAAGAAGAGTGTAACCTTGGTCAAAATTCCCACCATCACAATGATAACATCATGTGGTAATAAATCTTGCAAGGATTTGTAGAATTTTAAAGTAAAACTAATTCACACACACTATTCTCTACTACATTTCATTTGAACCATTAGAAATATGTGGGAATACTAGTTCATATTATCAATGTGGTTGCTTCATAAACTCTCCCATATTCGTGATTTGGTTGAAAAAATCCACTCACATATAGCAAACTCTAAATATATATATATTATTGCTACACAATAATAATATTTTAT